>VMKM01000188.1:0-507625 GCA_008360985.2 Macquaria ambigua
GCTGGAGATTTGCGTCATGCTCTCAGCAGGAACCATATTGAATCTAAATGTGCTATCTGCTAGGAATGAAGAAACCCAAGAGAGATGGCCCAAATATTTATATGACTGCAAAAGCTACTATTGGCCCACAGGAACAATTTATACAAATATATTTGTGCATGTCTATAAATGTATTGAGTTCATCTCTTTCTTTAACATCACAACAAAACACCTCATGTCCCTAGATAAATTCAGCTGTAATGGGGGTTGATTGGTGGTAAAATATAACTGACAGGCCTATAAAACAGAACAGCAGGTGGGAATAAAAGAGAAGGAGGTTTGTTTCCTCATCTTCTTGAATGAGCTTATTACTCTAATCCTCTCATATAAGCTAGGCAGTTTAAATCTTTTCTCTCAAATAACACCCTGCTTTAATGATGCAGAAAGATGAAATCCACAATTTCGAGGTCTAACAGGAAGTAAAGCTAGAAGGCAGTAAATGCCTCGACACATTGGGAACTGAAATGGGTGCAGCTCTCACATCACATTTACAATTAATCTTTTAAATAATTATTTATCAATTTACCGTGTGCTAAATGCACTGCATGGCCAGCTCCAGCAGAGAACGACACCATATCTCATTTTAACTGAAAGCAGTCTTTTATAATGCAAATGAAATAATTCCCTTCTTGTTGTCTGTGGAAAACAACAAACATCCACACACAATCAGTTCAAAAGCTTTTAATCTCATTTAGTTTTTTCTGTCTTAAGCAGAGCAGGGAAAACCAGCCAGACTGACTTTAAGTGATTAGTATGAGAGATATGAAGCTCAGTTATGTCTAGTGTCAGTAGATAGTTTATAGATATTCTTTTTACACATATGTTTGAGCTTTGCCAACAAAGAATTAAAGTCAATTATCAACACAGTTTAAGGAATTTTACCAACCAACAGTTTAGGGCTTTAAAAGATAAAGAAGTACAAAATGTTCTTATGAATAGGATTATTTTGACTTAGTTTGAATTTTCTTTAATTGTTTAAACTTAACTTTTTCGGAACTTTAGCTCTGTGTTCTTTAATCGACACTGTGTGATAACAGCAGAGCAATCCTAATGTGTTTGCACATTGGTTTGGAAAACTCTATTTCACCTTGGAATCATGGTGGTGCAGTGGTTAGCACTGTCGCCTCACAGCAAGAGGATTCACCGACCAGCTGGGGCCTTTCTGTGAGAAGCTTGCTGTTCTCTCCAGGTACTCCAGCTTCCTATCACAATCCAAAAAAAAACAAACAAAAAAAACATGCACATTAGGTTCATTGACGATTTCAAATTGCCCGTAGGTGTGACTTTGAACGTAAATGGTTGTCTCTCTTTCATGTGTCAGCCCTGTGATTGACTCTCCCAATGTCAGATGGGATCGGCTCCAGCCCCCCACGGCCCTCTAAGGATAAGCGGCATTTTTAAATAATGGACCTTGGAATCACTTTGACATCACCTCCAATCACAGAGAAAGCAGCTCTGTGAACCATCAGAGTACATTTATCTCAGAAAGGAATCAGTTGAAAAGAACTACTTACACAAAACTGTTCCAAAGGGATAGTTTGACATTTTGGGAAATACGCTCATTCGCTGTCTTGTTACAGTAGATAAATAGTAGTTAATAGTAGTTAAATGAGAAGATCGTTACCACTCTCAGACGGTAAAAATAAGGTTAGCATAGTAGGGCTTAGCAGTCGGTTAGCTAAGTTTAGCATAAAGACTGGAAACAGGTCTAAAGGCAACAAAATCCATCTAAAGCACCTCTAAAGCTCACTAATTAACATGTTATAGCATTCAATTCAAAGAACTTTATTTATCCCCAGCAGGACAATTAAAAGGTATATTCAGCAGAGCACATAAACACACACACACACACACACACACACACACACACACACACACACACACTTATAAACATGTTATATCTCATTTGTTTAATCCATACAAAAACCAATGTGTTAAAACGACACGTGTGGGGGGATTCTGGGCCAGGAACGTCGATTTCCTGGAGTCTCTGCTGGTTGCCTCACGGTGACAACGATCCCAGGAAATTACAGTGCCGGGCTAAGAAATAGATCGGCACATAAACCCCCCCAATCCCACACACAGACACACACACACACACACACACACACACGTGTTGAGCTTTAGAGGTGCTGGTAGGCAGATTTGTTGCCTCTGCCGTCTGCTGGCTGTAGCTTCATGTTCAACTGACAGACATGAGAGTGGTATCGATCTTCTCATCTGTGTAACCCGTGGCAAGAAAGTGAATAAGCATATTTCCCAAAATGTCGATCTATTCCCAGGAAATGACAAGCCTTTCTCATGAATTAACGTTATTTCAGTTCTTGTTTTCTTATCCGTAAATCAACTTATGTTATGTAGAAATCACTATTTAGAGCAACTGTGTGGGCGTGCGTTGGTTGCACACACAAACACACACACACACAAACACACACCCACACACACACATACTTCATCCAGACCATGGCGCTACGGAGAATTGCCATAGTCTCAAACTCAAACTGCTGACTACTGAGCCGTTCCACTGGAGCTGCTGGGGCTTAAGTGCCTTGTTAAAGTGCAGTTTGATAGAAGTGGATGGTTCATTAGGCAGTCCATTTACTGTATATACCGACCCAGATTACAATGGGCATATCTATCATATCAACATCATCATAACTGATACTCTGTTGGTGCTGAAACTACACATTCCTTAGGAATTCCTTAGTTTTCCTTTCAGATGGATGTGGGTCAGTCTTGGTAATGGAGGTAAAAGTCGTGCAGTATGTCTGGAAGACTGAAAGCCAGGCCAGCAGTCTTGGCAGCTAAAAACCGGCTTTGCAACATTGCAGTGCAAACAAGTTCTGCGCCTCAGCTCCTCCCTAAAAAAAACGACAATGTAGTATGTGACTCCACATGCCTTTCACACAGCCAGCTGCCTCTGATTTGAATGTGTATCCATGTTCTACAACTTTCTCTTCCCCGGCACGAGACTCAAGCTCCTGCTGTGCCGCTGATCAATGCTGATCTGGAGGATAAACCCTGTTTATGCGTAGGATTAGATAGTGAGTGTGTTTCAGGGTCTCTATACTCATGGATTGCCTTGACGGATCCCCTGGCCAGTTCAGGAACTTCAAGAAGGACGACTTTGAGGCTGACTGGATTAAGGTGGCAGAATGCAGATTTGGTCAGGTGTACCAGGTCAAGCTTAAGGTCTGGCGGGTAAAATGTGCCCTGAAGAGCTTTGACACAACCTTGTGTGCAAACAACTTTTACAGGTGGGACTTAAAAAATATAACTAGCACAAATTGCCTATCATCCTGCTGTGAGATACAAGCAACTGTCTGAATTTACAGCAAATTCTCAGCATAGTTGTGTACTTTGAATTAATTTTGAACTTTACAAAGATCTTGTGGTTTCATTAGTCATTGCACAGCTACAATGTTTGACACAGGAAAGAATGTTTCTTGTGGTCAAAGTTCAAAATGCCTATTTAATGCCCAAAGCCCCTTCACTGACCATTATTTTTTACATCACAGGAGAATAATAGACGAGGCGTCCAACATAGCCAAAGTGAAATTCAAGTACATTGTGTCCGTCTACGGACTGTGCAGTGAAGCGACTGCCGTGGTTATGGAGTACATGAGTAATGGATCGCTGAACAATCTCTTAGCCAGTCACAATTTGATGTGGCCAAAGAAGTTCCAGATTATTCATGAGACCTCCATGGGCATGAATTTCCTCCACAGCATGAAACCTCCACTACTCCATCTTAACCTCAAGACGTCCAACATCCTACTAGACGATCATCTCCACGTCAAGGTCAGTGAAACTCAGTGGAAACAACATGATAAGACTGTAGCTGCTTACAGCGATCTCTTGACATTTCTGAGCTCTGCAGATCAATATATGCTAATCCTGTACTACTCTGGAATTCTTGTTTTTCTACTAAGATTTCTGATTTTGGTTCGATCCACTGGGAAGAGGGCATGAGCAAGAAGTTGTTCATGGAGCATCTGACAGCAAGAGGAAACATAAGTTACATTCCCCCAGAGACCTTCACTCAGTGCCCCGATCCTCCAGGAACTAGCTTTGATGTTTACAGGTGACTTTCCAAGGGCATTTTGGAAATTACACCATCAGAGTCACTGCTTTTTTTCTGGTTCAGTGCACAATCCA
Source organism: Macquaria ambigua (assembly GCA_008360985.2). NCBI lineage: Eukaryota > Metazoa > Chordata > Actinopteri > Centrarchiformes > Percichthyidae > Macquaria > Macquaria ambigua. Next base: position 4,198 of record VMKM01000188.1, read on the forward strand.
CAATTCACACAGTATAACCTTGCTCTCTACTGTATATATTTTTACTCTATTACGGGTCACTGGGACATACTCTATGTATTTTACTCATGTCTGACTCGCTCTTTCTACCCTTTTATATTCACTGGTTTTATTATATCGTAAAATGCATTGTGTTCTTATAGAACAAAAAAAAAAAGCTTCATTTTTATATAAAAGGCTTTTATATAAAAAGAGAGATAAAGTTCACTGAATGCAGGATATGCAAAGGTAAGAAAATTAGGACTGAAGTGCCTCTCTCTGCTTTGATCTACAGCTTTGGAATTGTAATTTGGGAGATACTGACACAGCAGAAACCGTATGCAGGTAGGAATTCTTTCATTTTAAATTGTTGGTGAACCTTTTAAAGGAAACTTAATCCCAGCCCTTGTCAAGTACTATGTATCTAAACCTTAGCCACAACTCAGCCCTAATATTTTGTTGTATTTACATGAACATAACCGTAAGCTAACCTTCTAAAGAAATAATTTGACATTTGCGGAAGTGGTTTACTTGCTTTTTTGCAGAGATTTAGATGAGATTGATACCACTCTCCTGTCTGTCTATTAAAATGAAGCTACAGCCAGGAGATGGTTAGCTTAGATTAGCATACAGACTAAACAGGGAAACAGCTTGCCTGGCTCTGTCCAATGATAACAAAATCTACCTGCCAGCACCTCTAAAGCGCACTAATTAACACGTTATATCTTCTTTATTTAATTCATAAAAAACATTAATATTGTTACATGATTTGTCACGATTTGTAGTGGAGGAAAATATTGTTCTCATAAATTGAGTGCACAATATAATTCGTCCCGGTGCTCCTCTGACAAAATGTTTTGAAATTGTGTTGAAACAAGTAAACCTGCTTTGCTGCTGTGGTCATTCTCTGCATGTGTTGATCTACACTGACATTGAACCTTGTGTCTGAAATCTGTTTTATGGACTCAGGTTGCAGTGTGACCACAGTGCTCCTACAGGTGTCACATGGCAAGAGACCCTGTGTGGATATGATACCCGAACAGAAGCCCCATGAGTGTGATCAGGTCATTAACATCATGAGGCAGTGCTGGGACCAGGACCAAAGGAAGAGGCCACCATTCTCAGGTACAGAAGTCAAAATGCAAAAAAAAATTAATGTATTGAATTATTTTCAGCCAAGCTACTGAGTTGGTGCTTTAACAGAAAAAGCTGATTGCTGAAATACATTTTGATGCAAAACAACAGTACTACCTCTTATAGATGATGAGATTTGACAAGTCATGTAACAGAGGAGGGTCCTGGTTACTCAAAAGCTTGCATACATGTACACAAATTACACAATTATATAAATTTTTTTAAATTGTCTAAGTTAGAGGAATTATATTTCTTCAGTATCCTGGGATAATGACATACCAGAGTTTTTATGGCTTATTTGTACAAAGACTGGTTTATTATAACACCAGTCTGCCCTTAAGACAAAATAGATTTTGGAAAAAGGATCATAGCATGCACAATATCTTGGCTGCATCCATAAAAAAGGTGACATTTGTCAATTTTTTCTGATTTTGTGTTTAATTGCTTTTGTCATTTGAGCGTTTTTTTTCCTATAATGAGATCTAAATTACATAACTATATGTGTTTTATAAAAAAAACACTTAAAATGCTATGAAACACTGCACTCATTGAAAAAGGTGTTTCAAGCAAGAAAACACGGTATTAATGTGCGACATGCTGACTCTCACACACTAAAGTATGGACAAGTGCATACAATTTGACATCATGTTGAACAATCAGTGATTTAATCTTAAAACTGCTAAGAGAGGCGTTTGGACTTGTCCCTCTTTTGACCCACAATCTCAAAAACAAAAATGTATCTAACAAAACAACCATGTTGTTCCCTTTGGCCTTGTATGTAATTATCAGGTCAACAATCTATGAGTTATGAGAACACCCAAGACAAGCACTTAAGTCATGTTAATACTAATTAGTGTTGTGTGTATTCATAAACAGCAGCTAAAAGCTCAGTGGTGTTATCATATCTATGAAAGAATTTACAGTAATTCATGCATGACCATTTTCTGTGGTGATGCAATTATGAGAGGATCCCACTGGGTTTTGGAGTTGGGAGTCTATAATGCATTTGTTTGATTAGGCAAATTCAGAGCAGGCCTTTACTTGACTGCTGTTTTGTTTGCAGATACTGTGAGGAAAACGGAGGCTCTGAGTGAAGTCCTCAAGATCCCAGGACCAATCCAATGTCACAAAAACGGTGACGAGGGACCGAAATCTAATTATCCTTGGCTGCTTTCCCCGATACATAAGGTTAGCTCTGCTCAATACTCTCCTTGAATGGCACTGTATCTGCTCCACCTTTGGCATAATCCAATAGTTGTAGAAACATTTCACTAAAAAACAAAAATGTCAACCTCATGGTGGCGCTAGAGGAAAATTCAGGGGATCACTAACATCAGTAGGCTTCATCCTCTAATATGAATGTCTGTACAAATTTTCATGGCAATGTTAGCTGCTAGTGTGGCTTAAAACAAAAAAGTACACAAATACTACACAAATGCAACTGGGGCATATAATGTATCCATATTGTAGCTGTTTTAGGTGCCATTCATACTCTTGAATACCCTTGCTCACTTATTGATTGATATGTGTGCTTATTAACCACTTGTGATGATTGATTGTCACAGCTAATAACTTTTGTAGTATTTCCTTTCTTTCTTTTCCATTTTAGATTGCTTTGCCTGAGATGTCTGACCTTCCCTCAGGTAAACACATGGGTAGAGTAGGATGGAAAATCATGTTCAAAGCAGTACAAAGCCTGGAGGGCTGACATTTAAAAAGTGCTATTTACAGTGCTGTCACATTTTTAATATTACCTTTAGTGCTGAAAAGCAGTCAACTATCAGTGGAAGAGAGAATAAAATAAACATTCATGCAGTGTCTTGGATCCTTCTTCTCTTGTTGACTAGATTATTGAATAAATGATTCACAATAGTTTTTATTGATTCTTTCATTGCCACTCGTTAAAATATGAATGTAAAGGTACATTTGTTCGCACTAATGCAGTAAAACATTTCAGACCAACAGCTGATACTGACTGAGCTCCACAGCCTCCAGAAAACCTCACCCTCTGCCATTGTGTACACAAGCATACTGCCTAACACAATAAAATGGGGAGACATAACTTCACTATGGCGAAATTCATAAAATGAAAGTTCCACTATAATCACCATTTTTGCAACTCTTTTTCTCATAATGCCTTTTGCTTTCATTTCACAGATGACCAACATGACAAGGACAGCATCCTTTCTCTGCTGTCTAAAAAGGACTTTGGTAGTTTCAGACAGTCTGTGAAAAGAGAGCATGTATACAAACAGTTTTCAGGTGAAAACAGCCTCCTCCACTACACGGTAGCCAGCCAGGATGCAGAGAGTGTTGAGCGTGTCCTGAGTCTGGGTGCTGAAGTCAACTGTACGACTGCCAGAGGTTACACTCCTCTTATTATTGCTGTTCTGCACAGGTCTGTATAAAAATATATGAACAGTTTTACAAGTGACACAAAGAAAAGTAATTTGTGCTAGCAACTGGCTATTTTGCTTATGTCTGCAGGTGTAACGTTAACCTAAGACTTCCTACTCCTGTATTCAAAATTAAAGGAATAGGTCAACATTCTGGGAAATATTACTATTCACTTTCTTGCAGAGAGTTAGATGAGAAGATTGATACCACTCTCATGTTTGTATGCTATATATGAGGCTAGAGTCTCCGCTGGTTGCCAGGCAACCTCAAAGTGATGACAAGAGTCAGTAATTTTGTACCCTATGAATCAAACGTCTTTTCTACAGGCTTCATGACATCATCTCTTTGTTGCTGGAGCATGGCGCGGCTGCCACCCAGGGAGATGAGGACCAGTGGACAGCGCTCCATTTTGCTGCTCAGAACGGCGATGACAGGGCTGTCCGTCTCCTGTTGGACAAAGGAGCTGTGGTGGATGCCCGGGAAAAAGACGGTTGGATGCCCCTCCACCTGGCCTGCCAGAATGGCCATGAAACAGTGGTGCGCCTGCTGCTTTCACGGCTGTCAGAGGAAGCTGTCGGAGAACGGGAGGCACAAGGCAGGACCCCGCTGCACCTCGCTTCCGCCTACGGGCATCTGAATATTGCCAAGCTCCTCCTCTCTCAGGGAGCAGATCCCAACGCTACCGACTGCTCTCTGTCCACTGCTCTTCACTTATCAGCTGAGGAAGGCCATAACAGAGTAGTCAGACAGTTGCTGAAGAGCGGGGGGCTTACTGACAGTGCAGACAGCAGAGGATACACTCCACTGCACCTGGCTGCTCTGAAGGGTCATACAGGCATATGCAGGCAGCTTTTGTCAAACAGGGCCAGCCCAGATTCCAGGACCCTCCAGGGCTGGACTCCCATGCACCTGGCTGCCCTAAGGGGACATGATGCCACGGTGGTCCAGCTGGAGAGTCAGGGTGGTTGTGTGAATGCTAGCGGTGATAATGGATGGACCCCGCTCCACCTCGCCTGTCACCAGACCGAGCCGGAAGTGGTGGCAAAGCTCCTGGCAGCCAAAGCCGACCCAAACGTGTCAGAGGACAGTGAAGGATGGACGCCATTACATGTAGCCTGTACCAGTGTCAGTTTCCCAAGTGTCCTCCACTTGATATCACATCATGCAAATGTCAATGCAGTTAACTTAGGAAAGGCGACACCTTTACACCTGGCTGCCCAGCATGGCTGCATGCCTATTGTAAAGGCTCTGCTGCTGAATGGAGCAGACAGGACTCTGCTGGACTCTTCTGGATCCACAGCTCTGGCTGTGGCCCAGAGGTGTGAAAAATGGGAAATAGTGCAACTACTGGAGAAGTAGTTTCAATATGAATGCAAGTATTACAGTACAATGAAAACATCAATGACACAGCTGGAATATTATCCTCCAGTTGAGTGGGGCTTTTATTAAGCTGCTTAAAGCAAGATTTTGAAAAGATCTTTTAAATGTTTTATCATTTTTATAAAAGACAATTATATTTTCATTAAACTATGAACACGATTATAAGTAAAATGCACAAAGACTACTACTGCTTCTCTGTATCCGTCAAGAATACTTTCAAGAATTTGTTTTATTTCACAAAACCCCTTACAATTTGGATGTTCTCAGATCATTATAAAATTAAAATTACTTTGCTGCAAGTTACAACAGACGTCCCACATAAGGTCTTGCAATTTCCTGATCCCAAATCAGGCATTTATATAAATATTAATGATGCAAAAGTCTGTAAAATCCCACAGGGACATTATGGTGGAAAATGGGAGGGAGCCAACACATGAGGTCAGAATCAGGTGAAGTACCCTATAAGTACAAAACACAAATTGATTCTCCTCTTTGAATCACCTTGCTTGCTCCTTATGTGTGCTTTCCTTGTGAATGGAATTAATGCTGCTGCCACATATGGATGAAAATGAACACATAAAGGACCTGCTGTTACAATGACTTATAGAGGCATTCATTTGATTAAAGCTGTCAGACTTTATGAAGGTGTTTTGTGTCTAATAATCTAGTAAAAATATGGATGACAACAGAACTAGTGGATCACTGTTACTTACTGGCATCATTGAACTCTTCCAACTATAAATAGGTACAGTACATACTTTATGACAAAGCAAGGTAACTCTGATTATCAGTCATTCCCTGCAGACTGAGGGAAACACTGCCCAGCATATCCCACACACATTTACCACAGTGACACCTTATTAAATTGAAATTAAATGCATGGACTCAGGAGATGTATTGACCTGCATGTCCAGAGGGTTTTCCTGAAGAGACTGACTCTGATGGAGGGGTGGGAGTTGACTGTAAATGATCAGAGCAGAGTTAAGTTCTCTGAGCTTCGATTTTGTTTTTATTTGGTTGCTAAGTAAATGTCTTTTAAATGTTTTTAAATGGTTATATTATTCCAAAACCAATCCACTGAAAAAAAAAAAAGAAAAAAAAAAAGAAAAGAACGCTTAAAAGTGTACAAATACAGACTTATACCAACTTCTAACCTCAACTAAAGCTTTACTAACCACTAAGCTGGGTGTGGCTACTTCACAATAAAAGCCATACACTAAAAATGTTTTACTTTGAAAAGGAGCCACAGGAAGTGTTTATTTGCATTAATAGCATGATAGCATTGTTTAGTTTCATTCTTTGGCTGCGTTTTTTCCCTGTGATACTTGTGTTCAATTTATTTTTGAATCATTTTTAGACAGCTCTCAGGAAGCTGCTCTCACTTGGGCTGCCTTAGAGTGTTGATAAGCAAAATGATAAGCAAAATCCTGATTTATAATGTCATATGGCTCAGGAGCCTGACAAAGTAAAGTATCTGCTCCCACTGTAATTTATCCACTAGAGTTTGAAATGCAGCTATCACATTATGAAAAGAGGTACTCTAGAGAGGACCAGGTATTTCACATTGGGTGAGATGATTTATAGTTGAAAATGTCCTTTTTACTGCAGCAACTCCCATTTGAAATTTATGAGGCCTTCAATGTCTCAAAAATTGGAAGCAAACCACATTTGTGCAATTGTTATCTACAGTAAACAGTGTGATGACAGTTTAACAGATGGGGATGACACACATCTGTGGAATCCTCAGAGCTGTGTCATTGCCTAACCCGTCTAACAGCGTTTTTGTCCTTCTAACGATCAAATGAAACACGAGCCCTTGTGTTTAACTATACCACTGTTCTAATGCCAGTTCCTGAAAAAATTAAACTCACTTTCCCAACAACATCTAATCAGTCCTGCCTAAATCAATGGTGCTGCCCCAACCTTTTTACACATACGGTGACACATTGGATACCTTCTATCAGCCAGTAATTGGGTTTGCAGGCACCTAAACTAATTTTATTTTCTAATAGGGAGACAAGCAGGAAGAAGCCAATGTCATGTAAGCTGCTCGTACCACAAACACCAGGAGCCAAGGAAAGAAAATGCAACGTTGTTTCTTTTTCTTTAATTTGCGGAGCCACCATGTTTTATGCTTTATTCTTTAATAACTTTCTTTAAAAACTGTACTTACATAACACATACAGGCCTATATGTAATTCATAGAGAAGAAAACAATAGCTTAAACCTTAAAGATGCTACTCCACCTTGTGCAATGCAATAATACCAACTTGTAGAATTGCTATAAATTAAACTTCACTGCCTAATTGCTTTAACTGAAGTTGCTTCAAAACAACCATAGTATACAGCTCACCATGGTTTATTTCCAGCTACACAAATTAAAGATGTGTTGCTGCATTCACATTCTCTAAGGGCTTTGTTATAAAACTCATCTGGAACAATTTGCATACATAATAGTATTTTGAACAACCTACACAAGTGGATCATTTGTATATGGGACTGCTATGGCTGAGATGTTGGATCTCCTCCCATACAGTGTTCAGCCTGTTTACCAGAGTTTACACAGATGTTGTGTTTGCATAAAGATTTTAAAATGTTATTTTGTTGCACCCAGGCCTCTGCGAAGCTGTTAAAAAGGTCTCTCTGACATTCAGAGCTCTCATCTTAATGATAGGATGTAATCTGGCTACTTATCGGTATATTTAGCTTCTCAGAGGAGAGCCATTACAAGCCCCCTCAGAGTCACTCTTAACTGGCAGGGTTAAACTCACCACTGAGCTGAGCCCTGTGGTGTTAAGCAGCTTCAATCATGACTGATGCAGCTGTGACTTTTGATCCAGGTGTGCCGCCTCAGCAGGGCCAAGCAGGCATCTAGGCAGGCATCTCGTGGTCCTTGCCACGGTAATTGATTGAGTGATCTATCATGTCTCCTGAGGGATGATTTTCTTTCCAGAGGGATGATATGGAAAACAGTTTTCGCCGCTGTCATCTCATAGCGACCTCTCACTCTGCAATATGACAGCGGAAAAACACCCCAGGTCGGTCTCTCTAAATCCCCAAGGTTGTTTCTTGCTGTTGTGCAAGCGACTGCTCTTTTTCACCTCGGTGAACCTCCATTCAGGTTGCTGAAGTGTTTTGGGCAGCCCTATAAATTACGTTATCATCACATAAACACTTTGAATAAGTCACCTACATAATGACAAATCACACATTGGCTTTAGAAAGAGTACTCTTAATTGCCTGGGGGATTTTAAAATGATAATCTATTCCTATACTGCAGAATGTATTCTCAAAGCTATTTAACTATTGCAACTGAATGGCCTTGTTTTCTCCAGTGTGTTCCTATTATCCCTTCAGCTCCCTCTCCTTGGTGTTGTCATATTACTGTAAAATGATTAATGGTGGATCTCACTCCTATCTCCCTAGCACAGAGCAGAACCCCCCCAACACTCCCCCATAACTTTACACTATTTGAATACCCTATACAGTACACTTTACACAGTTTAGAAGCATCTCATACTTGGGAGGATTGTATGTCCCATCTCTAATAAGACGGTTTGTATGAGGAATCGAGTCCATGTGTGTGTTAATTTCATGCATCACGTCCCTCTTTCTTTCCTTTATTTTATCTTTCACTCAGAAAATGATCTCATTTAGGTCTTTCATGATAATAAGTAATCCATAACGAACTTGGCTTCCGTTGCCTTTTTTCCTTCCTCAAAATTATTTGTGGTTCAAAGAATAGCAAATCCCTTAATTAATTAAAGTGGCTGTGAAAAAGCAATTTGCATGTCTATCTCTATACAATATTTAGTTGTTGGGCTGGCACTCCCTTAGCAGCCGCTGCTGAGCAGTCTTTTGAGTGTTCTTTAAAATCAACTCATGGTAGTGAAAAGTGTCATTTGCAAAAAAAATTGCAGTTGCTTTTGCTCAGCTGTTTTGTAATGGTATATAATAGTGTGTTTCATGGAAAAGATTTGATTGCTGCTTTTAGTGCAGCACTGCCTCTGTACATTTTCACATAATGCATGAGTTGTTTGTGTTCTGCCTCAAAGGCTCTAATCACATTTAATGGGTTAGGTTATAAAAAGGGTTACACAGAAACACGAAGAATAGCACAAGTGATGCAGTTAACTATAAAACATGTATTCTCTCTGGCTTATTTGTGTTTTATTTAGCCTTCAACCCTTGGGCACTGCAACAGCCTTATGTACAAAGGTTCAATGACTACAAAATGATAGTTAATAATAATCACAGCGGTCAGATATCTAAATAAAAAACAAGTAAGTAATGGTCACGACAGTCCAGAAAAAAAGAAACAGCTTTTTATAAGCTACAAAGAAATTCATATTTTGTGTCATCAGGATTTTAATATCCTTTGAGAATCATTTGCAGGTTTTCTTCCCCAAGACTGTAATGGAGTAATGCGGTAGGTAATTGTGGAGCCTTTTAATTATTCACTCCAAGTGCTGGTGACTAAAGGGTAGCATGTTGGCACGAGTTACATTTTATTCTGACCAATTCAGCAGATGGATTTTCTGTTAAAATAAAAAGACATGTTCTTAAAAGTCAGGCTATACTGTGTGGGTGAAATCTTCTAAAATTAATATCTCCACTTTACATTTTAACTGAAACCAACCTGATGAGTGTGCCCTATTTGTCTAGTATCTGACGACTGGGGTCTCACATTACATTGATCAGTCCGTAAGGGCTGTGGGGGCTTTTGTTGTCTTGATTTAATATAGATTTGTTTTCTGTCTCTAAATTTCTTTGTGCACCAACTTTACCATAAATAAATAAACACATGCGAAAGAGAAAAGTCATGCAGGGCAATTCAGAAACTTTGACCAAACTCTTTAAAAGTTTTACTCTGCCGACTAAATGACAAAAAGATATATTGCTACTGTAGAGCAAGTGCATTGGAGATCACAATATCATAACGTCCAAACACTTCTCTCCTTGGACAGGCTGCCAGGAGGGCCGAACCGACAGTGAATTAAACACCACTCAGATATGTATCTGTTTCATTTCCTCCTGCCTTCACCTCTTGCCCTTCAGGCTTCAGTAAAGATTACATCCAACCTCTGAAGATGAACAAGAATTGTTTTCATCTCAAGCCTCTCCTTCCCTTAAAATCTACATCCATGCTTAAAACAACACACCTCAAATCAGTTAACCAGTTAATGCTGCTGCTCACTTACTGCCCCTCTTAACAGGCTCTTCAGTTACTTGCTGTATGCATTATTGAGTACAAGTCAGGGATGGCATGCAGGCATGTCAACCAGCATGCTTGCATGCACACATATTTACTGCACTGCACGAGATGGGGCAGCTATCTGATGACACAGCATGATTTAGCTAAGCTTAAGATTTTGATAAGAAACATGTTCATTAAACAAAATGATGCAGTCACAGGTTGAACACGCATTCAGGCCCTAAACACATATAACTATACAGTAAATATAAAGTACTGTACCCCACTGCGGTAAGCATACACCCATTTTTCGCAGTATCATACAGCAGCTGTCTGTACAGTTATACTGTAACAGGCAGTCAATGAGGATTAGTTTGGTGCTTTCTAAAAATATAGTTAAACATGCAGGCTGCAGTTTATCTTTGCATCGCTGTCACAAACATAAAGCCCTGTACAGCCTGTTAATAATAACTTCCTGCAGGCTCTAATATTACATGCACAGATTTATTTACATTTGGGCTAGAAGCTAATGCTAGTGTAGCTGCACTCGTCCAATGAAATAACGGCCACGCTTCATACAGATGTCTTTGAAGATTTATTTTCTCTCTCTTTCTCTGTTTCTCCATCAAACACCGTGAAAACTACAAAAAAATAGACATAAACATTTTAAATATACATCTTTGCACCATTTTGAAGTCTCTCAAACTAGCTAACAGTACCAGACACGTTAGCACAACAGAAAAATGATAAAATCAAATATAATCCCTACAAAACGTATCACATTGTCCATAAAAAATGGATATCAACAAATATTATTCAAATGTAAAGCAAATAAACACAATTACCGTGTGCGCCTCTTGAACTACGTGCAGAATAGGTTAATTGGAAGCTGCATGTCTTTCCTCTGCCTCCATGCTGTCTCTTACCCATAATGCAACTGTTATGCTCTTAACTAAACTTTGGTCATGTGATCTGTTGTACTCTACAACAAATGAAACCTTATATAAAGAACCTTACATTTTTACCAACCATTATTTATGGTGATACATTTTAGACACATATTTATCAATGTTACCCTTTTTAACATTTGATCTGTATTACATCAATCAATTTTTAATGACTGTATGAACTCAAATAACCAAGAATTTATGACAGAAACATATGAATTAAAATCTCAAAGAAACATGTCTCAGGGACAGTTACAGCTAGCTAACTCCTAACAATAAAATACAGTAGATTAGGAAAGCGCACATCCATTGCAATAATTTTGGCAACTAGCAGACTGTTATGAAATCAGTGTTTACTTACCACTTAAGTTGTTTCAGGAGTAACACCGGACAATGCTGCTACATCTGTTTGCTAACGTTAGCTTCTGTTAGCAAGCTTCTAGTTAGCTTAAAACATTACAGTTCTTCAGGTTGCAATGTTAGCATTACTATTGAGCTGGCAGTCCCTCCTCAGGTGGAAAGTGGTGAAAAAGTAGGAAAGCCTGTTTCTGTCACAGTACAGTGACATTTGCAGCTTGTTTTGTTTTCTTTGCACATGATGCAAAGGCACATGATGTCTTATTTTAGCTGTGGTGATTACACTGTGGCCTCCTATTTTACCTTCATCTATAATCCCGAAAAGGTCGTATTTTATACTTAGGCCTACTTACATTTTCATTCCAATAAAAATGGGCCTAAACTCCTTCAGAAGCACCACTGAAATCCCCTTTGCAGCAAGGTAGAAAATCTGAATTGAGAACAGGTGATCTGTAACCCTCCCAGACTCCTTCACACCAGTCGTAAATCCAGGATCTACAGGAGAAAATGAATCAATACATTCAATTCAAGTGCAGATTAAGGTGGGGCTGGTGTCTTAGACTATTGGAAAGGACCTAAAACCTTTAATTAGGCACTGCATGCACTGTCTGTGTAGATATGCATTATTAAACAGTTCTAATAGGCCTATTTAGGATGATAGGTATAAATATAAAGTACTTCCCAGGACATTTTCTTTGTAGGAAAAAAGATTTCAAAAAGACTCACATGGAATCATTCAGATATTGGCGGTAAATCTTTTTTTTTTTCTTTCACTCTCTTTTCTTTTCTATCAGGATGACACACACATAACTAGGTGACAGTTATGTCACGACAAATCACTCACTCTTAATGACTGTCAGGCAGTATCTGTGATGCCTCAGCTGCAAGGATGTTGATGTGGTCTCCTAGGTCAATAGCTGACAAGCAAAGGCTCTCAATATTTATGCTAAGAACCCACAAAGGACATGCAGTGTGCCTAAGAGGACAAGCAACAAAAAGACAAAAAGATGTTCATAACCCCAAAGCTGATAATTGCTTTTTAAAATTTGGTTACTGTATTGAAATTCTGCTGATTGCGTAAAATATGAGGGACCTTTTCTGATATTATATTGCAGCCTTATCAGGGTAGCAAACCTTTAAACTCGTTCTCTGATTAATCTGCTGCTGTTTTACATGTTCTACTTTGTGATCAGTGAATCAATAAGAAATAATTGCCTTTACCTTGTTTCACCTTTCGGTGAGATAAGGAGGATCAGGGAACTCCTCCTTGACTCACACTCAACTGGAACGGAGAAGAGTCAACTGGGAAAAACTAAAACTAAAATACCATTAAATGTAATTGCTTTCTTGGTGTGGAAATAGTTGTTAGAAGTTGCCCACTATGCACAATTGTCCCATGTATTAATGTATAGATATAATAATAAAAAATAATAAGATGATTTTTAAGATCTTTTTTCAATTATTTGGATTTTTTGGTCATTTAGTTCAATATTTTCTGTAAATAACAAAGCACACAAAAGTCTTTCCCACACTGTCAGGAATTAAAATCTTATGGAGAAATGAATCCTTCACTTGTTGTAGTCAATTATAAATTTACTGTATTGACCCCAAAATTGAAAAGTGAACTGATTTAAGCTGTAGACTGTAAAATCACTTTTTTAAACACTTTGATCTTAAGCTTCCGCCAGCTATTAGCAGCGCACGTGAAAGAATTTTAAGCTCGGTGATTGGATGTTTTTGCTAAAATGCACCTTTGGAGTTGTTGTAGTTATATAGAATAAAGAATTAAAAATACCAAGGACATGATCTCAGTGTGCTCAAAAGTAGCTACAGTCCTGCTGGGAACATTTGGCCAAAAACAACTAACTACAACTAACTGAATGAATAAATAGCTAAATAAAACTTGTGTCTTTCTATTTCCATGGGTCAGGTGCAGCACTCCAATGCTTCCCCTGTTTCTGATTGTAGAGGGGAGTGAAGAGGGTAAAGGACTGGGGGGAGCGGTGTGCAAAAGCAGAAAGTGGAAGACATTAAACAGAGCTAAAGTGGAGAGAGAGAGAGAGAGGGAAGGACTCATCTCACCAAGAATGTGATTATGACTTTCTCCACCAAGAGAGCTCTCCAATCTCTCACTTTCACTCCCAACACAATTAACATCCCGCTACTCCTATACCAATCCCAGGCTTCTGATTTGATAGATTGTGTTAAGATTTAGATTGATATTCTGCCTAGGGGGATAAATGATTACAAATGACTCGGACCCATCTTCACAGACCTCCACTAAAGCAGGGAGGCGCCAGGTGGAATCAGTTGGTTAAAAAGAGGAGGGAAGGGGAGGGGGCTGAGTTGAAAAGCTCAGTTCAGTGAACTTCACTTCAGTCATTTGCTTTCAACATCATTCTGTCACGCATATCAAGCCAAGCTTGCAGAATCAGAGAAGAAACAAGATGTGAAGCATATCCAATGGATCCAATCATATCCATTGCAATATTTTCCTTGTCTTACAATTTCTCCCCCTCAGGCACACTTTGAGATTAAACAACTTCAACGTTTTGAAGCTTCACTGTGTTCTTGTTTGACACTTTTAACTTGCCTTCACCATACAATTGATTTGCTGGTGCCACTGTGGAAGAGGAACTGCTTCCTCCCTAATGGCATCATGAATGGCACTACTTCACCTCTTCTAAAGAGGCAAAAGATTCAGTGTGAGTGCAGATGAACAGGTCAATCATTCATCTTGACGAACATCTTGCGACATTATGTGAATAATTTGGAAAGTATGCCTTAGGTCAAGCAGGAAATGTTCAATGCAGACATACACTGATCAGCCATAACTTTATGACCACTGACCTGTCATAATGGAGGAACATTGATTATCTCATTACAATGACACCTGTCTTATACACTTATGTGTATATATATGTATATATACTGTATATACATATACATACTGTACATACATATATACATATATATATATATACTGTATATGTGTATACGCTCACACACACATATACACACATATATACTATACATATGTGTGTGTACATATATATATATATATATATATATATATATACTGTATGTGTGTGTATCTATATATGTATATATATATGTATATCTGACAGGTGCCATTGTAACGAGGTAATCAATGTTCCTTCACTTCACCTGTCAGTGGTCATAAAGTTGTGGCTGATCGGAGTAAATCCATTAAGAATTTGTTTTTAATTAAGGCAGTAAGCTTGACGGTAAGTATTTAAACTTTGTAACACATTTGGATCAAGATCATTTACATTCAATTGTGCATTTTCCTCTCCCTTTATTGTTTCTCATATTTATTCATATCTCATCTCTGCCATTGTTGCTAGAAAACGACATTCACTGAAGCACATAAAAGTTATTACTCATGAATGACTGCCACACTTTAAAAAAAAACAAAACAAAAACAGCAAGGCAGTGTCCCAAGGTCCCTCTCCCTGTTAGTTGTTTCATCTTTGTCATCCCTTTTAAACTATGTTATATCCATCATCACTTTTGTGGAGAAAGTAAAAAAAAAAAAAATGAATACGTGTGAGAATCATGAAGTTAATGCTACATTTGAAGCAATAATTGCCATAGTCAAGAGTTGTGACAAGGGAGCAGGCATTTCATTCAACATCCAAATGAATGGAATAATGTAATAATTGCTGATATCCTGGAGGGGTGCTCAAGCTGTTGGACAGCTACTTCAAGAAACACATATTTCAAAAAGGCCATGAAAAGAGCTGTTCAGAGTGCTGCAAGTGTCTCAATGGAGTCTGAATGATAATAAGAGTGCAGGGGCAGCTGTGCTTCAAAGGGGCCTTCTTCAAATGCCACATCAGCTTCTTGACAATTAGTGTGGGCAGACCGACTGAGTGCTTCACTAATAGCAACACAGTGTAAGTAAATAATCTGTACTGTAACAATGGTAATAGTGAGTTCATTAACATTAATGAAGGTAATAGATGCTCCTAATATAATGTTATCCCATTATGCTTTGAAGTGGGCAGCACACAAAAAGTCCTGCAGCTCAAGTTCCCACACCGACACTAAAGATCACCTCTGTAGCAGTGCTCATAGGTAATGGTAGTCTTTGACTCACATGCAATGTCAAAAGCTCAAAGGTGGTACATGCTAAAAAAATAATAGATTTGTAAGATTCTGTCACAAAAAAACAAAACAAAACACAACACACTTGCACAAAACAAGAAAAGAAGAAAGCCAATTATTATTATGTGTAAATCTGTACTCTCGGTTTAGAAATCCGTGCGCATGGTTTATAAACCGTGCTCTCGGATTCAGAATCCGATTTGTAAACCAAGAGTACAGATTTGCAAACAACTTCTTTCTTCAGAGAACAAGGAATGGAGCATTTCGACGGCGACCACATCTGCCAAGTAGACTGAATCCTATCTTATCTTATCTAGATTTGAGGGTAGATTTAATACTATATTGTGTTTTGCATTGGACGTTTCACATGCTTTCATTGTGTAACACTGTATTTATTGGGCTTTTCACTCCCGTGGGCATGGATTATGAATCCGAGAGCATGGTTTATAAACCATGCGCATGGATTTGTAAACTGAGAGTATAGATTTACACATGGCTCTGACACCAGGGGGGCTCCGTACAATGCTTAGCCTACAAGTCAGGATATCTCGGTTGAGTCTCATAACGCATATATGTGTCTAAATCAGGCTACAGGCGGTTTGTCCCCACAGTTGAACCCAACAGTGAAGGTTAGTCAATCAATCATCAACAGTATTTCCCCTCAGAAATCATTCAAATCTGCGAGTTTTCCTTCTTTGCTCCATGCGCTCCCGCGGGGGGCGTGCCTTCTCAGCTTCCATGACTTACTGCACACTTACAGAAAAACACAAATAAGACTTTGGTTTTCTTGTTTATTAGGTTACACACTTCAAAATGAAAACAGGGAAAGTAATTTTCCTTTCATGACACTCACTTTGTTTTCCATTTTCAGATTGAATCAAATGATTGAATGAATGCATGACCAGCACGTAACACAAACAAGATGCTATGCATAAAATTGAAGCATGACAATGGACAAAAACACTAATAATCAATACAGCTTATTTCCTGTTGTTGTATATTTCTTATAGCTTAAATAACAAGGTATTTTTAAATTAGCAAGTGCAGTACTCCATGGACCAAAATAACGTCTCACTGTTTCAGAAAAGTCTGGTTTAGAAATACTTCAGAAGCCCAACTCCCAACCAAACCTCCTATTAAATATTCATAAATATAAACAGACAGATCCCAAGGAACCAAACACATGGGTTTATACCATATTTCAACCTTAACCACTGTGTCAAAAAGCTCAAGCAAGTGCGGAAGTGCCCTAAAAAGCATTAGGCTACAGTTAATGCAGTACCACAGAGTGAGCACCTAGTCATGTTTTTCGACAAACCATATGTACAAAATGGCGTTTAAAATGTAGGGAATTAAAGTAACAAAAATGATTGCAACTTAAGCAAACATGCATGGAAATGGAGACTGAATTTCACAAAACCTAGATGTGATGAAGGACTCATAACTAACACATACTTCTCAGAAGGCAGACAATGAAGTAGCCTCTTTTACATTTCCTCTTTGTGTCTCTTGAGCAGGCAAAACAATGTACATATGGTTCGCAATTCTTTTAATTTCTCTAAAAGGTATTACCATATTGTGCCAACTAACCACATACCCTTCAGGACATGGGAAGAGAATAAATGCTGCTGGTTGATGGTCCACCAGTAATCACACTTAAGGACTCCTTGGTATAAAACGATTTTAATAATTCAGGAAAGCTATCATGATTCAGTTAATTAAGAGTCTCCTTATTGCTTGAACATGCAGTAAACACAACCCCACATTTGTTTTAACTCTCCTTCTCCAACCTCTGGGACTATTTTTGGACATGCCTGTCACTGAGCGCTGCATCGCCAGAGACTGCACAGAGGTGACAAGGGAAAACACCAACTGGAGATTGAAAAGGGAAGAGAAGGGGAAGACAGACACACGGAAGTCTCCCCTCAGAGACCCTGAGTTTCATGCTGCAAAGCATCTCCCGTCATGCACAACTGGCTGCCAAGGTTACCTGTTTTGTTATCGACATCATGTTTGATATTCCTTGCAGCAGAATCAATGGCATGGTGTGTGACATCATAAATCACAGATGAGTACCACCGCTTGGTCATGTGTCATTTCAGATGCGGTATTAAGAGACAGGTCAGAGATTGACGGTGGGCTAGAGAATGTGTGAGGATGTGCCTGTGTTGCGGCTAACACCAAAGTTGAATGGAGCTTCAGCATATCAGTGGTGCTTGAATTGGAGCCCTAGGGGGCTGCAGAAGGAGTGACACTGTGGGCATGCTGGCCAGCATTTAGAGATTTCCCCTGATGTAATCAGAAAATTAATCAGAAACATGAAGCTGCCCCACGGCAACAACAATAAAAGTGGGATCAAAACCACAGCTGTTTATAGACTGTACAAAAAAGAATGAGAACAAAAAGACTGAATTACCACTTAACATGCTTATATATGTGTGGCCGTGTGTCTTTGTCTGCATGCCTGTGTTTGTCAATGTGAATTACAACGTGATTCTAACACGCTCTTAATTATTCATAAATTCAGATGCGATTCTGGTGTTAAATCTCCAGTGAATTTTTCACAGTTACCAAATTAAGATACATGTCAATGACAATTATGTGTTAATAATAAAATACCCAACAAAGACACCACACATTTAAAAGAGGCCTTTCAAATATATAAATAGCATATATTTATATATAAATATATAAATAAAAGCATCAAATAATTAAAACTGAGTGCTTTAAGGCTATACTACAGGTTTATGCATTTACTGTATGATTGATTTAGGCTAACTGACAAGCCAAAATATTCATAAATAATAGTACTTAGACATTGTTAACCAGTACAGCTGCTAATTAAAATGATTCAGAAGCTATTATGAAGAAAGAAAGAGTGCCAACAAACAGTACATGTCAGACATGATTGGTGCTAGTCCAGTATGTTGGTGTGGGAAATCCCCCCTAGGGATTTTATTATTGGAATATATATACATATATCACACAGGACTATGGGAGATCCATATATAGCAGAGAGAGTACACATGGATCATATATGGATCTGTGCCAGTAAAAACAGACACATAAGCCAGGCTGTATGAGGATTGCATGTGACTGAAGAGTGCAATATCACATGCTTTTTACACATAAATATTTCAGACAAGTAAGTTTTATACCTCCTGGTGGCCTAGTGGGAGCACCTATAGCGAAATATGAGGCACAAAATCCGATTTCATTGGCTGTGTTAAATGAAATGACTGTTTTTCTTTTCTTTGTTGTCAAAACAAAAAAAAAACCCTGTGTCTTGGCTCTTCCAAAACACCTTCACTCTGATAGTGTTTGCCAGGGGGCAAATAGAATACAAATGTCCTAGGAGATGGTGCAAGTCCATTAAGCTGTGTCACCAAGTACATCACATCAGTCAGCTGCTGCCTGAAGGGACTCAATGAAACTGACAAAACACCCTCTCCACTGATTCTGTTGTTGTTCAATGAAGAAAAGAGGAAATTAAAGAGATTAGAAACTTTTGAGCTGCAATCAGGAATTTACAACAGTTCGTATTCCCTGTACGTTGTTAGAGGCTGGTATGGTACACCAGTAAAGAAAATGCAACTGCTACTGAATCCTTAGGGTTGCAAAATATAATAATCTTCATCACAACTACACTCCAAAAAAAAAAAATAAATAAATAAATAAATAAATAAATAAATCTGTGTGTTTAGTTAAAGGAATGGTTCGACATTTTGGGAAATGCACTTATTCACTTGCCAAGAGTTAGATGAGAAGATCAATATCGCTCTCATATTTGTCCGTTTAATGTAAGACTGGTGCCACCAGGCGACAGTTAGCTTAGTTTAGCAAAAATACTGGAAACAGGGGGAAACACCTAGCCTGGCTCTATCCAAAGGTAACAAATTACATCTTACCAGCTCCTCTAAAGCTTACTAATTAACACATTATATCATATCTAGTTTCTTGGCCAAGAAATAATTTGGGACATAACCCCCCATAAAACCTTTCTTGTTGTTTTTACACTTTGGTTTTTGTACAGATTAAACAAACAAGATACAAGGTGTTTCACTAACAAAGACCACGCCAATAAAGATATGGATTTAGAATAGTTTATTGCACATTGTGGATGGAGGAGAGCCAAGATGATGTATGAGGGATGGACTAAGAGTCTGGAGGGAGGGATGAGGGATGAAGGGATGGAGGGATGGGGGGACTGAGGATGAGCGATGAAGGGATGAGGGTAGAGGGATGAATGAATAAGGAGGGTGAGGGATGAAGGGAGAAATCAGGGTCGTGGACCGATGGATGGAGGAGTACGATGATGGACCGGTGTCAGCTGGTGGCGGGGAGACGGGGGGAACCAGGGGAGTCGAGACTCTTCATGTACTTTTCGAGGGGTGGTCTTTGTTCCCAAACCTAGTTATAAAACTTCATTAAATAGTGAGCTTTAGAGGTGCGAGAAGGTGAAATTGTTTGTTTTTTACTTACTTGCTTTTCCCCATTTCCAGTGTTTATGGTATGCTAAGCTAACGCCTACTGGCTCCAGCTTTAGGTTTTCTACCTCTCGGCAAAAAAGCAAATAAGCTGTTTTAAAAAATGTCTAGAACTATTGTAAAGCCTACTACTTTAAAGCCAGTACAATCTGTAATTACATTCAACCTCCAAAGAATGCTCTATAAGGTAGACAAATGCAATAAATCAATGTTTTAATAATCAATATTCACTTTTACTAGCACTGCTTTCCATACTGTAGCTAGTACTTTACTGTTGTTACATTGGAGAAAACTGTAAGGTCTTCCGACATCCATTCATCAACGTAAAACTATTTAGTTTCTTTTGATTCAAACACAACACCACAACAAAAACAAGTGAACTCTGTATTTTCTGAGCATCCTTTGCCATCAGCAGCAGCACTCACCACCAGTGATGAATTGCCTAGAAAAGCAAGAACTTTTCATTTTGGTGCCTTCGTCACTGGTGCTGGACTCAGTGATTGCTAACAGCATTACAGGAACTTCAATTTCTTGTTGTTTTTGCTGTTGTTGTTGGCTTTTGTCCTGCACGTAAGCTTGCTGTAATAATTTTTTTTTTTCTTCCTGAAAATGATGCAATGCCAGTCTTTGGTCTGTCTTTGGTCATAACAAGACTGATGTTAAGCTCAATGATGTCAACTACTCATATAAAACTGCAATTCACAGCCACAGCAAAGGCATTACGTCATTCCTCCTTATCCAAGACAAGGTGATATCCGTCCACTGACAATGTATTCTGACTCCTAATGTCTACATGACACCACATACACTGTAAAGTATTATTTTCAAAGGTTTCAAGTCAAGTCAATTTTATCTAGATAGCCCAATATCACTGATCACAAATTTGCCTCAAGGGGCTTTACAATTTGTACACCATATGACACTCTCTGTCCTTAGACCCTCGATTCGGATAAGTAAAAACCCTTTAATGGGGAAATAAATGGAAGAAGCAACAGAGGAGGGATCCATCTTCCAGGATGGACAGACATACAATAGATGTTGTGTGTACAGAATAGATAATATAAAATAAAATTACAGTATGGACAAACAGGATGACAAAATTATAGATAGATTGTAATCTATATGAAGAATGGATGCGAGAGGACATTGAGCAACTTCAGGTGTTGGCAAACAGAGTCATGTTTATTTCCATTTGTCAATTTGGATTTTTTTTTCTCCATCACAAACAACAAAATGACCTTTTCTAATAAGAATGTTTCAGCTTCTCCGTACACACACACACACACACACACACACACACACAACTGGCAAACCACAAATGTTCTGCTTCCTAAAGACTCGCGACACTGTAGAACGCTCCCTTTAAAAAAAGTGCTTTACCGCATTTAGAAATAGTACAAAGTTTCAAGCCCAGATTGGCTCTTCGTAATGAGTGCCTCAGGTGTGTGTCATCGAATTAATAGTTTCGGTACATAGGAACTTTATCAAAAAAGCAACAAATACAAATAATTATCAAGGAATCAAACAAACAAAGAACCAGAACAAAAAGTTATAAAATCACGAAAAGCAATAAAAGCAATAAAGTCATACACAAATATGATTTCAGTCAAGGGTGATATAGACAGCATGAGCTTCCAAGGTGTAACATACAAGTCTTGGTTTCTTTTTGATCTCATATTCGGATTTGAATTTGATCGTCTTTTGTTTCTATTATCACATGCATCAGGACTGAGACTGTTCAATCAATGACACAAACCTGAGTCACACTGATACCTCTGTACCTGATGAAGAGCCAATTTTGGACTCGAAACATTGTACCTTTTCTAAGTTTAAGTGTTTTAAAAGGGAGCGTACTTAAGTGTTGTGAGAGAAGCAGAAATCCCCGTACAACTTTTGGACTCAACACCTGGACCAAAAAGGTGTGCGTGTGTTTTGCACACTGACTCCCACAAATATTCCATCATAAAAAAATCCACTTTTTGCAGCATTATTTTCTTGTCTAGATTTGAACATAGGGCATGACAATTACAGAGCTGTGTGATTTCACTTAAGCTGCAGAACTCTGATATTCATCAAAACATCAACATATCTTTGTTGATAATAATGTCTTTATTGTTAAACTGAAAATAATGCGGGATTTGTCGCCCCAAACAACACACATAGATGTATTGCTGTAGCTATTATTTCAGTTTTGCCAAGTTCACCTCACTTTTACTCAGCAAAGGCTCCGGGGAGCTGCTTCAGGGGTTGCACACATCCACATGATTATACCTGGAAGCTCCACATACAGGTCATTAGTTTGCCTCGGAACAACTCCACTGCTGCAGCGCTCAAGACTCACTTCCAGTAAACAACATTACTTAAACTGCAAACCAGTCCTGGGAATAAGAGAAGCTTCTGAATAATGACAAGTAATTTATGGGTGTATCTGTATACACACAGTGAACACTGATATACTTGTGGCACTTCATAGTGTCTCATTACTTTATTTATTGGACGTCTTTTGTCATTATTTTGTTAAACATACATTTCATGAGAAGTCAAGTAGAGGAGCAGTGTTTAGCATGCATCACATTTCCATTGCAGGCATATAATCACAGTTAATGTGTTAAGAAAAGCTATTTACAGCAAATAATAATAATAATAATAATAATAACAATAATAATAATAATAATAATAATATATGATTTTTCAATTTATAAAATTGCAAATATGTGGATATTGGCATAGCCACATTATACAGCAAGTAAATCGTCTCTTGTCTTCAACACACATTCCAATCAGTGATTAACATTAAGAGCTCACGTATCAGTTTTAACACTGCAATGAACACTGACTTGATATCTATAATTTATGTAATTATATAAATATAATTTCCATCATCAAAACATAAAGTACACACACACAATAAATAGCAGTTTGCAACTTGTATGTGTGTGGTATACACAGATGGCTCCTTACGTGACAAGCACAATGATTTTAGAGAACAATGTTACATTTTTTTCTTTTCTCCATGAAACAGGTCATTGTTACAGACATTTCTTGTTTTACATTCAGTGATTTGGAGAACAGGACTCCACAAACAATTCACATATAGAGCCAACATGCCTTTTAATAAGACACTGTCAGTTTTTCAGTCACTCAGCTCCGTAACTTTTAAAAAGCAGATTGCAGTTTCCCCCCGTGGTTTGTGTTCCTTAACAGGATGAGGTATATGCCAGAAGAGATGCTTTTATTCATCACTCCTCCCTCAGTCTAATCAGACAAGTGATATTGCAGTTTAGCAGTGCAAGATCTTAATGAATGCCTTTCTGAACTCGACATTAAAAGTGGTGTATATGATGGGATTTACAGCACTATTCACGTAGCCCAGCCAAGTGAAAGCATTATACATCTCAGCGGGGACCTTGCATTTTGTGCAGTGGGTGTTCAAGATATGCGTGATGAAAAACGGCAGCCAGCATATGATGAATACACCTGAGGAGATACGAGAAAAAAATTGAAATATTAGAAAAAGAGAGAGAAAGTCACAAAAGTAGCGAAGAAGAAACCCAAATATGGGTGACATACTGTATGGAGGAGTTGGACTCCAAAATACAAGTATCAGAACGATTTCCTTCCATTGCATCACTGACTGTCTCGTTTTCAAGCTCTGTTTTAGGTCTTACCAAAAAATTTGAGATGGAAATAAAAACACATGCAGAGGCAGCTGAGGACCTAAGAAGGCTGGGAGCTTGTGCAAAAGACAAACCGTTTTCTAAATTGTACATTACATGATTAGCTTGTAGTGAATTGGAACAGAAACAAATATTTAGTCTTGATGAGTTTGAAGAGAGTCCCCTGATGGTTTGATGTTGTGATCATTGCATTTTGTTTTTGCAATGCAAAGTTGACAACAAAAACATACTTATGTGGTTGTGGAAATGCTTAATTTCACACAGTGTCAGTTCCACTTTGATGTGTATACTCACATAAAACAGCATTTGATTTAACTTGTAAATTATTTATACTGAACAGGAAATACATTTTAAAAAACTTCAGCAACAAGTGAACTTACCAAGGACTATGGCTAACATCTGAGTGGCCTTCTTCTCCTTCTGCTGGGAGATCTTCCTCTTGCTCATGGTCTTCACAGAGGTCTGAGTCTTGCCATTAGGTAAGGCCTGCGTCTGGAAGGCTTTGGTCACAACCGGTGCCGGATCCCCCAGGGCCTCCTTGGTAGGATCTCCGTTCTTTTCTGCTTTCTGGCCCTCCTCAGGGGGTGTGGGAGGTGAGGAGGTGGGGCTAGCATTGGCCTTGTTGGGCATCAGTAGCTGGTGGCTGGTGGCCGGAGTG
This sequence comes from Macquaria ambigua, assembly GCA_008360985.2. Classification (NCBI taxonomy): domain Eukaryota; kingdom Metazoa; phylum Chordata; class Actinopteri; order Centrarchiformes; family Percichthyidae; genus Macquaria; species Macquaria ambigua. The sequence goes on from VMKM01000188.1 coordinate 28,557, forward strand.
TCTCCAAGAGCACCCTGTGGCTGCTGCTTCTGTTTCTGGCTGCTGCCACTGTTGTTCAGCTCGTCCAGCTCCAGATCTTCCCCCTCATTGACTACATCTTTGATGAATATCTGAGGGTGAGCAGAAAAACATGGATCCAGATGGTAATTTTTCATTCAGGTTATTATACAGTGGGTGACATTTAAAATAATAGGTAATAAACAGAGAACACATTATCACGCTTTCAGTCTTTAATTTAGGTTTGCTGTGCTCACAGAAGCAGAAAGGTGCCTTTTCAAGTTATATTTTCTCTGAGAAATGGAGGAAAACCTCAAGGTTACACCTTGTTAAATATTTTATGCGCAAAACAAATAAGTTTCCAACAATTAAACATTTTATGGAGAAAAAAAAAACTGCAAACAAAAGAACATAAAAAGAGCACAAACCACTTTCTTCTTGTTGACAGGAAAACTCCCATTAGATTTAACAATCATGGTGCACAACCTCACATCCTCTGGATGAGTGCACTTATCCTGAAATGAAAACAGCAGTGTCAGGCAAGGAGAGGGTACAATGTCAAAGCACAACTGACAAAAGGGCTGTCTAAGCACAGGTCCCACTGCCTACCGGGTCAAATGGGGCTACATCGAGCTCTGGCACAGAAAGGCTGTTAAGTAAGAATCTGATCTGCAGCTTCAACAGCAGCTGCAAGTCCATTAACCTGACAGTGTAAGAAACTGTCAACTGAGATTATTTCGCAGAGATGACACAAACTCATCCAACAATTAACAGCATAAGTGAAACTTTATTTAAATTATGTCCTTTTACTCCATAAAGATTATGTACATAATCTGTCAGATATGCTGGCATATAACGACTTCACAGATCATTAAATTATATAGTAATGTGTTGTCTATATTCCCCTGTAAACCCCCATGTCTGTTATAAATACTTTCCCTGACCTCATTCTATAACACACTTACACACTTACAGAAACCACGTTGTAAAGCCATGCATGAACATGAGTAATGTAGTGCACTGGATCAGAAGCATTACTTGGCTTCCTGTGCAGAGGCCATTGAGTTTCACTATGTCAGTAAAATCAATAACCAGAAAAGCAAAAGGTCATTTGAGGGCCATCATAGTTAAAGTTGTGTGACGCCTTTCGACGCTGAAATGTGCCAGTAAATGTAACATTAAGATTAAAATTGGTCTCCTGGAAGGAACTAGTTACCAGAACCAGTATTTCACTTACATATAGGGGGAAGGAAAGCACTTAAAATGCTTTAGGTGTAACTGAACCTTGCCCTTTTAATCCCTTGACTTGAATGTTGTGTTTTTTTCAAAGAAAATCAATTCTCTTCTTGTCCGGGTTTTCCCCTTTACGGTATGTTGTTACGTAATACAATGCCTGTCCATAAAAACATGTATAATTGGGTTGAGAAAATGATTGACTGCAGTTTCATGAAGAAACAAATGAACTCAAAGGGCAAGAGATTTCTTTATGTTCTGATGTTTTTTTTCCACACTGGCTGAAAAATATCTCATTCCTAAATGTTCAGAACATATGTAATACTATGCTATCTATTTTGAAATGAAATTGAGCCTGCACTTCTGCCCACAGAGAGGAAAACATGCACACACGGCCCTCTCTTAGATCACATAGACCCCGATGTTGAGCTTTGTCTCCTTCACTTTTATACAAATCTTTCATTAAAGGTACCCTGTAAAGTTAGTACATTATTAGTAGTGCTGTGGAGCATTGTTTCTTCATCTGGGTCCCCAATTTTGTTTGTATCATGCACGTGCACAAAAAAAAAAGAAATAATTCTAAAATGTTCATAAAGACAGAGGAGATACAGAAAGATAAAGAACTCTGGTATAATAAAGGTGTAAATCAATCTCAGTTTCATATTGAAGCCATAAAAGTGTTAGTCGTAAACAGCGGCCATAGTTTTACAGCAGCTCACCTTCAGAGAAGTGGGACCATCAGGGTCGGCAGCCTGACAGACACGCTGCTTTGGCTTTGTGTTTACACGTTTTCTGCGCTTCCTCAGGACCACATAAATTTGCACATAAACCAGCAGAGTGATGATGAAGGGAACATAGAAGGACACGATGGAAGAGTACACCACAAAGGCTGGATTGGCAATCACACAGAGAGACTCATCACGAGTAGCTGTGGAGATAAGCACAGGGTGAATAAAGGCTTCAGACTGCATTTTATGTTCCATCCAAAATAGTATTTTGTGTAGTTTTGTTGTGTTTTTGTCACTGTGACTCTTGGAAAACATTAAACAATAAAATGGGGAACTTAGTTTGGCTTGAACTTGGGTTGCTCTTTGATTTCAATGTCTTGAAAATTCATCCAAAAATGAAACCACTCCTACACCCGCCTCACTTGGAGGTCATTCGCACAATTTTCTCTCCCCCCTCCCATTCGCTTAGACCATTGCACTCCTTTTTATTCCAACCTATCACATCCAGAACTGCCTTATAGCTGATCCAGGATGCTGCCACAGGGCTTCCATGTGGTGCCAAATGTAGAGATCATATCACCCCAATTTCAAACTCCCTGCACTGGTTGCTTGTTAATTTTAGATTTCACTGATTTACTTTTAAAGCCAGCCAAATTTGCCCTGAGCTACATCGCTGATGTTTTAACTCCCTTCACACAAGAACACACACACACTGAGGCGACAGTTTTTGGACTATGGATCAAGTAAAATTCAGACGCTAAAGGCAGATTCAGATTAGGCAACAATTGTTGCCAAACAGGCACAGTAACAACTGAGTCGTCATGAATACTGCAGATGTCACAGTAATTGTGTAGTTCATGTTAACAACTTGCTTTCTTCACACTTCAGGGAGGCTGTGGCACAGGAGGTAGAGCTGGTAGTCCATTAAAGGGGAACCCCAATTTTACATTTGAAATTCTGTTTACTTTTCAGGAGGAGTACGACTCAGCCTGTGAAAGGAGTACAATATCTGCTGTAGCTCTGGAAAGAGTTTTCACAAAACACAACAAAAAAATTACCCTTAAAGATAACACTGTTAACAGAAATTTTAACAGAAAGCCTGCATTACAAACTGGAGATGTGGAGTTTGAAAGAAGTGGGCATTATGGGAAATGTAGGATCCAGTGTTTTGAAGTTTGACCCATACTGTACACTAAAAGTCAGGATATCTCGGCCTGCTTCAATTTTGACCATTGTTTCTTTAATCTGTCTCTTGCAAGCCCCCCCCCCAAACTTTATAGAAGTTACATATTAAATTGCTGGAAAACCCCTTTAATTTTGATCCCGACTACATGTTGAAGTGTCCTGGAAAAAGTCACTGAACCGAAATTCAGATGGCACATACACACACTCACAAACCTGTGACTGTGTGTGCGTGGGTGAATGAGAGGTGCATTGTAAAGTGCTTTGGGTAAAAGCACTATATACAATGCGGCCCATTTATTACACAAATCTGAGGTTGTGATAATGTTTGAAATGATCAACAGACACCTCTGACAAACCTTTCAATCCATTGCTCAAAAATAATAGAAATATTTTAAACATGAGTTGCTATAGCTTAAAAACAAATCTTGAGTGCTTCAGTTTCAGTGGTTCCTGCCGGAGGTCTCTGCTTTCATGTTTCCTGCGGCTTACTCCGGCTAGATCTGCAGCCGCTGCTCACTTGAAAGCAGTTCTGGGGCTCACAAATCTAAACGCCCGAGTCCCGGCAGAATCGACATTACATCAAGGCACTCAAAGGGATGAGTGGAGCTTCAAAGTGACAGGATGCGAGCCACAGGAGCTGGTCAGTAACAAGCCTAAAAAGCCCTTAATCGGAACCCGCTTTAACTGTAATCCTCCGTTAAAGCCCCTGTTCTGTGGAATAAGCAACATAAAGGGCTATGGCTCGCTAAGAGTAGTTACAAGTCAGTATGAAGTAACACTTTACTGGCATGGGTAATTGTCTGTTCATAGCTTGTATTCACTTTTGTACAATGTACATACTGTACTGTGCAGTGGATGTACCCATGAATAATACAGTACAGCACCATTATTGCTCTACCAGTTTTGTCACACACCTATCGTACTCTTCCTTACCTGTGTTATTCAGACCAAACAATAGGGGACACGATATGGCGAAGGACAGGACCCACACCACAGAGATCATTACTGTGACCCGTCTCCTGGAACTGTAGCGAGTGTTGTACAGCATTGGCATTGCAACTGCTGTGTAACTGTAAGGGGTGAAGAGAAAAATAGCCACGTTAGGTTGAATGTATAACAACAGGACATCTTTCTATGTGACAACAGGGAATGCACGACAAGTTCAACCAAAATGTTGTATGGTACCATACACATGTGTGGTATTAATTCATTCATGTTTCATTCAATGATCTGCGGCTAAATATATCCCCTCTCTGTTACTAGTTCTCTTTCTTCAACAGTGGATATTTTAGCTCAAAGGGGGACAGAGAGCATGAAGCCTACAGGTGGTAAAACCAAGAAATGTTGCCTGTCATCTTTGACAAGATTCTTTCTGATGGTGGACTGGCCCCTTTGGAAACAGCTATGTGCTTCTGGGCTGCAGTTTATGTGAAGAGGAGGAACTGTAAGGTAGGCTGTGTTTTTCTCCCAGTGATCTTGCAGGAAAGACCTAATCATTTAACCTTGCTACATCGGTTGACCTTATTAGTGAGATTGCTGTAATCACCAGGAAATGCACAGCTATTTACAGTGTCTCATACATTGATTTCTGTGTAATTTGGTTTGAAAGACTTTAGACACAAAGCCAAGTGGGTAAGGCTTTTAAGAGACTATTTTGATTGGGTTTCTCTATGGAAACACACAAGGAAAGTCAGGATATAGGTAATTGTATTATCCCATGTATGTTGTCATGGATTGTGCAACACACTGAGCCAAGGTCTTGGGTAAAACAGGCCCTGGGTATAGAAAAATCTCTCCAAGTGCCTTAACAGTGCTGGTGGAAGGCTAAAAGATATGTATATTTCAAGAATATGACTGGCTTAATTTTTTTGTCCACCTGCTCCTGCATCACAGTTTTGGTGCTGGATATACACTTGGCTGCACAGAGATGGTGCAGCTGAGGTTCAGAAAATATGAGACACAGAAAAAATACTATGTTATTCTTTTTGAAATGAAAGTGAGCCTGTGCTTCTTAACACAAAGGTTGTCTATGTTACTTTCATGGCTTTAGTTGGTAGGGATGCACTCACCGTTCTCTCAAAGATCACAAAGCTCAACAACGGGGTCTATGTTGTTGAGCTTTGTCTCCTTTACTTTTTATACAGTTCTTTCACAAGAGGTACCCTGTGAAGTTAGTTAGTTATGAGTAGAATTGTGGAGCAATGGTTTTACTACTTGGTTCCCATTTTGTTTGTATCACGCACAAGGATGCACGCTCGAGAGCACACAGGCGACGTGATACACACTCCTGCCACTGGTTTTACGCTATTCCGCTGATCGCAGTTGGTGGTGCTAACTCGCAAAGAAATGTAGTAATGTGCCAAAGAAGGCAGTGAAGGAGAACACTGCATGGTAATAAACAAGGATATAAACAAGAAAATGTTTATAAATTCAGCTCTGTGAATGTTTTGTGAGGATGGAAATGCATTCAACACATTTGTTAGGCCTCAAGGATACACACAGTGTGTTTTTGTGAGTAACACTGAATGTAAACATAACTTAGTTTACTAGAAAACTTCACAGGGTATCTTTTAGGACACATCTACATGCACATCATAATGCAATTTTAATGTGATGCTGTGTTAGATTAATGGCTGATTGGTAGTAAAAGTGTAAAAATGTGTATAAAGGCCTTTCCTCCCAGATGATTACATCACAATAGCCATAAATGGCAGCAGGAATGATATGTGCATTGCAAATGCAGTTTTTAATTAAAGGGAATTTGCTACATGCTACATCACGTGTTCGTGCCTTAAAGGTAAACTCTATAAACCAGACTCATTGAAGGGTTGCTCCTCAATCACATAAATATACCTCTAATTTTTATGATCAAAAAATACATATTGAGTTATTAAATCATGTGACACGCTACGAAGCTCTTGCAAAATAAGTACACAGATGTCTATGTTTTTCTGCACACCAAATGTGTAGGCTATCCTGCACAGATTCCCAGCTTATACAGCTCAAATCAAACTAACTTGTCCCATTAATGGGATTATTATGGAGGGCTGTGAGCTTATGTAACTATTAAAACAGTTTAAACAGACTTTAGTTTTTCCTCAGTGTTCTGTATGCTAACACATTCAAAAATGACAAAACATTATATACAACACAAAAAGTACAGAAATTATTTTGCCTCACTGTCACCAAAGTTGAAGGCTAACTGCTCTGACATCATTGTCTTGTAAAATATTTTAGTGCACATTATGACTCACTGAGAGCGTTATGATAGGGAAGTGTCTTGTGATTCAACAAACAGTCTGCCTGCTGGCAACATAATTGGAGTTCTGTTAAATCACATTTGGCATGTGTATATTCATATCACCTCCTACACAAAAGCAGTTTTGTCTTAGGCCTATTATTCTTCTGCTTCTAAAGAGGATGTGAGTGGCTGATTTGATTGGCCATTGCTGGCCAACTGCTATAAATGTATTCATCCTATTAACAAAAGAGTAACTAACTATCCTCTTTTCTGGCCTGTGGTCACAAAATTCCAAAAGTACGTTGTCGACACTGGTGTTTGCATACGCAATGAGAGCGTACACACAAATTCACAAAAATGGAGCCCATAATGTGATCACCTCCCAATATGCTCCACATTGGTGAATAAGAACACAGTGAGAGAGAGAAACAATCCTTTGATGTATAAATTACGATGCTGCTGGAGCTGCTGATTTGATAAAAGGAAACGAATGTGTCTGTGACTCTTATCTGAACCTTTACAAATCAGCGTCACACCGGTGGACCCTGAAATGTACTCAAGCCAGGGAAAGTGATTCTTAATACTGTCACACTCATCCTTTCAAGTATTAGTATTCACAAGTCAGATAAATAATATCTAAATGTTAATTCTGATGCTATTCAAATACACACAAACAATAATCCACCATTGGATTATTCAAACTAATAAGACATTTGCATTCAAATTAAATCATGGCAATAAGAGTTGAAATTGTGTTCTGTAGTGTCCATGTGTATTTTGCTCATCGATTTAAGATGAAAATGTAGCCAAGCAGAAAATCATGTAAAATGAAACTTGGCATAAAATCTATAAAATGAAAATATGGGAAATGTTATGTCCATTCCTTGCCATCCTTCAGAATAAACCGAGCTCTCACACTTTCAATGTAAATTCTGGTTGTCAGCATTACATGATTACTTCCTACAGTTCTTTATTGGAAGCTCGAGCTTTACATGCTTTTTAGACAAACAGCTTCCCAGTGTAACTCTGCTTCCTTCAGCAATTGTGATTTACTTTAATAGAGGCACTGACATTAATCACAGTCATTACTGTGTCAGTTACACAACTAAATAAGTGAATTTATTTTTAGACATTAATGAATCCAGGAGCAGAAGGTCTTGTGACAAAACAGGTGCTGTCACGAACTGGAGTTTTAAATAGCAATTTATTTATTTGTGTATATATTTATAGCTGCTATAATCAATATTATATATTAACAATCAATCAAATTACTATGTATAGGTAGAAGGGTTCACTCATTGTAACAAAGTCACAGACACCTCTCCCCTGCTTTTCCTCATCTCAGGTGTTAATTGGTCTGTATTTTTGATATATATATGCATTTAGATTAATTACTGAATGTGTAATTATTTGAGGTGTTCCTGTGATTTGCCCACTTTTGTTTGGTTATTTGAAGTCTGCAGCTATGGATACTGCTTTATTGTATTGTTTGTGCTAAACCCGACAATGGTCTATAACTGAAACATAGCTGTTTCTTTAAAAAAGTTTGTGCTGGCAATGTGCAGCAGTCCACAACTTTTCCATTAGATTTTATTCTCCTATACACCTGTCTTACAGGTGTTCATTAGATTACACTTTTTAGTTCTGAAATTGAAATATTCACATTTATAACCCTGGAACACCTGGTGGCTAGTAATTAGGACGGGTATGCACTTCCATATAAATATACATGAAATAAAGATGTTGTGTATGGTGTTAACTCCATGTCTGCAAAAGACATTTAATCTGTGTATATGCTCTGATGGTCACCCACTTAAAATGCAGCAGTTCTCCCCTGTGAAGGTAAAGATTTCCATTGAAAATCAATGCAGGAAGCATGACAAGCTGGACTAAACAATATGTGCAGTGGAGAACTCACCGATCAATGCTGATGGCACAGAGATTGAGGATGCTGGCTGTACACATCATCACATCCAGAGTGACAAAGATGTCACAGTGGATCTTGCTAAAGCGCCACTCTCCCACTACCTAGAAGAGAAAAACATCAACAAATGACAGTTTACAGCAACAGTCAACAGAACAAAGCCCGGAGAAGGCAGCACCTCGGCAGAAGTGATGTGTTTTCCTTCTGCAACAAAAAGCAACCCTGACAGTCAAGCCTCCTTGAAAATGTTTTCATATTATTTCCACACCGGTAACAGAAAGGGAGAGGGGATAAAGGGAACCATAGGAGGAAAGAGTGAATGAGGTTAAAATGCATGAGGTTAAAACGAATAAGCATGAAAGAAAATCTCAGAGTACAACTGAGTGTTATGGTTGAGGCTGTTCTCCTCTCCCTCCCTGGTCTGTCTGTTTCTGTGTGTGTGTTCGTGGCTGGGCGTGGCGGTGGTTTTCCACTTCGCACCTGAGCAGCTGTGGCTGATCTACTAATCACCTATCCAGTCTTCATATACCGGGTCCTGCTCTCCACTCCTTGCCAGATCGTTCCGTCTACCAGTATGGTAACTACTGCTCTAGCTTCTCCTTGTGTTTCTTCTCATGTGCTACAGATCCTCGTGTACCTGGTCTCCAGCGATCTCGTTTAGCCATTTGCCTGCCCAAGGACCACCTGCCTGCCCAGCCAGCCTGGTCTTCCGCTCACCATGCAACCCAGCTCCCTTGCCTGCCCGGATCTCTACCGTGTCTCGCCTCCTGTCTGGATTCAGCACTTGTCCAGGATCACCCCTGAACTTCTCCCCTTCCCGGCTACCTCTGTTGCCTAATAAACTTGCTTGAGAACTATCACGGCCTAGTCTGTCGTTCTGCTTATTGGGGTCCTACTTAGCCTCCATAACACTGAATGCTCTAAGTTGTGAGTGATAAATAGAACAGATTGAACAGGTGTGACTCATCTGAAGAGATAAATTGCAGGTCAAAAACAGCTGGCATGAGTGTTCAGTGACTTCATGACTCTTTACATCTTTTCGCTGCCAACAATAGGAATTAAACACTATAGATTATTGTTTGACACCCTCAGTGTTGGTGAGATAATTATCCTTTAACATGCATCCTGGTCTGCAGCCCTAGGTGGCCTTTGATCAAAGACATGATCAAAACCATTTGTATTCATACCTCTGTTGCTCCCTATAACATGGTGAAACCCCATGCTGAAACTAACATCAGCGATGCTCTGACAGGTCTGAGCTGTCCAATGCCACCCACCTTGCCTGAAACTACATCCTACCTGCTTCCTCCCACGGCTCCGGAAAAGGGTAAGAGAGATGCGTGTGATGGAGGGCAACGCCTACCTCTCTGTGGCTGATTAATCTTTGTTCCTAGGCTGTGTCTTCATAAAACTTAGCACCAGCTTAAAGAGCCGTATGTTGTTGCTGGTGTCTACAACACTAGCGGTGATTGCGGAATGATCCGACAGCCTAATGAGTGCCCTTCTCCCTGTCGCAACCTCTCCAACCTTTTGCTCCTGACATTTGTCTTCTCAGTATCTCTACACTGTCCTCTTGTTCTCTGCATTCAGTCTGTCCGTTAAAGAGGATAATTATTATGAAATGGTGACTATGGGATCTACACAACTAACTTAATTTATACTTATTCCCACTGTGCATATGTGCATAGCAAATCATAATACAGAGTGTATCAGCATTCTGATTTAATATGCAAAGGTAAGGTGTTGGGGAAATTGAAAACAGTAATAGGGGTTAGGTAACTCTGAAAGAAATTTGAGACGCCTTACGCACTTTGCTTTTTCATCTAAAACTCGGCTGTCTTTATGACATTCATAATAAAAATAAACAACAAACTTAATGAATATAGGACCATTCATAGCAGAAATGCTTAGGTGCATGCAAAAAACAACTTAAGAAGTATTACAAAGAAAGTAGACAACTCAAACAGCTGTTAGAAAGCACATAGAATACATTATCTGCACATGTATTATGTTTTATTGTATTCATGTATTATGCACCTTTTTAATAGAAGGAACTGTAAACTGCACTTTAGCTTGATTTTTTTCTATTACTGAAAGATACATCAGATACTATCTGATGTTTTAATGACTTGTAATTGTTAATTGTTGGTTATCTGGCTTTATATGTGTTGTTCGCTGAATGCAGGTTTTGTGGTTGTTTGACGGTTTCTTCTCGGGTCTCTCTTGATCTCAATGAGACTACCTAAAGAAAATACTCAAAATTACTCTATGAGCAATACATTTACAAATATAATATTTTTAATACAATAATTATTCATGACATTTGAACAACATCATTCGCTACTCTTGAAAAGCCTGTTCTGAAGCCCGTCCAAAGGTGAATGACTGGGCCTTTTTATTCACCTTGATTTTAAACAAACTCTGGACCTCAAGTCATGCATAATGTTCCCTCCATATGCTCTCTAAATCAGTCACACTGGGCAGAAAGCGAAAACTGTGGTAATTAATGCTAATTCAGCATTTAATAATAAAGGGCAAGCTGAATGCCCTGCCCACACTCTGTGAATAAGCTCTCACTGTAGTTCATGCTGATGTATTATCAACATGAGAAACTCAGTCACGGCCACGGTCTGTGACACTGAAATAAAAAAAACTAAATGTCTGCACATAGATAAAGAAGAAAATGAGTGTGTATGCGGTGGATTGGAGGTTGTTATGTGTATTAAAGGAGAGACAAACAAACAAAAAAACCCACGCTGAAAATATACAGTTTGATAAAAAGAAGATGCATGTTCTGAAGGACGTGAAATGAATAAATAAAAACCTTGTCAGCCAATGTTGTTGTGAGCTGTGATTCCTATAACATATCTAAGGTCACCTTCACTTTTAAAATGTAAATGCAAACCTAGAGATTATCATAAACTGGCTGCTATTTATGTGAACATGTGAACTGTGTTTACCTCTCTGCAGATAATCTGTAGGCAATCACAAATCAACATTCCCACTTCTACCAAATCATTTCTTATTTACAAGGATTTATACCAGTCCTACTGCTACTGTCTGTGTATCCCACTTCACATTAGCAGAAGGCCTGACAGCCTAAGAGGAACACGCCAAAATCAGATGAGCATCCCACTCCAAACACATGCTGGGTAATCCATTTTGACTTTGACAAACAGCCAGTACTTAGTTCGAGTCCGAGGAGGACTTCAGCCAAATTGCTTTTATTAGTGTGTAGGGATAAAATGTCTGTAAAACAAATAAGAAAGGAAAGAGGCTGGAGACCTGTCACCTGGAAACTGTAATCAATTCTAAACCTAAATGAAATAATAATCATGGCAGTATCTGATCTAGATTTGAATTCCTGTGGCTCAAATAAATTATTAATTATGTGACAGAATTTGAAATTTAAATGTGTCTAAATTTACCCATCAAATAAATGAGTTAACAAAAATAGCAACAAATCTATATTGTACGTCCACCCTCATTGATCCTATGTGCAACGGACCTCACAAGTATCCAGTTTCAAATGATCTCAAGGATTATCCAACAGAACACATTACAAACACCAGTCTGCTCAAAGTTTAATGATAAACTATGTCTACGTATAAATTTTACTCATGAAGGACAGTTGACTCGTCATGAGTCCCAGTTGAATAATGTAATCTGTGCCTCTGGTGGGAGCTCTGTAAAGTCTAAGAAAATAACCCTGACGATGTCATAGTGATGTCATCCGGGTGTTGTGTCTCGTCAGCTTTGTTAATATATTTCATGTTCAGGCTCAGTGTTTCATGTTGTAGTTTTAGTTTTATGTCAAGTTAAAGTCACTCATGTCTAGTCTCGTCTTGCACTTCCTGTTTTATTTTGTACTCACCTTTCCCTCTCGTTTCAGACCCTCACTTCCTCCCTTTGTGTGATTTCCCGCCGGTGTGATTGTCTACCCCGCTCCTGATTGGTCTCACCTGTTTTCCCCTACCTCATATATAAATAGTCCTTGTCTCCCCTTGTCCTGTGCCAGTTTGTCTTGTTCCGTCTGTGAAAAGAAGTGAGTCAAGCGTACCAGCATTTCCATGTCCCAGGTTTCTGTATCAGTCCATGATATTTTTTGATCCTCTTTATGAGCGTTTTGTTTTTGTACTTTTTTATATCCTCATTGGGAGCGTTTTTTGTTGTGTATACTTCAGTAAAAGATTTTTGATACATCTTACACGGTCTGAAGAGTTGTGCATTTGAGTCCACCAGTTTTGTGTCTGAGTTCATGACACTGGGTTATCTTGGCTTGGGCCTGGAGATTAAAAATTTATAATGGAAAGTCTGCTTTACAATTTGGGGCATGGAGTTTGAAAGATGTGAGCATTTACCAAGCAGGGAGGGTCGAATGAAACAATGTTATTGATTTGCATCGTGGGAAATGTAGGATTCTGGAGCTCGACTCATACAAGGGACAAAAAAATCAACATATCTCAGCCGCTGTTGCTTAAATTTTGACCATTACCGCGTGACGTTGCGGTTGCGTGGGTTTCTCCAACATCAATAAACAGAAGCAAGCAGGGGATGCCAGTAGAAACAAGAGAGCAGCTGACTACTGAATAAGTGTTTGTGTAACCTGATGTTATGTTTGTATGTCTCCACCAATATAAAGTTACAGGTCACACAACTGTCAAACTTGTGTCCAAAAAGTTTTATGCTACAATTTGGAGCTTAGATACGTGGCTGATTACAATTCAACTCCCACTTTTCAGAAATGCTTTGATGTAGGCTCCCTCCGTGTGCACCCAGATGCCCACATCAACACAGAAAGCAAGTAAATAAACCTGATAAAAACAAACCCAGTATGCAGGTTGCATACTTTATGGATAAACAAACTATAGTCTGATAATTGGTGCCAATGATAAGCAGCATTGGAATAGCAATTTATTAAGCCCAGTTTAGACCAAAGATTCTCGGGTTGAAACTTACAACTACTTGCAATGCGCCGGTCTGCAACGTTCTGCAACCTGCCAGGTTTACACCAATGCAACTAGACTAGACGGTGTATCGTTTCTATAGTGACGACTCTCTGTACTTCCGTTCTATCTGCCGGCTTTTCAGGCTTTTTTTGTAGCTGTATATAATTTGTAGCGTCTTAAAATGTGAATGAAGATAGTGATAGTGAGTTGCTTGCTACAGTTGCATTTCTAGTATTGATGAAACGGCGAAAACATTACAGCGTGATTGGCTGTTGAAACAAGTGACGTGCCTTACGTTCTAAAACCAGCCACTGCCAATTTGACAAGCTGAGTCGTTCGTTCGATAGTCTTTCGTTGATTTTTCATGTGACGGCTACACAGGCTCAGTATTGGACAGAAATGAGTAGTCTCTTCGCCTACTGAATGAAATGAGGTAAACGAATGACTCGAAAATGACTCACTGAGAGACACAGGAGGATTAGAGTCCCTGTAGTCTTAGATTGCCTTTCTCTGACAGCGTGACCTAAAGCCTGATGGTCAGAAATAACCCCAGGAGCGAGAAGATAGACAGAAGAAATGAGCAACGGTCGAGAGATGGAGAGAGATTTTTCTGAAAGATAGCCCACATCCTGCTTGCTCTTGATGTGGTAGATTGGAGATGGTTTTATGCTGGACCCCGAGTCTCTGTTCTGTTTTAGGTTGCACTGGTTAGCGGGTGTCGATGTGTCATAACTGCTTTAAAAAACAGGTCTCCATTATCCCACACAGCAGTGAACGCAAAATGATGTATCCCAGAATTAGGAAGAATTATTCATAAACATCTGACCTCTGACTCAATAGACTGATCTGACATTTTGATGTTGTCACACAGTGATGCTACATTACAGGCCTTTAACCACTGCAGGACTGATATTTACAATGCTGATGTGAACATATTAGCCTTCACCCTTGTTTCACCTTGAGCCTTTGACCTGCTGATAACTGCAGCTTGCTTGGCTCAAACCCATTTCATCAGTATTTTACTGGTACCACATTTCATATAAATGTCTGTCATATACATAATATGCTTTGCTATTTTTTAGCCTCTTAAGGCCGAGCTGAATTCTGTCTTTTAAGTTGATTATTTTCCTCTGAAACGTGACATGTTCATTGCTTTCAGAGCCTACCCTCTGATGTTTTGTTGACAGTATACACATTTGTGATATTGGAGTTAATATGGAAACAGGAATCTTCTTATAATTGTTATACTGCAAGTCTGTAAATCACTATTTTGGACACAAGATAAACACAGAGAGTAAAAGAGGTATAGAGATAGGGAGAGCATGTCTGCTGCATAGGGAATGTCAGGTTATTTATTTGTCTTTGAGTGTGTACAAAGAGTATACATATGTGTCAATGGTGCGTGTACATCTCTGCTATTCTACCTCTAAGTAGACGACCCAGGGCATAACCAGTGTGGCCACCAGAAGGTCAGCGACAGCCAGGCTGACGATCAGGTAGTTGGTGGTGGTCTGCAGAGCCTTCTCTCTGGACACAGCCATGCACACCAGCACGTTGCCGAAGACGATGACGAAGATGAGCAGAGTAAGCAGCATGGCATAGTAGTTGTAAGGGTGCTTCTGCTCTGGATCTGTTTCGTTGAAGCTCCATGTTCCATTATCATAGAAACTGTCATTGTAGGCATACTGGGTAATGACATCCATTAGCTGTAAGTGACGAAGGCCAAGAACGGGCCCTGCAAAACATGCAGACACACAGAGAGAAAACAGCGTTTGAATGTAGCTGTGCTCATGTAAATGTTTGCAAACAGTTTATGAAGAAATTCCTGCAGTAATTGCTTTGCAGAAGCAACTTGTTTATTAATCTTTTAAACTCTGCTGCACCCAGCAATGGGTCCAATTTCATTTTGAGTTATAGTGGAGATTCCAAATGTGTATAAAATGGTGTAGAAGGCATCCAGCGCCAACTACAGCGCTGGCATCTTGAATGAACTTGAAGGAAAAAATCAAGACTTTAAGAATTTCATTGGCAGAAATTCAAATGCATCCCGTAGCTGCTGGCGAGTGGCCTCGTGTATAAAACTACTCATGAAGTCTGCATTTACCACAACATATTGTGATGTATTAAAGTTATGTATTTCACCCAGTTTACAATTACTCAAGAAGTTGTAACACAACACAAAAAAACAGCCTTTCAGAATATTGATATGCAGGTAAATGTGCTTTTCATTTCTTCTTTCATTTCTGCTTTTTGTAAGAAAAAAAGGGGTGACAAAGACATTTCAGGAGAATGTACGTTTTTGTTGGAAAGTTAAAGGTACCCTGTGAAGTTTTCTTGTAAACAAACACATTTGCATTTACATTCAGTGTTTCCATCAATACACATTGTGTGTATTCTTAAGGCCTTGCAAACATGCTGAATGCTTTTCCTTCCTCACAAAACATTTTTTTTTTACATTTTCAAACCTTTGTTTACATCTAGGTTTAAATTTTGTAGCAGTCTCTGTATTCCCTGCCTTTTGCAGGTGCTTTGCTACATTTCTGGGCACATAACCACCACCAACTGATGATCAGTGGAACAGTGTGGCTTGCATGCACTACACATTTGCCTTACCGCATTCTGCAGTTGGCAGGTATTTGAGTCTTGTCATCCTTGTGCTTGTGAGTGTATACATGCATCCTTGTGTGTGTAGAGCATGAGATAAATGGGAAAAATGGGAAGATGCTCATCAAAGTATTGCTCCATAGCATTACTTGTTGTCAAAAACTCTACAGGGGGTCTATTTAGGGGCTGTATTCGAGTATCACCAACAGGTTTGCATTTAAAAACAGCAATGAATCCTTCCAAATCTGAGTGCCATCTTTTTTTAAAAAACAAACATGCAAACAAACAAAAAAGCAATGTCAAGATTTCACAGTGTCAGTACTGGTGAGGCAAATGAACAGTGGAGCTGTCCTCCCTTGACAGACAGATGACAAAGATATTAGAAACCTCTAATTAGTGGTATTGTGCCAGAAAAGCACACCATCAGAGCAGACTAAATGTCTCTTTTGTTTTGATCAGAATGATGAGTGCAACCACACATTCATCATTTACATTAATCTGAACTGACTAAAAACATGTGACTTTGAAACTGAAGTGAATATTTTTTAATTTTCATTTTATGACTTGCATAAAAAATAATATTAGAAGAATGTCTGTGTGCTTAACCAATGTGTCACAAACCAGCCACATTGCATAACTATGCATCATCGCTGTAAATCCTTTAATAACCTTGTGACAGTCAATCCAACTGTGTAACACCTTGTATTTGTTGCAGGTATTGCGACATGAGGTTCTGATCCCATAATGACATTTAACAGATTTACTGAGCTTCTGCTTCAAACAAAGCTGCATTTTGCTTAAAACATCATATATACTATACGATATCACTGGGTTATGAATACGTTTCAGATATCAAAGTCTGTTTACTTTGATATCTGTTTACTTTGCATCATTTGTTTGATGACAATGACACTACTCTTCAGTGTTTATCTCTGTCCCTCAGTAGATTTGACACGACGCATCACCATTGTAATGCTGTGAAAACCACCGTCGCAAACTTAAAAGAGCCGTACGTCTCATCTTTTTGGAATAACGTCAAAAATACACGGACACCTCCTATTTTACAAAACCCTTTGCAGTGCAGTTCCCTCATAACTGTCTAGATTAATGTTTATGTCATCCTCCACCTTCCCAGCTCCATTTTCACTCCTTCTTTCCCTCTCACTCACACCGTAATTGGTTCTACAGCCTTTCAGGTTGCTGCTCCTGCTGACTACAATCTATTTCAAATCCCCATCTAGATCTAACTCATTTTATCTCTGCGCCTAATTTCATTTCCACAACCCAACAGTTATTTTCTTACTCCTTTAATTGTTTCTGCAGATTGTTTTTGTCTTTGTAATTTTGCCTTGTTGTAGTTGTCAGGTTATGACTGTTATCTGTCACTGTTACCTCCTGCCTCTAGCCAAGGGCATTACTGCAAAAATCTGGTTGAATAAAGTTAAAGAGAGAATGAACGATAGAGAGTATTAAGAGGTTTTTTTTGGATGCATTCTGTGACAAAAATGTGTCTATGCTTGGCATAGACGTTTTTTGCACAGAGGGGGACAGGTACTACTTTAGAGTCCTGCTTTGATTTTGAGAACACTTTCTGCACATAAGCACATTTTATGTTTGGTATCTCTCCCCTGGATACCGTCAGGTGATGCCTACAATCAGGACTACGTTCTGATTTAATTCAAAATTCATTGATTGCAAGTGGTTGCAGGGGAAGCAAGTCTTCAAGTCTTACAAAACAGCACTCACATGCCCATATGGACACTGAAACAGGTTTTGGCTGCTGTAATTGTTCCTCCTCTCCATAGAGGCCGTGCAGAGATTGCTTCCTAATGCGATTCCAATGTAAGAGATGGGGGAGAAAATCTAGGCCTTGTATTCCTTAGGTCAGCCAAAGCTAATATGAGGCTTCAGCAGACTGAGTTAGACAAATCAGGAAGGTATCTTCCAAAGAAACAGTCTTTTAGTACAACACTTTCTGTGTTTTCTGTGTTACTATCCCTCAGCTCAGCAAGGAAACAGTACTGTCTATGAAAACACATAGTGGATTTCGGAAGATATCCTCTTTATTTGGATAACTGAGACTGATAAATCATCATATTAGCTTAACTGCAGAATCATTTTTTACACAGAACAAGGTGTTTTTGTCCTTCATGTCTTCACAGCAATTATGGAGAGGAGGATCAATTATAGCAACATAAAACAAATGTTTAATTGTAAATATGGGCACGTACTGTATGTATGTATTATAGCTGGGGTAGGCAAAACCTGTGCAACCTATGCAAAACCTTCCGCCTCGTATCACGCCGCTAAGCCCCTTCCACCAAACCCACATCTTTGAATGGCAGCTCTGCGAAATCTCATGCATCATATGGCTCGCTCTCTACGGCGTGAGCCTCACTGAGACCTCGGCCCCCCTCGCTGCGGCTTGTCTTTTCAAAGGTGCCCCTCCAGCGCTTCGCGCCCGCAGGGCAGAGAGCCCCAGGCTTCAGAGGCAGCTGCATTGTCGTCTAACAGCGAGATGAGAGGATAGTATATCACACACACACATGCCACTGTCCCCCCTCAAAAGTTATTCCCCACTGTTTGTCATCATGCCTCTGCCACTCGTTGTTACAAGTGCCATAACATAATGAGCCTGAAGCTCCGTGTGGAGCCGGGACGTGTTCACACAAGTGTTTTGTACCATACTCTGTTGTAGGCAAAGGAGGTATTGGACATTTTTGAATATTCACAAGTTGCAGGATTTTCTGCAGGATTTTCTGCCACTGAATCAGGCTTTCACCATCTGAAGGGACTTGCACGCGCATCTGCATTTGTAGAACAGCCAATAGGAACGCGCCCTCTCTCTGAAATTACCTGTGATTGGCCAAAGTCTCCCGTCACGGGCTAGATTTTCTAAAGCCTGAAAACAGAGCCAAGAGGAGGGGCAGAAGTAGAGGTTTTCTCTCAGACTGCTTGAATTACAATATGCTGAACGGTTATTATGGAATTTTTGCCCAGTGACGCCAGAAAAGATAGACTTGAAAAAATGTGAACATATCCTTTAAGTCCTGATGTTGCTATGCAGTGTTTTCTTCCTGTTAACATGATATCTTTTGTCTTATCTATCTGCAGATTACAGTACCAAAGGCAATATGAGACATACACGCAGGTTATCTGACATGTGAAGTCATGTTATGTTTTAAGTTTTTTTAGGCAGTGGTTTTCTTCATGGTATCCTTAGTGAACAACATATTTTCTTGGGGTTTTTTTCTATTGTAGATGTCTGAAAACACTCTGCCCCTCAGCTTTCTGTCAGCTCCTTGAGTTTAATATGGAGCTCTTAAACTGAATGTTACAGCAATGCTTATTTTTTTCTTCTTCATTTATTTATTTATCTACTTAACTGTTGGCTTGGAAAGGCCAGATTCTTCAGAGATGCTTTTGTGCCCTTTCTAGCCTTATATGAGCATGAAGTGTTCTTATTCAGAGGTCCTTGAAAATCTCTGTTGATTTTCATGGGCCTCAAGGATTTTCAGGACATGTTTCACTCGTGAAGGACAGACTCTCTTAGAGATTCGTGAATTTTTTAATAGGGTCGGTTATGTCTAACCTACAGTACATCTGAATGTCACTGCACTGATTAGATTACCTTACACTTCCACAAAGGTTTGCGCACTTGCTCCAGCCATGTCTGTGAATGTTAAAACCTGTAAAGGTAATTATTGTTTGTCTGCTGTTTTGTGTTCAGATTGTCATTGCAAAGACGATCAGACCACAATTTAAGGCCAACTAAAGCTGAATACAGGTAATATCATGATGCATAAACCACAACTAGGCAACTATACATGCAAAAGTGGCTACATAGCAGAAGGATGTACATAACTAGGTGTATTTAACTTTCAATTTGTGCAGAGGGAACTATGTTATGTCCATATTGTGTGTGCATACAGTATGTTTATGTGAGCAACATGGAGTGCACTACAGCACCAAAGACTGAGCATCTAGCATTCCTGAGCCCAGTAGGCAGCTAAATTAATCAGAAAAGTTACCATAGGAGGGCAGAGGAAAGCCTCAGTGCACGGAGAGGAGGGATTTAGAGAGAAGCAGTGAGAGAAGAAAGAGCGGGAGTAAGGGAGGGAGTGAGGGAAGAGCACTCCTGTTAGGATGTGTAAGCATTGCTCTGGGGCACCAGCCTGTGTGTGTACCCTGCAGATGCCCTGTGCTGTCTAATCTTATTTATTTGCCTGCTCTACTTCCTTACTTACAGTACTTGAGACTGTTCTCACTGCTGGCCTGATAGCGGGTGCCTTCTTATAAACAAAAAACCTCTGCTCTCTCTCCTTTCTGCCTTCAGTATTTCCTATTCTTTAAATTATGTCCTCTGTGGCCTGTACCTGATAATAATAATCATGATCATGCCCTCCTCCACAGGTAAGTCAGAGGTCAGGGTCAATGACTCAAAACATATTCAGTGTCTCGCACAAGGAATCTTCAACAGAGTGGATACCTGCTGAATGCCAGCACATGAACCAGTGTCCCCTATTTAAAATGCAGTGTCACCATGGCAATCTTCTAGTCCCTGCAGTGTTTGTACCGTCCATGAACTGGCTGTGCTCTCCTACTATGGTGTTATTGGTATTATTGGACAGTTGATCTTATTTTCTTTTCTTATTCTGACTACAGTTTGACTTGACTAATAGGCAATCACACCTTTGAGCATTTTTCTCATTTTTGTGCGGGACTATACTACTGTAACACCTATTGTAGGCACCTATTATCCAGTAGGACCTACGCATACTAACGCCCCACTGGCTTCCCACCCACAAACACTGTTAGTTGTAATAGTTGAAGGCACTTGGCCAAGCCACAGGCTCTGCTCTGAAGGATTGAACACAGATCTCTGCGGGTAGGCAATTGTGACCTGGGCACCCCATGAATAACTTGTACTTCTTTCAATATTTTGATATTTGAAGCAAGCAGACCACCCGCTGCCCCGGGGGCTGCGCTGTATTATTTACAGTGCTTATGCAAATCTACAGAAATTATTTGGTCTGACCCAATTGATTGCCAAGCCAGCCTGTGTTTGTGACAAATCCCACAGTACTGTTGATTTTATTCTTATGGCTGATACAGCAAATGTATCACGTGGTGAGGTGATTAAGCACTGAATCAGCAATTACATTCTCTCCCATTGCACCAGAAATTTACATAGCCCAATATCACAAATCACACATTTTCCTCAAGGGGCCTTACAATGTGTACAGCATCCGACACCCTCTATCCTTAGACCCTTGATTCAGATGAAAAAAAACTTTGCAAAAAATCCTTTAACAGGAATATAAATGGCAGAAACCATGCAAACAATGCAATATATGTTGTGTGTACAGAATTGACCAAAATAGTAAAATTACAGTATGGACAATCAGGATGACAAAATTATATATAGATTGGAAACATATATGAGAATATGGACCCAGGAGGATGTCAAACAACTTTCAGGTGTCACCAAACAGAAAGACACTGAGCCACACAACCTCCTCTCCACCATAAAGACATGGATACCTGGAAGAGGACAGACTACACTAACACACAAGAGGCAAAGCTCAAGCACACAAATCACACAGAGAGGAGAAAGGAAACAAACACACAGGGGAGAGAGAGAGAGACAAGAGGAGAGGCAAAATCTCCTGGAGGACAAAGATCCAGTTCCAAAACATCTGGAATGAGGCACCGACAGTCAGGGGAGAGAGAGAGGTCCCAAGACGACCGATGGTCCAGCACAGAGAAGGCAGAGTGAAACAGACAGGACAAGGAGGAGAAAATAGGAAGAAAGAGAGGGAAGAGAGAGAGAAAAAAAGAGAGAGAGACAGAGAGAGCGAGAGAGAGAGAGAGAGAGAGAGGGGCACACAGCTTGGACGCTCATGTGGGACACAAACAGACAGAGGGTTAGAGAGATGCAGTGGTTTTCAGAAAGTTTACAGTATTCTCATTGGCTGGACAAACATGAACTATAAGTACTAGGCTTAATAGATTCATTGAGACTGACACCAACGTGGTTTAAGGAGATTGGACAGGTATGAAGAGGCATGCCCATGTACAATTTTGCAAGTCATCAGAAGCACCTTAAAGTCTGATCTGACATGCATAGGAAGCCAATGAAGAGAAGCTAAAATTGGTGTAATATGGTCAAATTTTCTAGTTCCAGTTAAAAATGTCGCTGCAGCATTCTGCTCCATTTTAAGACTTTTAGTACTATCATGCAGCAGGCTTGACAACAAAACATTACAATAATCAAGTCCGGATGAAACAAAGGCGTGAATTAGGGTGTCTGCATCAGCAATGGACAGAAAAGACAGAATTGTAGCTATGCTGCGTAGGTGAAAAAAGGCGGTCTTGGTGATTTCTATAATGTGCAAAGAGAGACTTGGATCAAACCTAACACCACAGTTCTTGGCTGTTAAACTTTGAGAAACCACACAGTGAGCAAGAGTTACTTTTACTTGATCAAACTGGAGTCTATGTGGAACAGGGCCAGTGACCAGCATCTCAGTTTTATCAGAATTCAGGAGCAGGAAATTACGTGACATCCAGTTTTTCATAGCAGACAAGAAGGCCTCCAATTTTATAATTGGGCTATGATCATCTGCCTTAACAGGCACATAAAGCTGAGTATCATCAGTGTAGCAGTGGAAATGAATTCCATGAAGGCGTATATTTTGGCCAAAGGGGAAATATAGAGAGAAATGCAGAGGGCCAAGAACAGAGCCCTGAGGTACATCAGAACATTTTGATGTTGTACTGTGTTCTCTTAGGGAAAGACTTAGGGAAACCACACGAGAGCCAGACCAGAAACTTGGCATCTCTGGCCAGACTCGGTCTAGGAGTATACAGTGATCTATGGTGTCAAAAGCCACACTGAGATCCAGCAATAGAAGCACCAAAGTGGAAACCTAATCCATAGCAAGCAGAAGCTCATTCACCACTTTAGTGCAACTTCAGTGGAATGATAGGCCCTGAAAGCAGATTGAAAAGGTTTAAAAAGATTACTGTTAAATATGTGGGCCGAAAGCTGCTGAGACACAACTCTTTCTAGTACTTTTGAAAATAATGGAAGGTTAGAGACTGATCGATAATTATTCAGAGACTCTGGATCAAGGTGTGGTTTCTTAAGTAGAGGTTTAACCTCAGAAGTCTTAAAGCTAGTCGGGACAGTGCCAGTCGTACGTGATAAATAAACAACATTCAGCATTGTAGGTCCCCGAAATGGCCAGTGATCTTTAACATGTTTAGCAGGTAGGGGGTTGAGGAAGCAGGTAGTTTTAAAAGCCAGCGCCAGCTTAGACGTTTCAAGAGAGATAGTCTCAAAATTTGTAAGAACAGAGACTATCTGGCATTCAACATATGAATACTGCCATACAGATTCTGCAGAAGTAGCTGCAAATGATGTCATTTATTTTTCTGCAGAAAAGATCTAAAAAATCTCGACCAACATTAAAAGGACAGGCTAGTGTCACTTCAAATTTAATGAGAAAGTGATCTGATGCCACAGATGTGACAGAGCAAAAACCACTAACCCGTGGGATAGAATCAAGTCAAGGGTGAGTGAGTAGGTTCATGCACAAACTGAGTACAATGCACAAACTATCAAAAAGTGACCAAAAGGTGGATATTTTTGATTAAAATCTCATCAGAATGGGTAATAAGGTCAGAGATAAATTCTCCAAATTCTTCTAAAAGCTGGGAATAAGGGCCAGGTGGTCTACGGAGTGGCACAAGGTGGAATGATCTACGTTTGTTGACCTGGACAAAGCTGATGCATCCTTCAGTCACAGTGATTCCTAACACACTTAGGACTGTGCTGTGCCTATCTTGATCAAAGACCAGGCTAAGTAAGGACTTTTGTCTGGACATTAAGATTCAGTTATGTCCTCTGATAATTATTCAGTCAAGTCAAGCACAGGGGTGTGCTTAGTTTTGAAGATTTTGAGCAAACAAAATTCTTAGACAGGGGATGTCTGAACCAGACAAAAGTCTGGTGTCATTTTGTCTGTGAAGCAAAGCTAGTGAAGCAAACCAGAACGTTTATAGACCAGGATGAGTAATTTTCTTCATGCATGCCAGTGCAATAGAGCAAATATGCTGCCTCATGTAATTACACAGATGCCAAATCTAGTATTTAAGGCTGAAGCTGCTCAATAACTTTTCCAAATAAAGCGATAGATATCTTACTTCACAGTATGTGGTAGAAATTTCTATTGAATTTATTTTGTTGATATTATAGGTTATTGATTTTATTGCACATTCTTCTGTGTGCACTGGAGTCATCAGACTTCATCCTGCCCTTTTTTGCAGAAGGGGTTGAGACAGCTGTTACTGCATGAAAAATAACACTTACAATGGCATGTCCTCATGCTGTCAATTGTTTGTTGTCAGATATAGGTTTAAATGATACACAAATTAGAAATAATAACCATGATAAATGAAGTCATGTTACTAAAATAATAATATGTGATATAAGTGGTGGTGCAATAAATAAACCTTTACAGATATAGAAAGACCAACTTGTGCTCTGAGAGAGTAAATGTTTTAACTGTGATGCTGATCATTACCAGTTTCTGTGTACTTATTTTTCTAGGTGCTGCGATTTCCTGCTTTGATTACACACCTTTCACTCTTTTCTCTCTTTTTTCGAACAAACATATGCACTTTGTGATTGTCAAACAAAGAAGACGGGGCTAAAAACAAGCCAACGGTGTCACACATTTTATTTTTGTAACGCATTGTGGCGTATTATCCAGTAATTAGTTATCGTCCTTGCTGCTTTTGTGAAAATATTCAATTTAATTTGTGCCTATTGTTTTAGTCACGGCTATTTAGGGCCACAGTAAGCAGTGCCAGACACCTGCCAGTGGTGTTGCAATCCTACATTATCCGCTCAGCTCAGAAGCTGCTGTGTGTCGTGTGGAGTGTAAATAAGAACAGCAGTCAATAAGCTGCTGGTTCAGAAAACTCTCACATACAAATACATAAAATGACCAGGATGCAATTGGGAGCTTTAACTTCAAGGAGGAATTTACAATCACAGAGAGAAACTAAAGTAGCCCAGTGGGTGTTCTTCATGTCCTATTAAACAAACCTGGCAGCCAGCAAGTAAGTAAAGTGTGAAAGCAATGCTAAAAACGTATCAAATGGACTATTATAGCTGAAATTATGTGAAAATTGTTGCACCAGTTGCATCATTTATTTGATGTATAATAAAAGTGCGAGTGTGCGCTTTAATTATTTTGGCTTCAACTGTTGGACCCTTTTCGGGCATTGTGTGTTTGTGTGTTGGGGTTCAGTGCTGCCAGTGAACTGGAGAACTGTAAAGTCTAATTAAATGTGAAACACAATCTGACATATAGTGCAATGCGCTTTTCATCTTGAAAAATGGTTTAACTTTATGTTCACCAACAGACATGTACAAATGTAAGGGCACATAGAAGTGCACACAAATACATGCACGTGCACTGATTAAACACGTTTGTTACCTTGCAAGTAGTATTCTACATAACATGTTTACACTTTATTTCAACGTTCACTTCAAATCCAATTTATATTAAAATGCCACAGTTCATTGGTTTTTGTTCTTAGTCTAATTGACAAACAGATGGAAAGGTTGCAAAGATGTGGCTGGTTCATTCTCTCAGGAAAAGAAAAACTGCGGCTCAGGCTTTTTCTTTGCTACAGTACAGCAAAGTTTATGACACAAAATGCCTTGTTGTAATAAAATGCCATGAGAATATTTAGAATGATGGACTTGAAAAATTTGCGGTCATAAAAAAGGGCAATCTGGGCTACAAGCATTCTTAACACTTGTGTAGATAAACAGTCTGAAGCAGCTACAGGAAATAACTTTAATGCTCTTTTACAGGCTCTGTTTTTCAAACTTTTGGAAAGTAGACTGTGGGTAGATAATAAAAATGAATTACTTTGTCAGACAAGTGCATAAAATACAAAAAGTTCTAAATGCTTTGTAGGTTGTAAGAGGAACGCTTGGATGTTTTTAGAAATGCGTTTGTTTGCTGTCTTACTCAGTGTTAGATGAAAATATCGATCAGTTTTATTAGTGTGTCCAGTGCCGAGATACATACATCATAGATAGAGGCGTGTTTAGCCCAGCTTAGCTCAGAGACTGGACTGGGTAAACAGTTAAGTCAACACATATTATATAGATTTAGGGATAGAAAACAAGGCAATGCTGTAGAGTAAACCTATTTGGACATGACAACAATTGGAACTGGAACTGTGTGAAAGCCGGTCCTGGATGCTACTTTATCAGAGTTTAGGTGAATGTTTACAGACTCTGTCCTGCTCTCCGGCGGATATGGTGAAGCTCACTCCAGCAACCCCAGCCAAACCTCTACCTGACATAGCATTACATTAGTCACATTCATCTGTTAGTCCTTGTCCTCAAATATTTTCAAAAATATATTGTTTGAAAATATGTACAATACGAACTGTGTTTCTTGTTTTATTATAATAAGCATCAAAACAGGGTTGTCTTAAAACAAGTAATACAAAATAAATTACATTTTAATTACATTTTTTGTTATGCTGTTATGCTTTGTAATGCTGTTTATAATACTGTACTGTAATACTAGCATTAACTAGCTCTACTATGCAATACAAGAACAATGCTGCTTCCTATTTACAAGTCTTCGACATGGATCATGACTGGGAAAGATGCTGAATTTGTACTTGAGACAGCTTTAGCCTCAGTCTTTTAGCTTTAGCTTTATCATGTACTGCATGTAGCCATCAAGTGCATATTAAGGAACCATTTAAATGGTTTTGGTTTTAAAACGAGTCAGCTGGAAATGTTAAAAAGCCAGCTGGAGACGGAGATTTTAACCAGCTTTCGGAGTTAGCATTATTTAGCTAGCTAAACGACGGTTGCCATTTCAGCTGACAGAATCAGCAGTTGTCTGCTGGAAATGAAAAACCTGCTTTTTTTAACTTCTGTGTGAAGTCAAAGACTCATAGTTTCAAAAATGACTATGAATTTCGAGAGGTAAATCTGCCGCTGTTATGAATTTTAAACCACACATGTTCTGTGCTAGAACGGACAGGTAAGGCAACAGTATCTCAGGGGGGCGGGGCTTAGCGAACGGGCAATTACACCACCAAAATTATTAAGAGTTAAAACATAGTTACAAAGCTACTTTACCATGAGGACAAGATCCTTGAGAGGCTGCATGCAGTCAGTGAGCACAGCTGGCCCTTAAACCGATGAATCACAATGCATAAATGTATCTACACCCCTATTATAGAGGCAAAGAATTAAGAATTTGGAGTGAGTTTAATCAATTTGTGTGCCCTGGAAGCACTAAGACTAAGACAAACACATTCGGAGCTGTTCATGCAACATGTATGAGGTATTCTTTTCTACATAGGCCTTCTCATATTCATATGAAAGTTTTTATAATATTAAACAGATGGATCACAGAACAACAGTTACAGTGTATCCAGCTCTCATCATTAAACAGGTTAAATAGTGCTGTAGCCAACCAGGTGACCTCTGTATTGTGAGCAGTTGATCTGTCCTGGGTATAATCCTCAAATAGCCTGACCTCACTTTCTACCCAGAATCCCTCAGTCTTGCATCTAACCGCATCCTTTATTCCCAGGTGACCCCAGCACTGATCTATGAAGGCAGGAGGCATTATCTGGCTATCCTGGGTTTCCACAGTAGTGACAAGGCTTTTCTCTGCAGACTGGCGAGCTCCCTGGCCTCAACTGCCCAACAAAAACAGATAAGGAGCACAAGTGAAGGTGTTTGTCTTGTACCCAGTAACTACATGTCTTCCATGTAGGGTTTGGCTGCTTTCTTTCTTTCATCAGATAAAGTGAAGAATTTCATTCCAAGAGGAAGCAGCCAACATTTAGAAAAGCATTAACAGGTTATAAAACTTATAGAGATTGAATCTTCTGATTTATAGTATGAAAATATGGGCGTAGTTTGTAATAGTCCGTGTTATTGTTTGAGATTACAGCCAGCAAATTATGGTGTAATAATGGGGCACTTATAAAATAATTACAAGGTGCAATAATTTACTTTACCCAGTAATTCTAAGCATCTCCTAATTAAAAACTGTTCAAACTTCTTTATAATTCACAAATGTTTTGCTTTCCCCATAATTATTTCAATAAGGAAAAAACACTTACAGTATTATTTCTGGGCTGTAATCTTGCTGTCACTATACAATGGTGATGGTATTCTAACATTAGTTGTTTTTATACTGCTTCATACACAGTAACTGTTTTGTAGTTGCAGTTGAATCTCCCATAACATTTTAAATGGCATTTAACTGGCATCAGGCAGAGAAAAACAAATAATCAGGCCTTTTCCATGGTGCAGTGGAGTACTAATCTCATTCAATCATGCAGCAGCGATGCAGACATCACTTTATTAAACCTTGCAATAAACCACACTGTTATGTTCTTATAATAAGCCCTGAAATTTGATTGTTAAACTCCATCAAACACATAGAAACACACACTCATGCACAGACACAGTTCCACATTGCACACGCAAACAACACATGCATGCAACAGACCATTAACAGAAACAGAAACACGCCATTTACTACAGCACCTTCATTACCCCTCTGTAATACACATCCCATTAGTGTTGTTTTGCTCTCTTTCCTCCATGTTCCCTTTTTTTGGGCATTGTTTGAAATGCTCAAATAACAATATGAAATGCGTTTTAAATGTGAAAACTTCCCATTTAAAACCTGTTTTCAAAGAACAATTATCCTAACTAAAACCAACTGAAAGTGTCTACTAACAATGGATTCATAAATCAAATTTGTGAGGGTAATATATCAGGGTAATTATATCAGGGTCTTTTCTAAATTGATTATGCCAATTATTCACACCTGATTTTTCTCATAGAATTGTTTGTGTAATAAGGTAATAAGCATATGCAGTTCTAACGATACAGATTTAGTCAAATCCCTCACCAGCTCTTGCAACATTAAATCTTTTCCTAATTCCCTGTATCAGCCTATGCAAAGGGGAAGAAAAACCTCAAGCTGATACCACTTTGTCAATACTGTCAAAGTGTTTGATTCTACCCTGCGATAGCCTTCATCCTAATTAGTTTTCTATCTGTCACAGCCCTCTTAGATGCCAGGTCAAAATCATTGATGCTGGCAAAGTCAGTGACTATCTTGTGAATTCCCTGTCTCGAAAAATAGCCCCCTTTGTGTTGCTGTATGAGTGAAGAAGCAAGTCAAGTCAAGCAAGTTTCTACATGCTGGCTGTGTACTGTAGGTGGTAGCTGCTATGACTTTTACTGTGCTGAAAATAAACCTGCTCATTCACAGTAGCAATTACCGTGTCATTATCTTGGCATTGCAATTATGCCCCCTTTCTCTCTGCACTTATCATTACGGAATATTTTCTCGTAGCATCCTTCATATGTATAGGCGCATTCGGTTTGGTTTGGCAGCCTTCTGAAATAGGTCAATAAATAGTTAACATTAAAAAATGGAAAGATGGTAAATGATTAAGAGGAAATATACTGTAGACTGCTTTTTCCTTTTTATGTGAAACATAAAAAGCCACTCTTGCAGCCACAATCTGTTGTGCTCTTAGTGGTAAACTAACATCTTCATAAAACAACTACAGTAGTCGGAAGAGTTGCAGTGTTTATAACTATGATTATAAATCCAATCTATCTTTTCAGGCAGCTTGCATCTGATTCATTTTTCTATATTTTAACAGAAAAAAAAGATGACACAGCAGTTTGTGTGTCATCTTGAATTAACTGACTTGACATGATAAAAAAAGTACAACAGGGACCACTCGGTTATTTATTTGACTGACTTATGCAATAACCTGTATCACTGGAAATGGCATTCAGAGTACACATTTTAACACTGACAAGGGACTTTTCACGGTGGAGGTGCTGTCAGAAAGAGGTGAAAACAAATGAAATACTGGAGACCGTCCAGGAAGCCTCAAGACATGAGAGAAAGGAAGAGAGGGACACAAAGGGCTAAATAAAAGGCACAGATGCATCATCCACAAAGACAAAATCCCTCAGGGTACAAATTCCACCTATTCATCAATTCTATTGATACAGTAAGACTTAAAGGTTATTGTGGAGGTGATTTCAGCCATTACCTACTCAAATCAAGCCATAAGGGTGAAAATGGTAAAGCATCCGCCCACTGGAAGGAGAGGAGAGGGGAGGTTGGTAACAAGCCTCCATCGACCTCATTAGGTCGTAGGGAAGCTCCAACCTAACAACCGGTCTTGTCTCTTGTGAGGCCGCATACTGCACACACACACCCCTGGCTGCTTTTCCATTACAACCCATGAAACACACAGACACACGCGTAGGAATGGATGCAGGTGTCTGTGCACACACAAACATCCACACACAAGCGTCTCTGCTCCTGCTTTTTCCTGACACACCTTGCCTGCTCAACAGAGGCTTGTACGCCCCAGGTAAATCAAGTGCTATACCCACCGTACTTGTCTACAACAACTGCGCTGTTTGTATAATAATAAATAAAACAGGGTTTTTTCCTGCCTGATCCATGTCTGAGCTTACTGCGCAGTCATCTCAGGCAGTTTATAATCCTGCATATCCCCACACTGACCCGGATGGCGCTGTTGGCCGTGGTGGGACCAGAGATGCAGTGAAGCAGGCAGATTCTTTGCACTAGTGATTAGCAGAGTCATAGCAGTAGTATCAATATTAGCTAAATATAAACAGTGCATTCCCCTCCTATTATATCACATAAATTGTGACCACTCCACAGCATTATCATCACCCACTGTCAAAGAAAAGATTATCTGTCACATGACCAAACTCCCCAGCCCTCAGTCCCCAATTAGGTAAAAATGTCCTTTAATGAAACTGAAATATTTGCAGGAAGGCTGTCTGTTTTAATTAATTGTGGACATACATGACTGAATTCAAAGGGAGAGGAAGAGGTGTATGAGTTATTATTAGTGGCAGCCTGTAATATCAGCCGGCGCCTAAATTGTACAGGTAATTTACTTCATATTATATAAAAATCTTTTCCCTTCCATGAAAGTACAAAAGTTCCCAAAGTTGTACGTGTCACTACTTTGCACATGCAAATGCAGGGGCCTGTGATAACATGCTACAAGCTAAAAACGACTTGTGAAAATATGTCAGTCCTTTTTTTAAGTGAAAATGGGATTTTGAAGGATAATGTTTGCATGTGTGAGATTTCATGCCCACAGTGTAACCCAACTTGTTAAAATCTGATTTTGAGCAGCTGCTTTCGCCAATTTGGCAATCACAAAATCAACAGACCACAGTGGGACTTGAGATGCAACAAGTGAGCCTGCAAAAAGGTCACATGGCCAGATTGATTGGTACTGACAACAGAAACCACAATGCTGTCCTGTGGTTGTCACTTTTCCCAAGTATGTGAAAGAGATGTGGGTTCTTTTCTCATTTGCTTTCAAGCTGCTCTGTAATCACTGAAAGGCGTGCGCAAGGGGAAAACCTGTCCACAATTTCTAAGGCAAGAAAGATTAAATTGCTGATTTCTGAGGGTTTGATAGAATATAACAAGATGTAATCAATCACTGCTGCCAGTAAAATAGCCAGGTTTTCAAAAGTGGTGGTTGTGCAGGGCTATTATGTAGGAGCTTTCTCTAACATGGTTAAGTGATTGGTATTGAATCAGCCAATTGTAATAACATTAAATTGGTGAGAGGGATTGGCCTTAAAAACTCAAATCAAAGGGTGTCCCTAATACTGCCAGTACACTTCTTTCTGGAAAAAACATACTGTATATAGATATTTTTTCTTCATCTGTCCATGGCATCACACAATGCTGAAACAGAGCTACTTCACAAAAAATAATGTAGCAGCGCAAACACTCTGAGCTGAGTGTAACCAACAAAATCCACACATCGTTAGCAAACAATCGCCTATTGCAGACACAGAAACAACGTGGAGTGTTTCTGGCCAGCTGACGATCTTAAGTCCAGTATTCACATCTTTTTTATCCCTACTTTTACTTACAAACAAAAGGAACATCTCAAGATGCTCGCAATGTTTGATGACCACCTTTACCAGCCACTAGTTCCCCTCATTTCTCGGACGTTTCATGCTGGGCAGGTAGCGCACACTTAGCTAATCTGAGTTAGTCTGCAGGAAATGGCTGCTGTGAGAACCATTGGTCAGCAACCACACACTTTATACAGAACCAAAACAATGAGTTGAAAGTGACTATAAGCGTAATGGAACCGTAGCGTTGGTTGTTAATTCTCAGTGGATTCTGCGCTACGAGCAACCATTTACATAACCAGGAGTCATTTGATTCATTGAGTCAATGTTAATGTAAAATTGATCAGCTAAAGGGGCTGAAAATTTTAAATTTTAAATTTAATTTAGAATTTTGAACTCCAGTGTTTTCCTCTGACCCCTAGAGGGTGTATTCACACTATTTGGCACCCTTGGTAAAGTCACCAATAATGTTGTACACTCTACTGTACTGTACTTCATAACATGCTAAGATTGTGAGCACAGCATTATAATAACAGTCAAGGATGGAAAGAAGTGACAAATGCACCCTGTTAAGTATTACTCACCTAGTAACTCGCTTGTTTAGTTTATTGAAGATTATTATTATTTCAAACCTGTGGTTTTTGTAGGCTTTGCTATTTCCAGAGATTCGCAGTTGCTAAGAGAGTATTTGATTGGGCAATAATTTATCAAAGCTGAGACCAAAAGGTCATACAGACAGCAGGATCTATGTTTGCTTTGTTCACCAAACAAAAGACTCACAGACTCTTGAGGAAAATGTCAAGGAAGCTGCCACTGAAAGGCTGTTTAGTACAACCCCGGCTTATATTTGGCACTTGACACAAGAGGTTGAAACAAGAATTGTTCAAAGTGACACATGAGTCATCGCCCCACTTCATCTCTCTTTCACCTTTTAATTTTTGCGCCTTTTAAAGGCTGACATTCAGGGCCAAAAGAAGAGCTGTTGTAAATATTTTTTCTTTCCACACCTTAAGGGTCTGTGTTGGTCAGACACCATCTGCTGGGGTTGGAATGATCTGGAACTAGTGCTACTAATTTAAAGTCTACAGGGAGACACTCTTGGATGGACCTCACGTTCCCGTTTCAAGGTATTCAGACGAAAAACACCACACAGAAGGATAATTGGGAAGCAACTTAATTTTCTCCTGGGACATACAGTTTCTTTCTACTTTTGCCATCAATTCCCCCCCCCCTTCTAATAGTCATCCTGTCAATCCCTGCACATTGTCTGTCATCCCACTGATCCAGATAGTTTTTGCTCGAACAATCAAAGAATTCCCCTGTGGACCTGGAAGTAGTTTTTAAGCCATTTACCCCTGATATTTTATAAAGCTCTACAGGAGCCACAGCCAATTAGGACATTCCCCGTCCAATGACATTCATTATGCATGTGTGTCTGTATGCAGCACACATGTGGCTATACAAGAGGGTGGCTGATATCTTCAGACAGTGTAGCATAACTGTAGCTAAAGCACTTTCACACCTCTCAGGGGAATATTGTGTGTGTGTGTGTGTGTGTGTGTGTGTGTGTAGCTCAAAAGCCGATCAGTGAGATTCAGAGGTTCACTTTTCTTTCTACGCACACTGAGTTTTGACTGCCTGTTGCTCATGCTTCAGAAGACCAAGACCAATGGGCTGTTTTTCAAATTAAAAATGTGTGATGATGCATTTCTATCCAGCAGAGCATTGGGTGTGCAGAAGTTATTTTGGTCTGCTTTTAACGGCAAGGCAGTCACTTTAGCAATTTTGTGTATTTGCATGTGCATGCTCTCTAAATATAAAGATGCACTTGTGAAGGTGTTGGTGATAATCAAATGTTATCAACTGCACTGTAATGACAAAGAATACAGTACTGTGTGGGTACACCTCACTATGTAACTACTGCAGGCATGAAATATGTGTGATAACAAATATAATTAGTGTTAAGAAATCACTAAACACATCACTAAACAGAGCCTCATTGCAACAAAATACCTGCCTCACATACTCATTTAGGGTTACACTTATTACTCAATACATAATGCACCATATATACACCATGCGGATAATTATGTAACATGGATACACCATTAATGCGTAGACAAACCAACCAGCTGACATAACTTTCTCAGCAAATAACTGTAACCTGGAGCATAACCAGATCATAATGGATCTCCTATTGGCTTCTGGACCTAATTGGCTCCTCCACCGTTTCAGTGATGGCGCTGGTCCCCAGAGTGTTGACGTATTTGACATGCTGGGGAATGGGTTTCAGGAGAGAGAGAATGTAGGCCAGTCGGATACATTCACAGAGATCCAGTACAATTAAATGATTTACTTGTCAAAACACAATGGGGCTGCTGAGCCACGTGACCACCGTACACATACTGTAAGACATACAGGAGGAACTGTACTGGTGTTTTTGGAGATAATGGACTCTCACTTGTGCCTTATGCAATATTACTGAGTTATATGATAATTCCACTGCTGGTTAGAGGAGTCTCACTGTCTGCGACCTGGAGGCCATTTTGAGCTTCCAGTTAATGTGCATTAGGTTCTGCTGAAAAGGTAAACTATTTATATTTCATCTTAGCTCACTTATGTTTCAGACAGAACCACATGCAAAGGTCACTGAAGCTCCCCTGTTCATCTCTCTGCCTTTTTTGTTTATTCTGGTCCAAACAATGTTCCCTCTAAGCTTTTTTTTTCTTCTTATGTTTACATTGACACAACTGTGGGAAACAGCCACTGCTTTTTAACATTTTGGGTCTGCTGTGAGAGCCGTGTTATCCATGCAGCATGATTAGAAGGTGTTTGTGGACCTTGACATTTATATGGTTTAACTTTTCTGAAAGCATAATCTAAGTATCAAAGTACGCAAGACACCAATTTATAATCATTATCTTCCATTAAGGCATGTAGGACTTCATTATTAAACATTTACTTTAATTTAGAACAAAATTAAAGATTTTAAAAAACTGTTGTTAAGCTTCTTTTTTTGTACATTGTGTAGCTTTTTGTAGCGTCTTGTAAATCTGTAAGTCATTTTAAACAATTTGGTACTTGATTCTTGTTGTTCTTTTGGCACAGCCCCAGTCCAACACACATGGGATTTCTGTGGCGAATGGCTTTCGGATGTGTCTGTTTAATAAATTAGGTTGTGATTTTTCACAGACTGGATCAAATTTGGGTGCTAGATCCCCGTAAACAATCAACATTTGTTTGGGTTTGTAATTGGACTTAATAAGCACAGGCTGCGACACGGTGTTGTTTTTGCTGAATCCGTGTCATTTCTTTTGGCAGCAGTGTGTTGAATTTAAATGTCACTATCGGCTGACCAGCTGCATCAAGTAATGTGGCTTTAAACCTCTTAACTATTGTGCTAATAATGTGCCTTATCCACTTAAAAATTGTGTACCACGTCAATGTAAATATCCTCATGTAAGCCGATCTCTCACAATGCAAAGTGATAGCAGACCTGCATAAGGCGTGCTCTGGAATCTGAGTTCTTGTTAGTGTTATCTTTTCCTGATATTAATTAATAATTAGTAGATAAAAAGTAATTCATGGTGAGATAAATAAGAGATTTGATTCAATGAAGCTGTCTGTGTCACACAGCTGGACTTGACAAGCACTGCATCACGCAGCTCTGGCGAGGCTGTTTTCCTCACGTCCAGGTGTGACACATAAGAGACAGGAAGGTGTAGAATCCATACAGCTGAACAATGTATCTGAAGACTGTCACTGGACAGACAGCAAATCACACACAACATCCAGTCTCAGCAGATATCTTGGTATTTAACTAAAGGCGCTTTCCCTTGGGATTAGCTGTTCCCGTACTCTATTAAGAAAGCGTTCACATTGTTAATTCTGCCCAATTGGAGTTGACATAAGTAATTTTCCTTGTCAAATAAAACCTGACAGTGTCCTTTTCACTGACAGCAACCACATGGCAATCAGGTGTTATGACAAGGGTTGAGCTACCCAGAGATCCATATCTGCTGACAGAACAGCTGCTGACCAAATGTCAAAGCAGTTTTTATATTTTTTACCTGAGGTGTAAATTATTATGGGGGGGTTGGCAATAATTTACAATAGCCTGTCACATTTGTTTTTTTTTGTTTTTTTGTTCTTTTCCCCTTTTCTATCTTCAATTATTACTGACTCATTAAAAAGTGACTAGCTGCAGTATCATCATCATCGTGGTCATCATTCTCTGTCATATATTATTTGGAAAATGGCAAACTTAGCATAACGTTGCATAATGATCAAGATACTGTAAATCTGCAGTAAAGTTTGGAGGGACCAAATACCTCAACAAGAACAAAGCAGTGCAGAAACGTCAGACTACATATAGGCCTACAGGCAATTAACAACACCGTAAATCATAATAAGGCCACTATAAACTCTCTGTTACAGTAATTACCACAGATACGCTGTTAGCCCACACAGGTTTATCAGGAGAGCTGCGGATACACTGCCCCGTTCTTTTCACCTTATGTATATTGCCTGGCGTTGCTAACTTGTTAAAGCTGCTCAATGAGTGTTGATAGGACGGCTTGTACAGCCAGAACAGCCGTCACCTGCCCTGCACGATGCGCTGTGTCGAGGACGCACTGCCTCTAGAGAACCCAGCGCTAATTACAAACTGCAAGGCACAAACAGATCTCAAATCAGCGCTCCGTGGGTTGGGAAGGACATCTTGATACAGGCACACTGCCACATCTCAAGAATTAAACTACAGCTCACTTAGAGCACTTTTCCTGAGCTGCAAGAGCAAATGTTTGCTTTCAGTTGTTTTACACCAAAGGCCAACCTCAAGATCAATACTGTAAACACTCGCCATGTTATACGAATAAATCTCCTTGCAATGCATAGCTGTGTATGTGACGCGCGCACTCTCACAAATTCACAGAAAAGGATTCAAAGCGTTTGAAAATGGATAAATTATGCGTGTTAGGGTGAAGCGAAAAACAGTCTGGCAATTGCAACGGCAAATTCACCTTGAAAGTTAATATCTCAGGAATCACACCCAATAAATCACTTTATATCACCCCGACTCTCTCATTAGGTAGGCTGGACAGGACCACCGGACCCTGCTGGATAGAAATGCTTTTACATATATAGTTATGGGCAATATT
Source organism: Macquaria ambigua (assembly GCA_008360985.2). Lineage (NCBI taxonomy): Eukaryota > Metazoa > Chordata > Actinopteri > Centrarchiformes > Percichthyidae > Macquaria > Macquaria ambigua. Next base: position 65,607 of record VMKM01000188.1, read on the forward strand.
TAGGGCTATAGACTGATTGAAGCTAGACTGTCTTGTTTTTTTTGCCAAGTTTGGCACATCACACAGAAAAGAGAATTGTCTTACCTTCACGCCATAAGTTTGACTGAACCTTTGTTTTTACAGGCACCGACTGTTAAATCCAAGAGCATCCACAGTTAGCTCCCACTGTATCCTTCATTTGCTTTGCACATTGTTTACTCTTTATAAATGAACCGAGTCGGTGCAGCGGCTCGGGTGCGAGACATTAGTACAGGCTGTTAGGGAAAAAAACTGCACTGGTGTGAGCCAAAAAATACATACAAATAAAAAAATATATTAAAACTGCTTTAAATCAGTAAATGCTTCCCGCTTGTTCAGCGAAAACCTCGAGGAATGATTTTCTTCAGTTTCGGTCTTCAGCTTCTGCTGTGCCCGTCTGGTGTCCAGGAGCTTTACGCACGGAGTTACCTTCGGTACTGACGGAGGCAGGAGACGAGGCGACTGTAAAGAACTGTGGAAAATCAAGGCGGGGTTACATCTTTTTATACCCTGACAGGGACGTATGTTTCCTTTACTGTCACCGGCATGGGTGAAACCTTACCTTATGTTTGCCTCACATTTTCCGGACTGCACTCTTCTTTGCGTCACTGGCTGCGCTTTTTAGCAATTAGTAATTCACGGAAAAAAAGGTACAAATGTGGACATAAAGTATTTTATCCTCTGATGGTAGGCTGCACGAGATTTGAAAGAGAAATAGTTTGGTTATAATTGTGCACACATTCATGTTATGACCTGTGATAGGCTTAGTGCATTGGTGCAAGACGTGGAAAATGGTAATGTAGTGGGAATAGGTGGACTGTGGTGGACCCATACACTTATATTAACAAATCTCTCTCTCTCTCTTCTTTCTTTCTTAGAAAATCAATAATAATAATTGTCAATAATATGTTTTCTCCCTGTCATTATTTAACAACTGACATCTCAGTCCACAGATCTCTGCTGGCTTTCATTCTTGCCATGTAATCAGGGGCCAGTTTACACATGGGATGCTTTGTGAATGCAATTAACTAGCTGGAAGGATAGAAAACCAGTAGTATTCTATGCCCTGAGGACAAGCATTGAGAAACAATGTACCATGAATTTCACATCATTTATTCACAATTTATTTTGACCTGTAGACTTGAGATGCATCCAACACAAATTATACCACCTGTCTCATTCTGTGCATGTAAAGACAAGTAGGCCTATTCAAACCAGGAGAAGAGCAATTTGATTACTAACTTACATAATCTAACATTGCATCAGGACCCACTTTTGACCTTGTTGCCTCGCTCTCGTCTATATCCCAGGTGTTTGTGAAAAGATATAAGGACTTGGTGGACTCAGAATGTATTATTCTTTTTTGTAGGAAGTATCTCAGAAATAGCACAAGAGCAGTTTCAAGTGCCGCACACATTTTTCACATGTTGTAGCATTTGGTTTCTGTCTCTAAGCAGTGTGGTTTGTTGTGCCTCCTGGAAAGCAGAGTGGTTGTGATGTTCCTTGTTATTTTAGAGCTACAGTTATGTGTGTTAACTGTAATCTTTCAGTTATTATTTTCAAGGAACTCATGGATGGTTTTATAGGTATAAATAAATTCCTGCCAAACAAGTTTGTGTGAGTGTGTTTAACATTTGTTAAAATGGCCCGTGGTTTTACATCATCTTGATCTACTCCTTAACACAGGTGAGACATAAAAAGCACAACCTGGCTAATTTATAGTTTCACAATACAGTGTAATCAATAGAGCACCTTGTTCTTATTAGCAGAAGATAAAAATAGGGCGAGCACTGAACAGTTCTGTACTCTCAGGGCCCCTTGTAAGATTAGCCAACCAGCTTGTTACCTTTAAACTACATACATTTGACACTGAAATAAAATAATAATCAATGACTGTGGCAAAGAAACTTAATCACTTGAATGAATAATGGAATGGAATTAATGCCAAAAGCACTTAGAAAACTGCTGATGATATTAATGTATCTAGGATTACTGGCAGAAATGTAAAAAAAAGTATATTTACTCAAGTACTTAAGAAGGTTCTTAATTTAAGTATTTTATTTTGGGTACTTCCATGTTGAACTGTACTTCTTCTCTGCTACACACCAAAAAGAAAATGCAGTTTTTACTCCACTACATTTATCTGATGGCTGTAATTATTCTCAATTCTAGATTACCTACAGCATTAAAACACTGTTTACACAAATATTTCACAGTAAGTAGTTTACATGAGTACATCCAACACATCTCTGCACCCCAACCCCCTCAGAAAGCCACACAACTGCCAGATTTATTGTGTTCAGAGTATTGGTTTTTCTCTTCTGCAAACACTCCCAAGCCAATAATATTATCTGATGTTATTGAAGTATTTGCTTCCAGTAAAATACAGGTGGATCAAACAAGTCTGGAGATGCTCTGATGATATGTAGGAAACAAGTTATTGAGAGTAAGCAACGCAGATCGAGGCAACATAGATGAAGCAAAATGCTAAATTACAACAACCAAAATCCTCACGATGGATGAAATATCACAGATTAGTGAGACAACCTGAGTGTGGAATTTTCCTCTGTGGGAAGCACCCCTCACAAGGAACGGCTTCTCACACTTTTGTGCTCTTGTGGGGGCATCTGTACTCAAGCAGAGAGCCAAATCACAGTTTAGACTTTCTCACTCATTCCCGCATGAGCATACACACACTCAGATGCATTCTCCCATACGACACACACACAAACGTGCACAGACCCCAGGCTTGTTCTGGGAGGCACAAACAACATCTAACTGCTGACTGCCATAAGGCAACATTGCAGCCTGGTGCTGCCTGATATGGCCTCTATTAACTTGAGCTGATGAGTGGATGTTGGCAGAATGCTAAATAAATCACAGCAACTTAGATGACGGTGCTCAGTTCATGCTATGTTACACACCGGCTTCACCCTCGTGTCATGCTAACGAAAACTTCCATAATCCACCGAGGATTTCTGTCAACCGAGAGATCCACAATATTGTGTGTAATCTTAATGTCAGGGGGTAAGGGGTAATTGGCATTCAGTTTTAGCCTCATGTTGAACGGGACTTGGAGAGACAGACTGTAGATTCTAGACACACAGGCTCCTCTCTCAGCCTGGCCAAGGCACAGAGCCTCCTCCAGTGAGCGGATGCCGACTTGAGGTGAGCCAGGGAAAGGCACAGACCTGGCAAGAAGGAGGACATGAAAGGCTCTCAATCCCTTTTTCACTCACATGAACGCATACAGCGCACACGTTTCTGCATACAAAGCATATGAAGAGCTTATAAAATATGATGCCTTGTTATAAATTAAACTACCCAACAGTATATACAAGTACAGCTGAAACAATTAGTCAATTAATCAATTAGTCGATTGACAGAAGTATTTTGATAATTGTTTAAGTAATTATTAATGCAAAGATGCCAAACATTTCATAGTTCCAGCTTCTCAAATGTGATCTGCTGCTTTTCCTTTTAATTATTTGAATTTCTTTGTAATAATTTTGAGGTTTGGACTATTGGTTGGACAAAACAAGCATTGTGAAGTCGTCACTTCAGGCTCTGGGTAATTGGGATGGGCATTTCTCACTATTTGAGATTTTTTACAAACCAAACAATCAATCTATTATATTAATATTGAAAAGATAATTAGCAGATGAATCCATAATCGAAAAATAATCATTTTTTGCAGTCCTTCACAAAACAGTTAAAATTAGTTCCACCTCAAACAGCTACAACAGTAAAATCCTACTTTTATATTAATGCATGAGTAATAATAATCTAATGATATAATATATAAAAGTATAACAGTCGCAGGGGCCATTTTTCTGCATTGAGTACTTTTACTTTTAATACTTTAAGTACATTTTCCTGATTACACATACATACTTTAACCTTTTCAACGTAGGACTTATTTTTACATACTCGCTTTTAGTATTGTGGTGTTACTTCCCCCATCAATGCCACTGAGTGAGGTCCTGAAAGTGAATCATATCTTATGCACCAGCAGTCATCGCTTTAAAGTTCACTTCATCCTTTAAAGAATTTATGATATTACCACTGGTTAGCACCAAATAAGCATGTGTAACATCCTATGGTTGACACTGAGGCTCGTGCCCTTGTTGGCACTCGCACTATATCCTGACATATTGTGTTGAATGAGACAGAGCAACAAAGTGTCAGAGAGTTTTGGCATGACTGCCAGTTTGGGAGATGGTGGTGACAGCAGAGGCACCACTGAGAGGAGTTAAGGAGAGAGGAAGAAGAGAAAGAGAGATAAAGACTACAAAGAGAGAGATCTGGATATGAGAGATGTACTAGCAACTCCCTCTCCTCCACAGAGAGTGGGGTATTTGAAGGGTAAGGCTGGCAATATTATATCATTTTCTAAATGTAAGCACATCCCCATAAAAAAAGCTAAACCCAAAAATGAACTGATATGCTAACAAGCATTGTGTGTGCAGCCAAAGCCTGGTAGTTCTTATTCCTCTGTGCCATAGAGCGCCATTGTTGTCCAAAAACTATTAAACACACATCAGTGAGCCACATGGCTGCACTGGGCGACTTATTCCTTCATTACCATGAACATGGACACTGTAGTTTATAGTTTATTGTCCCTCTGACAAGTGCACCAAATGTGTATTAATCCACGGCTTAAAATAGTCCCCAATAAAAAAGCACAGGAAAAACTGTGCCTAGCTGTTTTAGAAAATGATGTTGCCTTTTTAACCATGCTAGTGGGCTCTAGTAGGCTCTAGGCTCTGGTCCACAACTTTGGTGCAGACTTAATATCTCAACAACTATTCAATGGATTGCCATGAAATTTTGTGCAGACATTCATTGTTCCCAGAGGATGGTTCCTAATGACTTTGGTGATCCCCTGACTTTTCATTTAATGACACAAACAGGTAAAACTTTTCGCTTACCCAGTGTAACTTGGCTTCTACTACATGGATTTGGGCAAAATTTGCAACAGGCATTCAGTTCCCAGACAATGACTCTTTCTGGAAGGCCACCAGCAGGTTGACATTTTTGTTTCAAAGTAGAATGTATACACGTGTTATGGATAAATCGCCATGAAATTTGGTACAGACATTCATGATCTCTGCGAGATTTAATATAATAACTTATGTGATCCTCTGATGTTTCATATAGTGGCATCATCAGATCAAATTTTTAATTTGTCCAGTACTTTGGTTTATGACCAGACATCTCAAACGTACTTTTTGTTTTGTGCTAATTAGCAAATATCAGAATGCTAACACACTAAACTAAGATTGTGAAAATTATAAACATTATACAACGCTAACATAAAGATGTTAGCATTGTTATTGTGAGCATGTATGCATGCTTACATTAGCATTTAGCTCTAAACATCGCTGTGCCTAAGTACAGCCTCACAGAGCCGTTTGCATGGCTGTAGACTATTAGTCTTGTTTAAAAATGAAACTATATTTGTGATCTATTTTAAACAGAGTGCCACAGACAGAGTAGGGAAGTTGTAAAGTACCGCAGATGAACAAATTGTTGGTTCTGGTCTTTTCATGGAAATTCAATGACAATAAGAAAAATATAGAATAACACCAGCCTCCTTTAATAAGAACATAGTGTAAAACTGCTGCCTTTGCTCACTTATTCCTTTTAGTGTAATGCTGTGCTACAACTGCATAACCCAGCACTATCTTCCTCCAGTGGTAGAAGCTGCTTGGCCTGGAAAAACATAAAACACAGATATACTGTATGTGGTTTAAAGAGAGAATCACAAAGAAGGAGGGAAGGGATAATGGCAGAAAATAAAATTGAACTAAACTATAAAATGGTAATATTTACTTTAAGGGAATTTAAATTATAAAACATAAATGTATGAGAGAGAAAAGCACTGCAAACCACAGAAAATGTAGTGCAAAGCCACTTACAACATAAAACCCAGCTATACATTATACATTATGTGTCAGAGTAAAAAAGAAAGAGAGAAAGAGGGTAAAAGCGGAAATTAGACTAAACTGTAAAATGGTGATGGTAAAGTGGATTTAGATTAAAGAATCTAAATGAATTAGAAGGAAAACCACTTAATGCCGCAGAGATTGACTGGATAGCTGCTTAACTTAGTCTTCCTTTAACAGATACTCATTTAGCGTGTACAGAGTAGGCAGAGTAATTATGCATTTTAGAGGGCATTATGGAGGAAAGATGTAGCCAATGTCAACACAAGGAAGTAGCTGCTCTCTGCAAGCAGGAGTTATGTTTATTTCATAAGCCTGTTTAATTGTACCATTTTCATGTGCAATGTGTGATTGAACTCATTACAGCGGAGTGGAGCTTTACAACATTCATAGCAACTTTTCCATCTTGTTTCATTGTTACATTTTATCAGATGCAGCTGGGCAGGTAGAGGGAAGTAGGAGTAAGTGAGAGAAAGAGATGTCCTGAATGAAATATAAATGTAGGAGGAGGAGGGGCTGTAAAGTAAATAATTGATGCTGGAAATTTTTAAATCGTATCAGTCGCAATTTCATCCCTTTATAATGGCCAGGCACTGAACCTTTGTCCATGAAGAGAAGCGGATGCAAATTGTGGTTTTGTCAGAACAGGGAGACAGAGGAGAGTTAAGGTGGAGAGAACAGAAAACAGTCTGGTAATTGTGACGCTCAAGGTCACTCGTTGCCAAAGCTGCCAAGCCGAGCAGCATGTGGACAGTATGATGGGGCACAGTGGAGTTTCCTTTGCATTCACCAACAAGCTTGTTAGCCTTATGGCCGCCCATGACTGAGTACAAAGAGCTTTTGCCTGCAATGGATTTATATATATGTACCCTGTTCCCTTTGCTTGGAACTGATTGCAGACTGATTTAAATTGAAAAAGCTTTTCCCTCAGTGAGTTTGGAGTGATTACGCACAATCCAGAGGCCAAATGGAAACGTAGCTGTTCACAGTTTGACTGAATCCAAAATCAGTTCATATTTTTGCACTTGCCTGTTGTTGGATTTCATTTATTTTTTGCTCACATACAGTGTGACATTTTGTTTCCCACATTGTTAGATTTGTTTTTTAAATGATGGGACATAGATGGATCTCCCAGATAGATAGCTAGATAGATAGATAGCTAGATAGCTAGATAGATAGATAGAGCTCATGTATACCTGCTACATTAATTAGGCAAAGAAAACAATACATGGCTATGTATGACAGCCTCCTGGCTGATGCAAGGGAAGGTTTAATTATAGTTGAACCTCAAGATAGAGCAGTCAGCCTATTCTACAGATAAACAGCAGATAAAAAGAAAACTGTAAAAAGGCTGCAGAACATAAACAATCCAACCTCCTGCACCATGTTGCTGTTAATGGCAGCAGCACTGTGGCATGTGACTGACTTTATTGGCTATATTGTGCAGCAGATTGGAGCACTGCGTCCCTTCAGAGGCTTCACTGGTGGTTTAATCAGCTCCATGTGGGCCCAATACCGCAGAGGGACACATGTCACGTTACATTACAGGACTTTTAGTTATCATCCCTTTCTCACCTCTGTCATTATTAGCTCACTCCGCATAACTGGAGCTTTATATGGATACCGTAAATATTAGAAGTGAAAAAACCCACAGTGAAGCACATGTTATGTTACATTTAAAAGCTAAAAATAAGCAGGGCCATTTTTTCTGTGCAAATGAATTTTAAAGGAATAGTTTCCTGACATGCTTATTTGCTTTCTTGCTCTGAGTTAGAAGATCGATACCACACTCATGACTGTCTGTACAAAATGAAGCCACAGCCATCAGCTTTGCCTAGCTTACTATAAAGACTGGAAACTGGGGTAAACAGCTAGCTTGGCCAAAGGTAACAAAATCCTTCCACTATCTCTAAAGCTCATTAATTAAAAAGTTATATCTCGTTTATTTAATCTGTACAAAAGCCAAAGTGTAAAACGTTGGGGTTTTACGGAGTAATGTGTTCCCAGAGTCTCTGCTGGTTGCCTGGCAACAGCAATACTTAGTTCATTACAATTACAATTAAGCAAACAAGATAAGTGTCAATTAGTGAGCTTTAGGAAGGCAGATTTTGTTATCTTTGGACAGAGTCGGGCTAGCTGTTTCCCCCTGTTTCCAGTCTTTATGCTAAGCTAAGCTAACCTTCACCATCTTAATATTTAAAGAACAGATATGAGAGTGATATTGATCTTCTCATCTAACTCTTTGCACGAAAGCAAATCAGCTTATTTCCCATAATGTTGAACTATTCTTTTAACAGGTAAACATGTTAATGTACTCAGATCATAATGCATATACCAGCATACAAATGCCACATGTTGACCCACACATCTTAATTAACATGTGGTAGAACCATTAGAAAAGAATCAAGGTTTTAACACAGACACACAGCACAAGCGTGTCCACTTTGAGCCTATTAATAGTCAGTGTAGGCTTATGTTTGAGCTTGTTCACGCTTCATACTACTACTACGGCTGCCGATGCTTCTGCTGCTACCCACACATATGCAAACTACATTCACAGTTTCTTTGATCTCACCTGCCCACTGAGATTTTGTTTTGAACATCGACACTGATCTGTTGAGATGGGAGAACAAGCAACAGTTTTGATTACCCAGAGTCTGTCCCCTGGTCTTTAACCACACACACAAACACAAACAAGTCTGTGACCTTCTCTGCAATCCAAAGAAGAGTGTGTGGGACAAAGGAGAAAACGGCTGAAATGATATAAAGAGACACAGTGTGAAAGGAAAAGGCATAAGAAAAGTTAAGATTGGGGACATTTTTGAAATTCTGTGTTTGTCTTTGTCTCTAAGGTTCATTGCATCACTGTGGCTGCAAAAACATGGCTTCTGCATTCAGCTTTCACAAATGTCAAGTGAAAGCTAGTTGAGTATTCAAGGAAGACATCTGCAAAAATCTCAAATGTAACATTGCTGAGGTCTCTTGGAGGATAATGCACAAGGGGGAAATGGCCGAGTTTAAGTACGTATCATGCAGAATGTAGTCATCTATGTGTCTTCATTTTTCTGATATAGTAAATTCTGTCATTTTGTGAAAAAAAGTGCACACATACACCATTTCTCCTGAATATTTAATTTGTACGTTTTCAACCCCAGTAGTGTGCTGCTTGCAGCAGCCCTCTATCTCTAATCTAATGCCTCATTATTTTTAACCTCTGCTTGAAAGACCCTCATTTTCTTTTACAGCTGTGGCTGAGGGGAATATGTGAGTGAGTCTTTTGCAACAGTCAACCCAATATGATGTACTTCAACATACAGGCCTGACAACAATGATTAAAGTACAAAGCTTTAAACTAAAAAGCTTCCCAATTTCTCTGCTCCCAGCTGTGCCCATGCTTATTGGCATTCGGATACACACATTCTTTCAGCACATCATGTCAGTAAATCCTGTTCCAATTGATGAGCCATCAATCTTGCTGGTAAAGAACACAGCTGAATTCAAAAGGAGTAATTTTTCTTCTGTTCAGCATGAGAAATTACTTCCGTTGTAGCTGACTACTTCAACAGAAGTTAAGTGAGTCGGTTCCTACGCTTGGCATCACTTGATGAAGAGGGCAAAGTTTCAAAGTTTAGATCAAGACTTTTCTAGTTTTCAGCAAAAGTTTGGTCCATTAAAGAAAGGAAGAAACAAACAAACAGCAAAGAACTAAAGAAAAAGACATGAAAGAAAAGACGGGCGAATGGACAGAGGCTGATGGGGTAAAAAGACTTGCGGACAGACAGACAAACAGAAGACCTTGGGTAATGAAGGCGGCAGAAGTTGAAGTGCCCTCAGTAGCAGGAGGATAAGGATCTTTATTTTAAAGAAGCCAACTCTTGACTATAATTGGGAGCTAGTGAGTGCCAAGAAGTGAGTCTATGATGTGATCATTAGTCCAAGTGTGGAGGTTTCCTCCTGAGTGAGAGAGGGGAGAGAGAAGGAGAAAGGACAATGAGCAGAGATGGCGAGACAAGTAAGGCCAAGAGGGAAAGTTTTTTTTTACATCGGCTTGAAGGCACCAAAGTGCAAAATGTAAATTCCAAGTGTCTGGATGGAGAGATGGAGGAAGAAGGCAGGTAACGGTCCGACGTGAAAGAGGTGGGAAATACCCAAGAATAATCAGATTCATCCAGGACACACACTGACTCCATCCTCTAAGCTGAGAGGAGTAAAGTGCAACAATTCATCTATGTCAGAAAGAGCTGTGGGGAGCATCTGGTGCACCTTGTGCTGGATTGTATGGCAACATGAGAAATGGGGCCATTGGTGCTGTGTTGCTATACCTGGCCTCAGTTTGGTGAAGGCAGCGGCTGGATACAGTTTGAGAGACGGATGCCTGAGTGCAGATCAAAGGGATGTGCTCTCACAGTGTGCCAACTTCATTTGTTGGATGAGTGGTATCGGCTTTAACACCACAACAAAAGAACGAAACCACTGCCAATCACATTAAATGTCTCATTACCGCTTGTTGCATTGAGTGCCTCTTTTTCCTCGGGAATCAACATGCAGCACGGCACATTCAGGCAGACATTTGAAACAGTGATTACTGGCTGAAAATGTGCATATTACAAGTTTGCCTAAGGTCCTGACAGGACAGTGGTGGAAAGATACTGAAGCTGCTACTGTATATTACACACTGAGACCGCTTGATCCGCTGGAGTTTCTACTGTTCTAACCACTAATATGTGCAGTTTTGGCCATTAACGCATTTTTCTTATCAGTGATGTGGAACTTGTAAGCTTAGCACAGGGGCTGGAGGTGTGGGGAGGCAGCTTGCTAGCGTTAGCCACTGGTAAGCTTACATTTAGGAATCACCTTATTTTATTTAGAGTTTGAGGATTTGGGAACCCCACCAGGGCTAACTTTAACATAAACCTAGGCTTAATGTCTCGTTTTCTGTTTCTACATGTTAAATACAGAATATGTGACGTGAGCGTACGGAGACTTTGAGGTTATTTAAAGGCACCTTTGAGGGAGCTAGGCTGAGTGACGGAAGTAATGTAACTAATTGCTTTTGCTGTTGAGTAATTATACAACTAACCTAATTACCTTTTCAATGACTAATATGGAATGAGCCATTGATTGTAATTTTTAAGTAACTCACCCAACACTAAATACGTATACGGAGACACAACAGCCCACAAAATTGCCATCTATCTCCCACATGAAAGGCCTTTGCCCTATACCACTGGGCAAAGCCATAGACTGTCAGATCTTTCCACCTGACCACAATGCCCCTCTCTAATTAGTTACAAGCGGCTCCACCGCTCTGGCTAAATATTTTATTTGGTAGTAAAGGTCACAACGGAGCTCCGTATGGGATGTTATTTGAAAAAAAAAATGTTTTAATTTATGCCTGCAATTATCAAAGTCAGGCACTGTGACCAAAGCAGGCCTCATTTTGCATTACTCGAGGAAAAATAATGAAGAGAAAGGCCTGGGAGCACAGACCTCTGTGAATGTGTCAGCAAACAACAAGACCATGAAAGATGGAGAAATAAACCATGTCTAAAACACAGTCCCTCGTAGACAGTTCACCCAGCATTTTCCACATACATCACAGGGAGTGTAACTGAAGCATGCACAGTCCGAGTCAAAGGCCACGCATGATTTTCATGCACACGCTGGTTTAGACTTACCTGCTTACATTACAACATTGCCCTTTTCCGCCTCACTCCTTTCATGTCCAGGCTTAGACTGTGCTTATTCGCCGCCTCACAACAGGAGGAATTTGTTGTGCAAACACTCTCCTCATCTGCATCTTTAGCATTATTCATAACCCCAAAAAAACTGAGAAGCTGTGATCTGTATTTACATAAGGAGTCTGGACCAGGCAAGAGGTCTCCTTGCCCAGGGTGCGCTGGTGTTCTTGAGTGCTGTCTCCTCTGACACTCGACACGCATCCTCAGGCAACCTACTGTATGTACTGCTTGTATTCGTCCATGGAGCCTTTCAACTTCAAAACTGTCATGTCATCCCTCTCTTTCTCACTCTCCATCTCTTTCTTTTCTTTCTTTTGATCTCTCTTTCCCCTCTCTCGCTTCATCATGTGGTACCTCCACCGTCTCTGTCATCTTGGAACAGAAAGTCATCTGTTCCTCTCTCCCTCCGTCTTTGTGCCATCTCTACAGCACTGCACTATCTCTGTATATTGAGTGTATTATGTCTTCTCACGTATCAGCATTTTCTGTCAGAAGTTTAATGTTGCACTGAAGTCAGCTCGTCCATTCGGATAACTCAGAGTAGGAGCCAATCATTCTGCTCATTTTCTTGTGTCAGAAAATTCGTTTTCACTATAAACCTGTGTGTGTGTCTGCAGCTTGTGTGTTAATGAGTCTTTAGCGTGCTTTTTGATTGGAGCACAAAGGCATTCACCAGCCACAGCTCTGCCACTGCCATATGAATGCTGTGAGGCAGGAGAGGATGGGGAAGGGATGCAGAAAGTGGATTCAAAGAGATAGGAGGAGAAAAAGAGAAAGAGAGAGATAAGAAAATGGCATGGGTGGGGGGCCAAGGAAGGAATGAAAAAGAGACACATATGGAGGCTGGGGGGAGGCCATGAATAATATGAAATGACACCACAAAGGAAAAGATCTGAAGTACCCTGCTGTCACAGAGCTACAGGGAATATAGTTTAAACATTTTTTTGCTTTGGATTTAAACATGCATTTTTATCCAGGAATGTTTTCAGTTGTAATCAAGTACCATGACACTCCACAGGGATTTTATAACATAAGCAGTGCGGCTCCAAACACCATTGCTTATGTGTATAAACAATTTGTGTTTTGTATTTTTGCAGCAGGTTTAATGGGTGGATCTGGGCCACCAGTGCCTTTGAAATATTTAGTGATACAGTCTTTAAAGGGAGATGTACAGTACAGAGTACAGCAGCCTCACACGTCTGCAGGGCACAGCGGGAATTTGGAGCGTTTGTGGCATTGCCTGTTCTCTCTGTCCCTCAGTGATAGTGCCATTTGATTGGCATGTGTGTGCGTGTGTGTGTGTGTGTGTGTGTGTGTGGCCATGTTAATATACGTTTGTGTGTCAGAGTGTGTGTAATGTATGTGTGCGTATGCTGGTCTGCATCTGCTGGAATGACTGGTGACAGAAGTCACTACTTAATGTGTTATTAACTGTCACTCAGTGGGACCTTCACAACCATCACAATCAATTAATGTCTTATCATATAACCAAGATATGTGGAAGGAGTGTCTCCGTGTGGGTTGATTTCAAGGGCAACATAGATATACGTGCAGAGTAATCCACTCACACTGTTTATTGTGGCGACTGATCAGCACACTGAGGAAATAAGAGAAACCTCAAGGTGAAACTAAATAAATACTGCTGAAGAAGCAACCGCTGTACAATCATCTCATCAAATGCAGTGGCCAAGCTGAACAGCAGAAAGAATCAGTTTGGACATCCAGTATTTTATATACAAAACACGTGTTATCAGTTGGGACAGACTTGGAGAAAAACAAAGAAGTAACAGTGACCTATTTCAAATGGAGCGAAACAAAAGGTTGCGGATCATTTAAGGACATTGAATCAGCAGTATATACTGTAGGTATCTACCTTCCATAATCACTGCTCATTAGTACTCCATCCTTCTCTCCTCGCGCCAAAACACCAAGTACAGCGCACCACAAGTTCACTACCTAATGAGTTCAGATGTTATGGAGGTGCTAGCTAAGTTTAAAGTTACATTCAATTAGCTTGAATATTTTCACGTTAGTCGTATAGCTCTCGCTTTCTGAACCGCACAGCAAAATTATTATTAAAAAATCTGAGCGAGTGGGGATGATTATAAAGGACTTTGAGGTAGTTTCAGTAAAGAGCTGTACTGCAAGTTAAGTTTTTGACATGGGCTACTTTATTGAAAATAAGACCTAGATAATGTCTGATGGAAAACAAATGATTAAAAAAATGGCCAGTTACTTAATTGCTCTATTTTCTCTTACATGAGGTTTGGTTTAGTTTGGTTTAGTTTAGGTCATAACATTATTTTTTTTTATTAGTTTTTTACCAAAGAAGAAAAATACTGCTGGGATCAGACTAGGCAATATCAGACATTGGAACAAAAATGACAAAAAACAAAATGGCACCTGGACACCTCACAAGGTCTCAACCCAGACTGGCGTGTCCACAATTTTTTGTTTTATCTCTTTCCTAGTTTGACAGCTTGTACGGTGTTTCATGGCAGTGATCCATGTATAACTGTAAAGATGGAGAAGCATAAAGGTTCCCTTACACTGTCAGAACCGTAACGCCTTTCGCATTACAAATAGTGGTCTAATTGAACATCTTACCCTGGGCTTATCTCTCACTAACTGGCAAGGTTTCAGCACAATTTACCCAGTGAGAGAGGCCATGAGACAGTTAACCTACACAACTGAATATATGGCAAGTAGAATCACATGTTGTACAAACCCTGCTACAGGTATGTAGTTATGTGCAGTCTGATCCGTGCATTACAGTGTTGTACATGTAAGATATCTCATCAAAGCAAGTGAAAGAAACAAATAACAGACATGAAAATAATTGAAGTAGGGATGCATATGTTTGAAATGTTGCTACTGTTTTTGGCACAACTGCAGCCCCATAATGCCGGCTGTTGAACGGCTTCACTCCACACATGCAGCTGGAGTCATATGTTAGATGCTTTGCTCATGGGCACATGGACATTTGTTGCTTGGCGACAGGGGAAGGATAAGCATCACCTTACCCCCTCCCCACTGATCCCTCTCAAGCATCAGTGATCTTGAACCCATGCACAGCTGCTCTGCTGCTCAGGCTTATTCTCCAACATTAAGGCTTCCACCAACCCCCACTGTTGATTCTGCAGAGCTGTTAGCAATCAGACAGGTCTATTAGGAACACGGTCGACCTACCTTGTGCTTTCTCACAAGGCTTTACCTGTTTTTTTCCAGCCATTTCTGTTCATATATCTGAAAACCCCAGGCCTATAGATTTATATTCATTTTTATACTGTGTCTGGCATTTGTTAATTTCAATGAATTAGTTAATGTCAATTTCCACAGTGAACCTCATTTTTCAATTTGGCATTAATATGTATTTGCACAAACTATTAGAAGATAAATATTCCTGGAAGCAGTTCATTTTCCAAGCTGATAATATTTAAACACCACATTTAGGGGATGTGAAAATGTTTGAAGTGTGTCATTGTAAAATAGATGTCAACAGTCACAGTGAGAGGTTCTGTAAGGGTGAAAGCTGCACCCGTTTCACAGTGTTAACCACAGTTTGGTTAGGTTTAGGTACCAAACCTGGGCTGGCCAATCAGATTTCAGGGGTGATCAGTGCCACTCCCTGGACACGCCCCTGTTTGTGTGTAATGTTTAAAGAGAAGTTTCAGCAGTTCACCTACAGTTTTTTTTTTTTTTTTTTTGCACTGACTATAAAGAGGTGTAAAATGCAAAGAGACCAATTGGTAATTTAGTGTGAAATCAGGAATGGTAATATATTACACAAAAGACACAGACATAAACAGAGACAGTATTAGTGAAGAGGGACTTTGTGTTGTCACTTTACTCCTGACGAGAAGGAAATTGCTGACCATTGTGTTGTTGCCACAGAGTTTGTTCCCTGAGAGGTATTCAGTTCGGTGACACGCATATCTGCTTCTTCATTTTTGCTTCCTCTGGCTTTCCCACTGAAGACAGAAAAGTACACAGTATAATTCATTATGTGAATGGGGACAGTAATATATTCAGTCTGCCTGTTACGACAAGATTGAAACAAGAAAAGCTCCCGCATAATGCAGTTTTTTCCCCCAGGAAATTAATTTACTGCAGGACAAATACATGTCATGCAGTGTGCGCATGAGTGTGTGTGTGTGTGTGTGTGTGTGTGTGTGCACTTGTGCGCATGTGTTTCCATCACCCTCAATTAAGGTAGCCTTTTACAAGTAAACAATTTTGTTTGAAGAAAAATTAACCAAAAACTAGAAATACAACTATAATACCTGGAGAGCTCAATTGTCTTAAGGCTCTTGTTTATACTATATGCTCCTGTTCTCCTTCTCTGTATAGATCAGTCACAGTCACTGAACAGAGACAGACTCATCTGTGCCATTAGGAGACCTTTAGGAAATCAATTGCTCTTTGAGAATAAAAACAAAACCATAGACACATGCGGTATCTGTAGTGATTTTGCCCTGAGCCAAGGTTGAATGGATAATTAGCCCAATTCCTTTCATATTCATCACCTAGCTGCATGTAATAATAGTCAATATAAGTCATATTCTTTATTTTTTATTTGTCAAAATAAGAACCAAAGGAGTCCAGAAATTGCTGCTGCCATGTGTCCCATTGGTCCTAATTTGAAGTCCCTGATCTAAGAATTCACATTTGGCTCTGTAATAAGATATGGTTAGTGTTCACATTTCTCCGAAGATGCAATTCTGTTATTATTTCTTCTCATTAACCCTTAGAAGTCAGTAGTTACACACACAGGCTTTGCTTTCATGTCATCCTCAGTTTCCAGTGAAAGTGTAAAATTCATATTTGCTTGTGTCCACAGGTTAATTGGTTTGGGACAGCTGCTGAGAAGCAATTTGTCTACTACTATCAGAAAAGCCTCACCTCAGTCAAGGTCTATTCTAGTATTCAATCAAGTCTTTTCTTTGCTGGTTTCCACAGTTGCACAACACGTAATCCGATCCAATTCAACCTAGATCAAATTCACTTGGTTAAGTGATTTTTGTGGTGCAGTGTAGTTTAAATTCACAAGGGGAAGTAAATCTGATCTACACTGCTGAGAGGTGCAACAGAAAGGTGCTGTTAGGGAAAATGCAGTTTGTTGGATGGAGAGACCGTGGTAATGATGCTGTCCATTTTCTTTTTCTCTCTACTTCTCTCTGTCTTTTGTATTGAATCAGGCTTGTTTGTCTCATGATTGTATTTTACTTTCTTTTTAGCCTCCTAATTAGTTTTAGAATTGGTGTTAAGATCCTTTCTTCTCCAATTTTTTTGGTGCGCTAGTGATGTGGCTCTAGAGGTGGCAATGTTGGTCTGTAGGTCAGTTGTCCAGTCCACCACTTTGGGTCCCTTTGGATGGATTGCTATGAAATGTTGTACAGACATTCATGGACCCCAGAGGATGAATCCTAATGACTTTGGTGGTCCCCCTGACGTTTCCTCTGGCACCACCATGAGGTTGACTTTTGTGGTTTTGATTTAAAGGTCTCGACAGCTGATGGATTGCCAAGAAATTTGATACAGATATGAATGTTCCCCTCAGGATGAATTGTAAAGACTTTGGTGATCTCTGACTGTTAATTTAGCGGCATCATCTGTTCAAAAATTTATTTTGTCCTGTTTTATATATTATTACCACAAACCTGCAAAACTAATGGCATTCCCATCAGGATCAGCTGTACTTTGTGTTTAGTACTAATTAGAAAATGTTAGCTAAGATGGTTAACATGGTAAACATTTTGCCCGATAAACTTTAGTCTTGTCATTATGAGCATGTTAGCATGTTGATGTTAGCATTTAGCTCAAAGCACCCCTGTGTCTAAGCCTCATAGGGCCGGTAAATTTTGGGTCATGTTTCTGGAGGAAAGCTACAGCACACTGCACAGTGTTTGTTAACAGCTTCAGTCCCTGGCCATCCAACACCAAAATATCCTATGCTGTACTGTGCAGCCCCATTTGATTCCAAGTGATTTATTTTGTTTTGGATGTGGTCTCAATACAACGAGATGGCGATGGACTTTTGGTTCCACATTCCCTTCTTCCCACTGATGTAACTTCCTGCGCCTCCTGTTTCCGGGCCTTTGACCGAGGCGAGGCTGATAAGGTCAGCTGTTCCCACTGGTAGTCAACTGCTGCAGGCATGTGAAAGGGAATACTCCAGCAGCTGGCTGTGCTGTGTGGTTTTGCTATTGATCCAATGTGTTCATTAGTTGCTGCTCCAAATGATTAGTTAAGTCACAGAGGATGCTTGCATTCAACTCTGCCAGATAGGCTTGAAGGCTTAATCAAAGTACAGAGGCCAAGCTGTGAATTATGTAAATAATACTAACACAAGAAATGATCTGGCATTTTAAAGAGATTAAAGCTGTGGATGAAACTTCCTATGTCCTGTGCACCCTGTGTTAATTGATCCCAAAGGATTTGTGGAAAGGAGTTTTGACTTGAGTGTCTTTACAGACTTGGGATTTATTGTTGAAATAAGGGTCTCCCACCTTGCATGAGATAGCAGCAGAGAAGAGCAGCTGTTATTTCTCACTGCTCATCTATAACTTTATCCTCCACAGATTGAACCTTCTGGTGTGAGAGGGAATTGAAGAGTTCAATTAATTGGGTTTTGATCCATGGCAATAGCGATATAAGGCTCTGGTTGTGAGACACGAGTTATCATTTCTAATGATTGAGGCATGCATGTGAGCATGCTTGGGTGAAGCGTGTGTGTGTATTTATAACTGTGAGGGTAAAAAAACATTTATCAGACATGGTGGGGCTCTCGCTAACTGCTAGTGTCAGGAAGGATATCAGTGAACTGCTGCCTTGGCTGCTGCACAAAAATAATAAAACACCAAGCTTGTCAGAGGTCTGGCAATGTTTTAAAACCTTCCCTTTTCCCCTCATCAATTTTTGACTACACAGCACAATTAGAAATCTTTGGGAAGCCACAGGGCTAATTTCCCTCTCCACTACTTTTGTTTAATCAGATTTAGCGACGTTTCATTGTCAGTGCCTCTTCTCCCTGGAAACAGTGTTGCAGTTAATATGGCAACATGCAATACATTTTTATCCAATCGACCAACCAGTTGTTGATGGATTGGATGAAAACCCTGCATCTCAGACGCAGTTACCTCTGAATTCAGCCAGCCTGCGATGTAATGTTCTGCTTTGTGTCACTTTGTGTGGAGGGCCTCAGGTGTGGCTAAACACACAGCAGTGATTTAGCACTTCTCTGGCAGCCAGGTGTTCATTTCACTAACAATAGAGCTGCGACGTCATTGTGCTATGGGCCAGCTCCATCCTCTCATCACAAATTAGAAAGCGGGGCCCAGTCACTGCCTCGCTACCGAGTCTGACTTGTAAATGGTCTTTTTATTTAAGGCACCCTCTTTGTCTCGCTAATCAAAGATGCCTCTTGTTTGAAATGCGGGTGAATGAAATGGAGGATGGGATGATGGATAGGAGAGATGGATGGGAGAGAGGAAAGGTTAAGGTATACGGTGAAAGGGTTCCTGTTTAATTCATGGATTCCGTTTTGATTAGGAGTTTTAGAAAGCTGGGGTTTTGGGTGTGTTATCTCATTTATTTTCTCAGTATCAGCCCTCAGCGACGAACCTTACCGTGTGATGACTTACAAAGACAATGCAAAGACTTGAGTTCAGTGATGTATTTGGGAACACAGACTACAGATAAAGAAAACATCCCCTATCGGCTAAAACATTTGACTAAAGCTATTGAGAAAATAAACACGTACCTGCATTCTCTAATGCACACAGTAGGTGAGCAGAGGTACGGCAGTGTTTGATCCACGTGTATGAAATGATGACGATGACGCCGTGGCTGACAGCAACAGTCCTACATGTTGATTCTATATCTACATACAGGTCTACTGCATCTGTTGCTGCATCTGAGCTTGTCCTGGATTTAAAGAAGAATCAAATAAATCAATAGAGCTTTGTAGCTATGAGAAAAAAAATAACACCAGATTAGAAAAAGGCTTGACAGGTTTGAGGAATATTGCTCTACAAATATCACACAAATGTGTGGAATGACAAGAAGACTAAGGGGAGATATACGCACAATAAAAATCTGCTGCTAGAGACAGGAGGTGAGGAAACTGAAACACCCGGCAGACCACTTCTGTTAAAAAGGAGCTTTGATGGATTACATGACAATAAATGAATATTCCTGAAAAGATACACTTCTCATTCAGTAGTCAGGAGCAGCTCTCTATTTGTCGAACATCTCTACCTCTTTGCTCTCTTTTATGCCAATGACACCACAGGGGAATGATAACAACTCTGTAACGGCAAGGTTGATAAAATTATACAGACACTCAGGAATAATTCACGGGGACTGTGTATATTGTCCAAAGCCAGATTATGCTAAACTTAAGTGGAAAGGTTCTCCAGAGGTGCTTCAAAGTTGTGCAGGTGTAATTTAATGTCTGACAAAGACATTATAAACACTTGAGGGATGTGTTGTGCCAGCAGGTTTCTGTAATAAGCACTGACTTTGAAGAATGTATGAGTCAGAGGGGAAAGGTAAATCTCTAATCAAATATTGACCAAATAATAGTGTGATGTAGCCAATAACAATCACAGCCAGGCATTACAGCTGTGCTGACAGTGCGTCTTGCGATCACATGATTTTTTTTTTTTCATTCTTAGAGAGCTGCCTGTCTTGTGCAGAAATGTGATGCATGTCAACCCCAAAAACAGGGAGGGGAAAAAGGCACTGAAGTCTTGTCTCAGCATGACCTTATAGCAGTAGTTCGACTTTTTTTTTTGCAACTGTCTTTTTTCTCTCTTTGGGATGATTTATAAGGTATATATGAATCGAAGGAATAGTTTGATATTTTGGGAAATGCGCTTATTTTCTTGTGTCGCAGCAATCAGAAAACCTCATGCTGTCTAGTGTCAGTGAGATGGTAGTAATGAAATACCCAAACACAATATCTGCCCTTACCTCAAGTTCCTTAGAATTCTTTATTGCCTGCAAGCATGAGTCATGTACATATACAAACTGTGTACAAAAGTTTCCCTTCCTGTTATAACCCCATCCATTGCACTTGATTTATGCACACATTGAAAACAGTACTCGTCTTTGTCCAGCACATGTCCATATGGACGATGTCCACTCCACCACTCAGCCTTTATATCCTGTCATGTGGTTGCCATACAAGTCTAGTACTTTTTCAGTCTTTACCCTTAAATGGCTATACTTATGTTTCACAACAATCACTCTTAGATTATATTTCAATACATATTCCACTGACAAGTACATGGACATTTTAACACATCAATTTTCATAACACTTGACATAAAGACTGGAAACAGTGGGGAACAGCTTGCCTGACTCTGTCTGAAGGTAATAAAACCTGCCTACCAGCACTTTTAATGTTCACTAATTTACACATTATATCTCGTTTTTTGGTAGTTGGATTTTGTCACCTTTGGACAGAGCCAGGCTAACAGTTTCCCCCTGTTTCCAGTATTTATGTTAAGCTAATCAAACTGGCTGTAGCCTTATATTTACCAGACAGATAGCCTCTGAGAGTGGTATCTGTTCTCAACTTACTTTAAACAAGGAAGCTGGAAGGCATATTTCCCAAAATGTCAAACTACTTCTGTAAATGTGACGTTGAACATCACATTTCATGTTTGTTGTGGATGAGAAAATCCTATTTAGACTCTAAATGACTGCCAAATCAATTATTGATGTTTAATATGGTGTATCTGTAGAGATATTTACCCTTAATCAACATATGACAACACTGTGCGATGATCTGTTACATTTCCAAATTGGCTTACCTTTCAAATAAGCCGTATTGTTTTCTCCATCACGTCGTTAGTTTTCAAAAGGTGAGCCTTAATTACTGCTGATTTATTATCAACACAGCCTGATCAGAAGAAAACAGTCTGGCGTTAACTCTATCTTTGGTCATTCCAGTTTAATTTATGTCTACTAAAAGAGATAGTTTGCAATCCAGAAATATCTCGCATCTCTCCTTGGCTGGAAGTCTATAATCAAGCTGGAACTTGTTCATTCCAGAAATGAATTAATAAGGTGTGCGCTTTTTTTTTGCGTGGCAAAGTCAACAGCCCTGCCCTGTGTAGAAGTATATGGCATGAAATGTGTGAAGATTTCTAATTATGAGTGGGCTGCCCATGGTTATCTCAGGAAAGCTTCCTTGGAAGAAATGATTCAATTTCTATGCCTCAATTTTCAATGTGTGCATTCGTCTTCTGCCGCTTACAGTAAAGAAATGTAAATCGACAGGCAGGAGAATTACTGTGGAAATACCCTCTTAGCTCCAGCTTGGTCTGGTACAATGTTTTGAAAATCCCTTTTGAGTCTGTACCACACAGAGGAGAGGAGAGGAGAGGAGAGAGATGAGATGAGATGAGATGAGAGGAGAGAGATGAGAGGAGAGAGATGAGAGATGAGATGAGAGGAGAGGAGAGGAGAGGAGAAGAGAAGAGAAGAGAGGAGAGGAGAGGAGAGATGAGAGGAGAGGAAAGGGAAAGAGAGGAAAAGAGAGGAGAGGAGAGAGATCAGGGGAAAGGAGAGGAAAGGAAAAGAGAGGAGAGGAGAGAGATGAGAGGAGTAGAGAGGAGAGAGATAATAGATGAGATGAGAGGAGAGGAGAAGTGAGGAGAGAGGAGAGGAGAGGAGAGGAGAAGAGAAGAGAGGTGAAGAGAGGTGAGGAGGGGAGGGGAAGGGAGAGGAGAGAGATAATAGATGAGATGAGAGGAGAGGAGAAGTGAGGAGAGAGGAGAGGAGAGGAGAGGAGAAGTGAGGAGAGAGGAGAGGAGAGGAGAAGTGAGGAGAGAGGAGAGGAGAGGAGAAGTGAGGAGAGAGGAGAGGAGAAGAGAGGTGAGGAGGGGAGGGGAGGGGAGAGGGGAGGAGAAGTGAGGAGAATGGAGAAAAAACTGTTTTCGTGGTTAACATGTTACATCAAATCATCAAAGCATAATAATTACTCACTTTGTATTTCATCAATATGTTCCCGTCTATCATAACTCTTTAATGTTAAAACAGATAGAACTCAGCTCTGGCAAAGTGACTATTGATCAACAACAATCAATAACCTGTGTTTCTGGGTGACTGCAATGTCTGGCAGCATACGGCGTGCTGCATCATCAACGCATGGGCCACAGCCAATCGTTTCTGATCAACCCACCTTCCAAACAGACAGCATCAATAAATCAATAACATAAATATCTGAATTAAATGTAAAATATTGCTATCATCAGCATCTTGCAAATCAGAAATCACTCTCCTCATCAGCCAATTGTGAAAGAGCATGTGTGCATTTTTTTTTTTAGGTTTTTTAGGATATTTGATTAAAAGACAGAGCTTGACATTCATAAGTTGTCTTTGATTTCATGTCAACGTCTGATGACATAATATGCTTTACACTAGGGGGAGACAAAGACCCTTCATAGATGGACAAGCATTGTGTATTGCAGATCACATGATTAATGATTTATGGTCATACTTTATGATGAATGAAGAAATAGCTGCAACTCTTGTGGTGGCTACACTTTAAATACACAGACTACAGGCCCACGTTTAAAAAAAGCAGCGTTGTATGTGCAGACTGCTTTGTCACTGGGATATTAAGCTACTAAATCCATTTCCTGTCATTAATGACACTTTGTGTGATTAGCTATTTCCGTTTACAAGCAAAGAAAATTAACTCCACATTAAGGGTGTTTATAGTCACGGCTAGCCCGTGTTCTTGGTGTGATGTGACTTAAAATGCTTACCAGAGCACCGAGGCGGTTGGGGCCTGGTGGTTTAATTGAAACATATATTTGTAGAATGTGGGCCATATTACTGGGTTGTATCCTCAGGGAGCCACAACAATAGAGAGGAAAGAAGGAGAGACACAGAGAGGCATGGAGGGAGAGAGAGGGGGGGGGGGGGTTACAGAATAGCACCTTCACAATACATCTCAAAGCCATAATGCCATATTGTTGGAGAGTTTATGGGATGTGTCGCACAATCAATAACCAATTTATGTGATCGTGATGGATGGATAAAGGGTGCACTTGTTACATTACCTATTTGCCATTCAGACAATATACCTGACCTTGGTAGGTTTGTAACGGCATTTCATCTGTTCACCAGGATAGTCTATCGAGCCTCTTTCATTCCTCTTGTAGCAAAGCATGCTGGGTGATTGGTGGCTTCCTCACATTTTTTGCATAGTAAGTAATGAACCGCTCTACATTTTTTTATGGCTGAGCATAAATGAATGTGTCTCAACTATCACAGGGTAATATCTTTGCCAAGCAATCTGCCTTGCTACAGGAATGCCTGGGTTGCTATAACAACAGCTGTTGCTATATCTGTCACTGCTGTGGGTCACGGCTAGCTAAAAGAGCAATGTACATCACATCTCTCTCTCTCTCTAACTGCCAGTCTTTTTCACTTTCTGTCTTCCAGTACCTTCCCCCTTTGCTGTCTTTGCTTGTCTTCCACAACCTCTCTGGTCTTGCTTATCTGGACCAGCTCTGCTCCCACTGATCAAAACTCTCGGCTATACAGTACTGCAGCTCGGCTCTGTAAGACTGACAATTAAAATACACAGAGTTTACTTCGAGTAGAAACAAATCGAAAATCTTTTTGTTAGCTGCTTTTCTGCAGTGTGAGCTGCAATGAGAGCTGGAAACACCAGAGGTGCTTATTGTGGTTGATTTAGAGCCCACGTTTTTTCTTTCAATGCCACCACAGTCACAGATAATAGGGAGAACGTAAGACAGAAGCTGCTGTGACAACATCCCCGGTAAAAGTCTAAAAGTGGACTCATCTTATTGTGCAATTTCAGTGGCATCAGAACAATTACACAGAAGTAGGGACTTTTCAGTAAACAGAGGCGCTTCAACACAGACTGTGGAATGCATTGTATTTAATAGTTGAAAAGCAGCTCACTCACACAGGACATATCATATCTATAATAGATAAAGAACAGCGTGGTATGATTGAATCACAAAACATATACATTTCTACAGTGTTGTACTATAGAAGTAGGCACACATTTAGTCTCAATAGCAATGCTACTGTAGAACACCGGCAACAGCTTAAGCTTAATAATAGATTTTAGAGTAACTGTATGCAGAAAGACTTAACCTACTGAATGTGCTTTGACGTTAGTGCTGAACAAGGATTAAAGATTTATACAGAGGAGAGTATAGGAAAGACCTCTAGATGAATTCAGATCACCTGCAATAGAGTGACTTGATACAATATCATCTGTTTGTTGTATATTTCCATTACATTGTGGCTTCACTGACGCATACAGGGAGAAATGCACATCCATACAGTATAAAAGCTATGCAATCCATTTTCCTTAAAAAGACATCAAAAAGACTTTGGCCAATACAAATAAAACTGTGACTCAAAATCTCAGCGTGGTCTATTAAATAAAACAAAACAAGTACTACAGAATAAGTTGTGTATAACAGCCTTGACAGCAGTAGGACAGCGTCTTTCCTTGGATCTTTTCTGTTTTAAATTACAGAGGCGCCACGAACTACTAACAAAATGTTTAGTAACTCTACGCACTGGCAGGTCCAAATGAAGCATGGCTGGTATTTTTCTGATAATAAGTGCAGGACACTGACATTTTTGTTCTTTAACCTGCTGTATTTGTGAAAGCATTTGATTTCAGATGCCTGGCACGAAGGTAAAAAAAAACAAAAAAAAAACAAAGAGGAAAAGGAGGAGAAAAATTGAGCACTTTGACGTTTTTGACTGGTTCTTCACAAAACACAGTCGATACACAGGGGAGGTCGGTTGGCAGGATTCCCATGGCTGTCTGGGAGTAATGATACCTTCATAGTGGTATAGATGAGGTTGTGGAATGTATGCCTGTTTCTGTCACATGACAATGAAGTCCCATCGTGATTGGTTAGTACCTACAGAGAGCAGACAACATCTTATTCTATAATGAATGATTTATATGCTAAATAACCAGTGTCATATCTGCAATATTAAACAATATACAAGTTCAATATCATCTGCTTCACATAAATAACTGTGTCCTTTCATAACTCATATACATGCAAATGCCATACATTTTAGATCTTCATCTACAGATCATGCAGATCAGTGCCAGACAGGAATGTGTCTGAATTCCACATTGAAATTGTCATGCTCATATTGAACTGTTGTTCTTGCAGTACACACTGTATAATTTAAAACTTAATTTAACACTAATTACCGTACATCACATACTCTAACATTCCTCATGGAAAATTCTTGATAGCGAGAGAGACTGTGCACTGAATGGAGAGTGGGTATGAATGAAGGACTTGTGATTAGGTGAGAATCCCAAAAATGGCAGGAATGAAAGCCCTTTTGAAGGGAAAGAGCAAAAGCAGACACAGGGGGTGTTGAAGCAATGGGACTCCACTACAGAACTGCACGGTTATGAGTAATAAAGGCACAAACAATGAGTTGAAAGAGAGGGGGATGATTTCACTGATCTGGATCAGGTTGAGAGAGCCACATGTAAAATACCGTGTCACTGAAAACCACTTTTATTCGGTAACAGGAGCAGCTGGATTGGCTCTCTGCTCAGAGGGAATGGCTAGGTAGTTTGTCCTGCAGGCAGATTGGTAGAAAAACATACATATATATATATATATATATGTATATATATTTATATATACATATATATATATACCACCATATACCACAGACTAGTGCTGGTTTGAACAGTGGTCACAACAGTGTGAGTCTTTTGTGCATTAATATTTGTCCCTAGTTCATGATACCACAACAGCGTACACCCCCAGAGGGAATTCACGTTAAAAGATAAAAAACATCACTATTATGTGAGCAGTGGGGAGCTATCGCATGGCTGCACATCAGGAAGACGTGACACCCTCA
Organism: Macquaria ambigua; assembly: GCA_008360985.2. NCBI lineage: Eukaryota > Metazoa > Chordata > Actinopteri > Centrarchiformes > Percichthyidae > Macquaria > Macquaria ambigua. Next base: position 92,227 of record VMKM01000188.1, read on the forward strand.
AACAGTATTTAACAGCAAAATTTTAACATTGTCAAAAATCACAATACCTTCACTAAATAGTATGCACACAGTTCAATAGAGAGGCACAGAAACTGTGTAGATGAGTTTTGTGACTCTGTCAGCAAATTTCAAACAGCCTCATTGTGTATCTCTTTTACAGATTATCACTTTTGCTGCTGCTTTCCATCTATTCCCTCAGTAACATGAAAAATGTGATCTGAGCCACTAATGCATCACAAAATGTAACCTCAAAATGTTCTAGCCATGGTACATATCCATTAAGCCCAGGAAGCTAAGAAGCCAACCACAAAACAGCCTCTTTGAGTTGGTGTAGCCTCTCACTGTGGGACGTGTTGTCATATAGGTCAATAATGGATGTAAAGTGGCCACAACCCATTAACTCTTTTAGCTGCAGTAACTGATGAAGTTTACAGAGTAATACACATTTGATCACTTGATGCAAGGGCAAAGTGGGATGTAATTTCTACTTTAAAAAAACAGTTAACAGCCCTCTCATGCCTTAAATGTGCTACTAAATGTTGCATCTAACTGCACATTACCTTCCTTGGCCACAGGGGGCGCTTCCTATAGGCGACATAAAACTGCGTCCAGAAGTTTTTTTAATTATTATTTTGACATAAAAAAACGTGCTAGAGCTGATATTTGTGTTGATGTCTTATTAGCTCTTGTTCTTGTTTGTAATAAATAAACAGGTAGTATTTTTACTGTAGAACTGTTAAGAAGTTTTTATTGTAATGTCTGAAAGTATAAAAAATAAATGAATAAATTTGATTCCCCGCAAAACATTTTGGTCCCGTCCTGCATGGCCATTATTAACTGATTTTAAAAAGGACCTTATTGATTTTATGAGGCTTTACTTCAGTTTCCAAATTCAACAAAATGCATAAAATTTAACAAAATGTATAAATATATATTTTATGCTGTGTTCCTTGCAGTTTTAAAAATGTTTGATCAACAAAACTGCAGTTATTTGACATATTATGGGGAATATACGTACTGCACAATGCATGTAAAATACAGCAAAATACAATGCAGAAGAATAGCTCTGCAATAAATACTACCACAGCAAATCTCATATTGTTCAGTTTCAGGTGTTAATTAGGGCTGCAACTAACGATTATTATTGTCATCAATTAATTAATTTACTGATTATTTTCTAGATTCATAATTTTGTCAGTAAATTGTCAGAAAATACTGAAAAATGCTGATCACAATTTTCCCAGAGCCCAAGGTGTAGAAATCCTGTGGATCAACTAATCAGTTAATCAGCTAATTGTTTCAGCTCTAGTGTTAATTAAATCCAACGGCTTTTGAGGCCATAGTTTATGCTACAGTTATTGTACATTTTATTTTTGTCATTTTGTTCTTTAATGCTTTATGTTACGGGTCTACAATTTCCAAAGACGTTCCTGGAAAGACCTTTGGTACCAATAATAGAGAAAATAGAGTGTTTAATTGGTACACTTCCAGTTGATTAATTCCAATAAGTTGCTAGTGTAACCTGGAGAAATCAGGCAACAATACAATTCAACACACATTGTCTGTAAAACCACAATAACTGGATCAGCACGTGTGCTGTGCGTTAGCTGTGATTGTTCTGTTCAGGATCATAAATTGCCTGTTCAAAAGTTGTCAACCTGGATCGACTGGCCTCGTCTACAACATGACAATCCGGTGGGAGCTGACTATACAGGTGCGTTCAGGTCTTTGTGAGTGCTGACAAGGTGACGCAAAAAGTGTTTTTTTTTGATGGAGCTGCAAATCCACCACGGATGTAAAAAGGTTGTTTAGAAAAAAAGAGCAGTCAGCAGTGCTTAGAATTATTCAGGCCTGTCAGGCAGTCTACGTGAAAAGACAGATTACAGTTGCAGGAGGGTTACAAACTGATGCAGTTTAGACTCAATTACTTCTGTCTGTTTGTCATGTCTGACTCTTTTCCTTCCTCTCTGTCCTGCTCTCGCTTCCTCTTAATTGCCTCCTAAGTCTCTCTTTTTCTCTCAGATTTTAAATTACTATTATGTAAAGCAGAAACTCAGGTAACACTTGGACTTAAGTGACACTCACAGTCTTGGTGACTCATAATATGAACACACTGTCTTGCTGTGTTGTGAGTCATAGACAAGAGAAAGTTAGTACAGGTATGTACAGGACACGCTGACAATAGGCTGGTTTTCAGGACAACACAGTGTTTCAATTAGCAGTTTTCAGTCGCACCCCTACTTATCTGCGTGTGCGTCTGTACATTTGTGGAGAGACTCACGCTGTGTCCTGCGCCTGCTCATCAGACTTGGAGATCTTCCTGTAGCAGTAGACCATCTCCACCAGCAGCCAGAAGGTCAAGAACACCAGCAGCACATACATCATGATCTCAGAGTAGAGAGCTGTGGGGTCCTCACTGGCTGCGGAGCACAAACAACAGCAGGGGACATGTTTTATTCAGTATGCATCCCACCTCTGATTGTTTTTGTGTTGAACAGAGCAGGGGAGACTTATTTATTCACAGGTTTAAGAAAACTATGCTAAGCTTGTTCATGTATGTGCAACACTGCGGACCCACAATCCACTGCCAGTCATAATAGAGAAGGCAATATTTCTATGGCGAACTTGTGCAGTTTACTTTTATGTCACAGAATGACAAGTCCAACTCAGTATGTACAATCGTTATTACTATGTAGCTGAACTTCAAGCGAAGCAAATGCACATTTTCTTTTGTGCATCCTGGTCAAAGATACACTTGATACACAAATGATGCACAAACTATCTTGCATACAGAACATTATGACCAGATCTGTAGTACAATGATAATAGAGCCTTTAAGGTCAAAGGTGCCCTGTGGAGATTTCTTGTAAACTAACAAAAGTTATGTTTACATTCAGTGTATCCTTAAGGTCTTTCCTTCATCATAAAACGTGTATAGCCGACTTTTAAAAATCTTTTTAAGTCATGCATTGTTTACACCCATGTTTGCTTGAGAGCAGTCCTCTTCTTCACTGCCTGCTGTTGTTGCTGCATTGCTACATTTGTTGGTGCCACCAACAGCTGGATGTGAATCACGGGGCCCGTGTGTCCTCATGCGCGTGCACAAAACAAATAAAACGGGGGCCCACTTGTAAAAACATTGCTCCATAGCACTACTAGTGGTCAAAAGCTCCACAGGGTTCCTTTAAATATGAAATAAGATGAATATGCAAAGTCACAGTGGTTATCAGGGCATGACACAGATTTTAAGTTTACCCCATATTTGGGGTCATATTTTGGTTTTATGTACACCAATGTAAGACTAATAATATTATAATCAATTCATTAAGTTATATCATTACATTTTATTTAAGGGGATAGCTTCACATTTATCAAGTCTGTCTTATAACAATAATTATGCCCTTATGAACATTGAAACAGAGCTTCCATTGTAAGTGATGGGGGACAAATTCACAGTCCTTGTTCTGTGCAAAAATATATTCCACAGTTTATCTGAAGTTAATATCAGCAGTTCATCAAATCAAGTATCTTCCAAAGTTAAAGTCTTTTTAGTACAGAAATCCCTCTTTGTGTCTCCACAGACAGTGTTTTCTCATTGAGCTGTGGTGGAAGAAGAGTCACAGAGAGAAGGAATTTCACACTAAAAAGAGACTGGTAGACATTTTACTCATTCAGACTGCTGAAACTTCATATTAACTTTAGATAAACGTTGGAGTGTATTTTTTGCACCGTCAGAGGATTGTGGATTTTCTCCATCACTTCCATTGGAAACACATTAGAAAGAGATCTTTCAATGGCCAGTATGAACAGGAGGAATGATTACAGCAAGCAACAACTGTTTCAATGTACATACGGGCACCTGACTTCTTTTTGAAGACAGATTTTAAAAAAATGTGAACCTATCTTTAATATCTTTCATTTCAGGATCATTATGAGCCACTGTGAACCACTGCGCCAGTGAGTGTGTACCAAATTCCAGAAAGCCTGCTGACCAGACAGTTGACAGCTTTCACTGGTTTAATTCTGCAGTCTCTGCAAATAGAGGCTGTTAGTGTAATATAATCCCTTAGATGGGAAAGCACAGATATGTTTGCGTGAGCTAATCCATTCTGCTACTATGGACATCATTACTGTAACATGATTCCCAAGCTATAATGTACTGTACACTGGCTGACTGGCTTTGTGACATTTGATACCACAGTTGTATGAGATGCGAACGAGAGGCTTTAAATATTTGTAAAAGATCAAACTGTAGTATGCTTTGGAAAGTTGCACTTCGGAGGATAATCACATCCAATTTGCACTCTTCTTTTTTCCAGCTACAAACCAAACACTGGGCTACACCTAGCCTATCTTTATGTGCCTCTGATAATTAACTATACACCACATGCAAGCAAATATAATAATGTAAAGTTAAAGAAATGGGTGCAATTAAGTAGTTCCAAATATACATGTTGTATTGTATATTCGATCAAGGTGGAAAATGACACAATCAGCAAGCCAGGCATTCGGGAAGCAGAATACATTACCCCTTATAATAGATAGCAAAGTAGTTGGTTTGAATTAACCCCTTCACTGACAACAGAAGAAAGCTTTGATGAACAATAAAGGCAGACAAAACAAAACACACAATTATTCATCTTCGGTACAGTCACAACAAAAGGGGAGAGAAGGAAAGTGGTGTTGTTAGTGGCAGACTGCTCTCACACTGATGCATCACTTAGTGGAAACAACAAGTTGGAAATATATAATAAAATGCAAAACCCACTTAGAGCGGTCTGATAAACACTTTATGCAACGTCGAAGGACGGGCATGTACAGCACAAAGAGAACACTCAGGACACAGAAGTCAACACAGCACAGACTATTGTTCTACCAGGAGCGAGAGTAAATTAACACGCCTGAGCTGAACCTCTCCTGCATATACTGTGTGCAGCTGTATCATCATCATCATCATCATCATCATATTTAACATAATAGCTGGGCCACTCAGTGTAAAAATGTGCAATAGGCTACTGCAGTGATATAATCAGTTATGCTGTCCTGCATCTTATTTTGATTAAATTGACCTCAGTTCTGAGAATATTGGTTAACTTAAATCTGTTCTGCTGATACAGTAAAACATGCAGGAAAAAAAAAGAAAAGGTATTTTACACAGACTAATGCTGGGTAGATATTTTAGATATTTTGCAGTACAACCACTCCTGTTGAGACACTGCTGGACCACTACTGGTTTTATAAGAGCGTATACTCATATTAAAGCCAAATATGAATTATATATTTGCTTTGGGGCTGTAAAAGTGTTTCTTGCCTTTTTAATTTTCCAAATGTTTAAATAAAACAGGTCTGTGATGCAATAGATTAGATAGATTGGGGGAAAACAAGGAAAGACAACAACTTAAGTGTCAGATTTGAGCTGATGTCCATTTTTGGTAACCTTACAGAGGTATGCCACTACCTGAAAAGCACTTAACGGCAAACACAAGTCTGAGGTCTGAATAACCTCATGTGTAACTCTGGAATAAACCTGCTACACTGATATATCTCAACACACAATCACAGCTGGATGTAACTCTGAGCCTTGCTGATATGGCAACTAAGCATTTGGTTAGAAACCTGCGCACAGAACAGGGCAGAACAACATGGAAGAAAGTGGAAAACTATTAGCCGCACCTTTCGCGGTCACCTTCAACTTGATGTCCTTGGTGATGTAGACGGAGGGTGTGAAGAAGTCAAACTCAAACTCGCGAAGCACGTGACACTCATAGACGCCGCTGTCGTCAAAGGTGACTTCGGTGATTTCAATGGAGACATCTTGCAAGTCCTGGCTCCCATTCCAGGTCAGTCGGCCCTTAAATGGTCCGTTCACTTCAGTTGGACTGTTGTTCTCATACTTGTATATCTAGGAGAGAGGAAAGGCAAGCAGTCATGCATAAAATATATACCCAGTCTACACTAGCATGAACACACATACCACATATACTATAATGTAGCAGCGACCTACATGAGTTTTGTTAGGTGGGATGCCTTCTTCTTTTTTTGGCATGTAGTACCAATCCACGCGTGTCTTTGGTTTGATCTCCTCCCTCCTCAAACAGGAGATGCAGGTCAACTTCATGGATTTCCCCAGGACTGCTTCTGTCGCCGACGGGACATCGACACATACCGGCCGGCTCAAGTGGACTAGAGGAGCATGGAAATGTTACACACATTTAGCTCAGCAGCTAAAGAAAGCTAAGTCAAAATGTTCAACTTTAAAGACATCCACTGAAAAAATGTGTTTTGCTTATTGTTACTTCACTTGGATGTTTGACCTTCGCTGTGTAATGATGCATATGTGCAGAGTTTGACAAGATTCATATGTTAAAGGGAGGAAGTTTATCTGTGCTAATCTTAAATCTGAGTTTAAGACGTGTAACTACAAGATGATTTTGTGACATCACAACTAGTTGGGAAGCCAATCGTGGTCCAGTATGCAACTTGCACAAGTGTGATGTGAAAACCACCAGTGCACAAATACTGAGATGGGACTTTTCATTGAAGTAGGAGATATATCGTTAAACTTTTAAAATAAAAACTATATTTGCATACCCATAGGTTTAGGATTTTTCAATGATGTAAATATAGTACATGTAATTTTGTAAGTTATGTAAGTTTTTAACAAGTTTATTGAACTTTTTTGTATTTTTATAAGTCTTAAAACATGTCTGAAGGGAAGCTTTAAGTGTTAGGTTCAGTTTATTGGTAATTACATACTGAAAATGTGAAAGAATAAACAATATACTGCAGTAGTTTTCTAGTTTTTTAGAGTTTTTGAGAGAGCTCTTCACTACTCGTCACTGAACCAAACAGTTGCCTCATAGTGGGCCCACTGTAAATGCAGAAGCATTTCAAAGTAAAAGTGCTTCAAGACGCAACTATAATTCATCATGTACAACTTCAATACAACTTTTTTTTTTTTGGCGTATAACAAACTGCCACGTCAGTAACATTTTCAGTCTTTATTCACTGACTGTGAGAATAGAGCCACGCACAGTACTGTGACAGCCACTGTTTATATCTGTAGCAACAAACTCATGGCCCAGTCTTTCTTATTGAGGTCATCAGCTCTTGCACTCTGCCTGTGCTTACATTGTATCCAATGCTGAGCCAGATGCAAAACTCAGTAAGCGTTAAAAAGACATAAATTCAATTATACAGCTCTGTGAGCACTGGAGAGACTTGAGTCACAATACTGATGGTATCATCCAGATCAAGATCATCCAGACCAGTAAGCACTAATGATGGCCTATGCCCATTAGTATTAGCTGGCAGAGGGAGGAATAAATGGAGGGAGGGAGTGTTGGATGCAGAAACTGTGGATAGTGTAGGAGGAGGACAGCAAAGTATTGTGGGCAATCAGGAAGAAGAGAAAGATGTGATTGATTGATAAATAAATGCATTACAAGAGATAGAATAATTAGAGGAAGGCAGGAAGTGGATGATAACATTGAGGGAAAGAATTGAGGGGATTATAAACACAAAGATAGGATTTCTTGTAAAGTGAAGTGAGGCAGTACTCTCAGTGAGCTGCCACATGGATGTCGTTGTGTGACTGTTGCTGTGTTGGGTCCAGTGCTCTTATATAACCCAAAGCCCCCCTGGACAGACAGTGACAACATCGATTCCATCTCATCTTTTTTATTATTTTTTTTTTTTTTTTACCAAGGGCTCATACAAACACATGGAAAGAGGGCAGAGGAACAGGGAGACAGAGATAGAGAGGAGAGAGAGACTCAGGAAGGAAACTAGAGAAAGGGAAAAGGAAAAAGGGGAAAGCTTGACCCTGCTGTCCTCTGTTCAATGGGTCGATTTATTTCGCTAAAATGCTGACAACAGTGAGCTGTGCTGTGTGCTGCACTGTGCAGTGGGACCGCTCTGAAACTGGGTTTTGAGTTCACAGCCAGTTGGAAGGTTCACAAGCCATTAACAAGGCCCGTGATTACTCATCTATGTATCTATGTAAGCGGAAATCTGAATAAGACACGCAGCATTCACAATCAAACAAGATATTTGAACATCTTGCACAGTTATACTTACCGACAAAAATCAAAAGTATCAAAGTTTGCAGATGAACTCTGGTTTGAGTTACCATATTAAGCTCTGTCTGGAGCTGCCGGTGGACAGTGTCCCTCTAACTGTTGCTTTTTTGGTGAAACCCTTAAGTTATCTTCGCAGGAGGCCAGGAGCAAGATAACAGGAGTTGTTGAAATGACTTCAGGACCACGGACAGCGCCTCTCCTCGGCAGACGAGCGCGCAGGTAACTTCCCTCTTCACGACTGAAAATCCAAACTGTCTGCTAAAAGGCAGGGTTTCAAACAACAAGAGGTATAAAAGAGTTGTAGAAACGAGGCTGCGAAATCTTTACGTGCTCATCTGTGAATTTAAATGTTCCAGTAACCCCCCGACTCGCCATTCACCATCTATCTAGAAAGAACTAACTTCATAATTCCCTCCACTCGGTGAAATAAACAAGTCCGTGATGCGAGACAGCTACTCGAGTGTCCTTCGCACACAGCTGCTGTCCTTCAGTCCAGATCCATCCAGAAGCGCCGAAGAAAAAGAAAACAAGCGAAGAAGAGGAACCTGTGGATTCTCAAATTTAGTCACTTACTGTTGCGAGATCTGGAGTCTTGCTCGCACGCAAACGGCAAACAGCGATGATAACAGTTCTCTTATTTCACCCCTCAAAGAATAACACTATTGATTGTTTGAAGTCTATTTCCTCCATTAAGGATGACTAATGACGTTTCCCAGCCGCGGCTCGCTGCCTTTGTTTTCCAGCAGTCACTTATCGCTGGCAGAGCAGGGGCTTTGATACGCATGCGCGAGTCACTCCCTCCTACACTACAATGTGTATGACCATATTACTGTCAGTTGGGAAGGCCTAACCAACTCATCATGCAAGCCTGTTTGCATTTGCTTTTTCTTTTGACTGCTCGAGCTAAACAAACAAAACACAGCATCTCATTAGATCACGTGTACATATGGGAACCGTGTACATATGGGAACCTTCATTTCATTCAGGACATTTCATTTGCTACACATCAGTAGACCTACTTGCATTATTCAGTGCATTATACTACCCCAAGTCCAAAGACGACAGTAGGACCAGTGTTCAGACGCGGGTCAGTGATTCAATTGAAGTCTGCCAATGGTATAAAATATTGTAGCCACAGGTCTACAACAGTCTGAATGCAGGTTTACAAAACGTATATACTGTACACAATATGCATGCATATGGGTTCACAAACATACATACATACATAAAAGCAGTAAAAACAGTATTACACATGCAGGAATTCACAGCCTGGATCCATACAGTCATATGAATGCTAAGCACATACACAGCCTGATCTATATCTTTGGGTTACTGCAGCAATGAAGCTGATAAAATACTGTGCAGGACACAACCCACTAATCTAATGATCTTCTATCCTCCAGAGTTTAGACTTAAAAGGGCCTGACCTTTTCTGCGATACTCTGTCTATATTTGGGTACAAACTCCTCCATGCTTCATGATTGCTCTCCAGCAACACATGCCTCTCTTTCCTCTGTTTTTATTCCTGAATCATTTAAGGTATAAATACTAAGGGTAAAGAATGAATCTTTCAACTAATGCTGTAACAGTGATTCACTGATTCAGGTAGAAAAAGATTGAAACCTTATTTCTGTCCATCACACCAACACAACCTGCAGCACAGAGGACTGAAGTGACTGCTGAACAGTGTAATTATCACTTTTTTCTCTCTCTCACTGAAAACTGCAGTGATTTGATTCTCTTGTAAAGGCTGAAAGATGTGATGAGAATGCAATAGACAGACCGAATACACTTTTTGCTTTGTTTTCTGTCTTTCTCTGTTCTATATATCTACCTGCAGTACATCCAATATGAATATTAATATAGATTTCCCACAATTTCTTGTCTATTACACATATATCACCTGCTTTAATCTATTTGTATTCCCTTCTGTATGAAAAGGGTTGTGTTTCTTTATGAAGAAAGCCTCTTACATATTACTGATTGTATGCTACAATATTTCAGTTTAATCTGTTTGATTTGCTCACAGGAAAGAAAATCTAATTTTTGATTATTCCGCTTCTAAATGTAATCATGATCTCCAATATGTCAATCACTACTATCATAACTGTATTACATACTGTACATCTAACCATGATGATCTAATGATTTTGTTTTGCTTTGTTTTTTCATCCCCAATGTTTCTGAGAAACCCACCAAGAAATCAGCATTACTGCGATGTTTGATGTGGTTATCTGCCAACTCTGTGAAAGAACAAAGAAAAACAGGTTGAGATGAAGCCCCAGCTGAAACGGCATCCACAGGCCTGAAAGATAATCTCACTGTAACATCACAGTATTTAATCTTGCAGCCACTGTATCTGGAGTAATGAGAGGATTACTCCCGAGGAGAATAGGAATCAAGGCTTTTACAATTTCGACATTATTATTTTCTTTTAAAATGCCATATGCAAAAAAAAAACCCCGTAAATATCTGTTCTGAATTTCTTTTCTTTTTTCTATCTGTAAACATCAAAATGAGTATGCTTTGAGGACACGCTGTGTTAGAGCTGTAAAACGCTGAAAACTGTTAAAAGTGTGAATCAACAGGTTTTTGCAGTAATGCTCAGTTGTTGGTGCAGATTTTAATGTAAAATGAACAGCGACAGCTGAGTGCACTCTTGTGTTGCTGTCAGCATCAGCAGTAGGCTGGCACTCTGAGGAGCAGACTAAATATGGCAGGCCTGGTTGAACCACATCCTGCAGATAAGGAAACCATAGCAACAGTAATGCAGTGCCATGGTGACTCCAGGAGGCCTGCTTAGCGACAGCCCATAGACTCAGGAAGACAACAGGAAGCCTCAAACCCAGCTCTCTCTCTCTCTTTTTTTTTTTAAGGCATCCAGTGTGTTTGACTTACTTTCTACAAAAAGAAAAACCTTTCAAAGAAAAAGGTGAATAAATAATGTGTTTTCACTCTTCAAGTGTTGCTCTGCGTTCAGGTCTAAGGGCTTTCGCAACAGGGTGCACACGTGATGAATACAGCACATTTTGAGTATTTGAGGGTAAACTCCGCCAACTCAAACACAGGAGAGCAAGAGGACAGTTGTGGGGAAATTCAGTCAAACACAGCAGTAATCAGCAGTTTGAGTTATTTATGTGACTGTGTGTATAAATGGGTTAGAGAGTGTTTGCTCATGTATGTGCTGTATACGTGTGTGTGTGTGTGTGTGCAGGGCCCCTCGAGGATGTGTGTCTGTGGAGAGCAGATGAGATTTCTAGGGATTTGGCAGGATTTCAAGATTATAACATGATTACAGCAGACAGCCATGGATGAAACATGTTAGAAACTGAGATGTAAATCTCACGCGCAGCTTGCTAGGAAAACCTTTTAATGCTGATATTTGGACAGCGTAAGAGGACTTAATTCATCCCTCTAAACATCTATCATCTATATTCATTCTTGATCCATCTGTATCTTTATGTCCTGCACTCTGCTGTCCTGATGCAATGTGAAATTACTTTAGATTTAGCTTTTATAAAATCTATGAATTATATTACATAATAAAAAACAAAATGCTTATGTTTTAAGTATTTTGTTGTAGTTGTTTTATGTATTTTATATATATACAAACAATCAGATGCATGCAACTATAGCCTGCTTTGATTCCTCCCAACAACTCACCCTTTTGAGACTTAAGCATTTTGTTTTTTATCAAATATTCTCAAACAGTGGCAGACTTCTTCTTGTGATATATTTTGTATATATATACTATATATGTGTGTGTGTGTGTGTATATATATATACACATACAGTATATACTCACACAACATCACACAAAGACAGTCTTCCTAAAAATAACCCCTGTGTTGATCTAAACAACTAGAGCAAGCATAATGTTGTTCCACTGCAAATCACCGCACAGAGACTTTCACACACATGGCTACAGAGCAGCTCAGCATGGAGTTATGAGATGCCATGTCCCACCGTGAGGCAGACACACAGGCCAGATCAGTGGCACATAGCAGCTAATCTAATTGATAAGGCATATAATCTCAGGGAGCCACTGAACCACACCCTTCATACCCACAAACACACACACACAGCTACAGGGCTCTGCCAGATTCAACCCGGGGGGACTTGGCACAGAGCTCAGAGCTAACACTGATAGTAAGTGAAGACTTGTTCCATCTGACCTTCTGATTTGGCTCACAGCCCCCTGTAGGAATACTCACTTTCTATAATAAGACCCAGAACGCTGTGCGTCAGATAAACCATCGAACCAAAAGAAGGCAGCAGTTGTACAGCAAAGACTTCTCTTCTGCAGCAGATCCAACAGTATTTCTAGTTTAGTAGCTACTTTTAGTTTCACTTGGTTGACCTGTTGGATCTAGAGAACGCTCACTACAATGAAAAGGGCTTAGAGAAGAAAGGTTAGAGGACCTGCATGTGTGCGAGACAGAGAAAAGGGGAGACACTTATTGTAGTTTAATATTGAATATTCATGAAGACATGTGGGTCATCACCTCTACACAGGGGAGAGGTTGTTGTGAGCGGGAACCAACAGAAAAGTGTCACCTTGTGTTCATTCAGCTGAAGTTTATTGTCTCAATTAGAATATGGTAATGAACAGAACGTGTCTTAGAGGCCGGTATTAACTCCTAACTGAGAAACTATTTGGACAAGATGACAGATTGTGTCACACCGCTGCTTGTTGCCAGAAATTATTTCTGTCTGGGATCACAGATAATTAAAAGCAACACAGCTGAATTGTTTAAAAGCTGGTGCAAATTAAGACAGAGGTCACTCGGATCACTCCTCAACAAACAAGATACAACAAACATAGATAACCGAGCTATTTTAGGCTGAGCTTGAAAAAAGCACAAAAGGCAAGGAGACTGAGAAATAATGGTGAGAGGACCACATAAAAAACAACACATTTCTCAGCATTTATCTACATTCTGAACACGTTTCTGATCAGTAGGCCCCCACATGTCATCAGTATCTGTATGTCCAGTTGTATTTTCTATCGTGACCTGACTGTTTAGCTCCTGCTTTCCTGGGACATTAAGATGCAGACGATCTTGGCTCTCTAGCATCTGGCAGTCCAGTAATGTGTCAGGGTTGTTGCTCTGGACAGTGTCACTCCTCTGCTGGTCAGAAATATGACTCTCCAGTTTATAGTTACCAAGACCTCTTCTCTCTACGGTTAGTTGGCTGTGATTCTGACTTACTGGAATACTGTTCTGCCGCTGGCCGTCAGCGGGCCTACAGCCATCTACGCCAGGATAATGCTCCCCCTGCCCCTGCTGAGTGGTGCTGCTGTCTGTTTGCGAACGGCCTCTTGTCCCGTCTTTTGACTCGCTGTCATGCTGCTGGCACCGTCTGATCTGGCCTAATGTGATTTGGAGCTCATTGAGGCGCTGTGATACATAGCGTCTCTTCAGTTCCAGCAGGATTGTTCCATTACGACTCAGGCTTGGCATGCTTGTTGGTGTTGCCCTCTGTAAGGGGATAGATCACAGTGAATGTATTGTAGATGATGTGTGGTAAAAGATATAAATGAATTAATGCACAGAGTCTCAAGAAACAATGCAAATATGCAAATGCAGGCACACATCATATTCATGCATACTGACATTTTTTTCTTAAGAGGAGCAAATGAACATCAGCATGAAGGATAGATGTTTTAATGATTTATCACCAGTCAACTTAATGTATCAATGTAATATGTCATTTATATGTATGAGATGCTATAATAATGAGTAGTGAGAAAGTCACAAAATATATCAACGCTAAAAACACTAAGAGATCATTTCTTAACTCTTCACAACAATTAAATTACCACACAGATTAATTCTTTGGATTATGTAATTATATATCTAATGTGTAATATTCCAGCTAATTACCGCAGAATGGTTGCCAGCACTGTTCTCTCTCTCCTTTGGCCGTGTGCTCATTTGTGCTCTCTTCTGTAGCTGCACGCTCAGCTGCAAGAAAGACTCGTTCATGCGGTCAATTTCTTCCTCTACACAGGACATCTGTAACAGAGGAAATTGTAAAGTAACATGCTTGGAGCCTTAGTTCTCTTGAGTCAAGATAGTTTATGATTGGTAACTGAGTGATACCTGCATCGGTGTCCCTTTTGGTGGTAAACCTGCAGAAATCAAACAAGACTTTTGATTCTTTAGAATGACTTTGGGTAAATGTCTTAATGGAATCTGTGTTGATGGAAAATACACAACAATCGAAACACTTAATAATTAATAATATAATTATTGTGCATCTAGCAGAAGCACAACCACCTATTGCCTTCAGAATAGCTCCAGTGCTCATTGGCATGCTGTCATTAAAGTCATGAACTGTGTGTACTGGGATATTGGACTATTCTTCTGGAACAAAAGCTCTTAAGGTGATGAAGGAGGTGAAAATCGACTTCACTCTTCCCGTAATGGTTTAATGATGTTTAGATCGTGAGACTGGGGAGAAATGGAAAAACGTCTGACTTCAATCTGAAATCACAATTAAATCTGTTCATTAGTTTATATGGGTGCATTATTGTGGGAATGTCATGGGTTTCATGAGCCTGCCAATGCATGCCGTTATTGATCAATGGCACCAGGGCTGAAACAATTGTGGGGTGAAAGCATTAAACCCATCCACACGTAAGGAAAACAATGAACAAGACTGCTAGTAAGACCTCAATAGGTTTTCCATTGATCAAGGGTCAAGAGTTTGTGCTCTTGGTATATTGACTATGAATGTCATAAATAGCAAGCTTTTTTAAAATTAACTAATTCAGCAACTATCCAGCTTCTAAATTATGATGAATTTTAATTTTCAATCACTTTTGCTTTTTGTTGATGCATGTCTGTTACCACCACCATATTTACAGAGTTACTTTGCAGTGAAAGATGCAGATGGTGTCAAATTTAAGGTTTTTGCACAACTGCTACCATTTGGTCAAGAACTCTTTTATTATGATATGTGGTGTTTCACAATATTTTGTCCACCCTGTGAATAGTTTTGGTCAGAGCAGTTGTTGTCATTGATTTTGCATATTGTATAACCTACTGTATAACTGCATCTTACTAGAAATGAACAATTGTCTTACCTGTGTTTATGTCCTCAGTTGAACTCTGTTTGAGGTTCGTGATGAGCTGCTCTAACTTGAAATATTTGTATTTCTCAAGTCTAAAGTGGAAGATGAGCAGAAAAGTTATTTAATTGCACGATTTCGGCACATCATGCTCTGCTGTAGGTTTTATCTTTCTCACCAACCTGCTAGCTAATAGGTGCTCAGTGAACTGCACTTCAGCGGGTACTCTAATATTGAGAAATTCCTCAACTAATGCACCATGCAGCCCCTCTGGAGCATCACATTTTGACTGTAAAAAGAAAAGCATAAAAAAGTTATCTGCCCCTACTTGTGCAGTATGAGGATGATGTGTGAGGCTTGAATAGCACTTACACACCTCTGCTGTGTTCCATTTGAAAGAAAAGTTGAACAGCTGAAGGCTTAAAGCTGAAATGGCCTCATGGAGAGCTTGCATAAAGCTCTGGGGTTTGGATCCTGGATAAATAAAAAAGGAAAACATATATCATATTGTTTCCTAAGAAGATTACATACTTTGTCCTTTTTAAGATGATTGCCAGAGCTAATCTACTGCACTACACAACTGTTGCAAAACCATGACACAAGACTGAGTCTGTTTACCTGACGCTATGTGGGCCATGGACTGCAGAATAGTAGCGATGAAATGTCCCACGTGCTGAAGCTTTGCCTCTGACAAATAAAGGATTTGATTGGTTGCATCAAAATAAAAGTCCCTTGAGCAATGTGCCAACAGAGCCTCATTAGAGGAAGATGAAGAAACAGGGAGTGACTTGGCCAGCAGCAGAAGCACAGAGGGGAACAGGGGGCAGTTTGCCAGCAACTGCATCACCTGGCAACCAAACAGGAAAACGGCAGAGTGCTGAGGTGAGAGGTTGTCCAGCGCAGTCGGGATAAGATGCCCATCATGGTTCTCCTGGACAGAATGCTCTGTAGCTGCTAAAACAGAAGTATTTTAGGCTTCATATTTACCACAATTTGTTGTTACATTTATTTTGAGTTCAGTTTCTCTTTCTGAGGTCATCATGTTTCTGTACCATTGTGGAGATGCCGATTAGACTCAGCTGCGGTAAGGTCTTGTAAAGACTGGTGGATCTCCTGCAGGGTCTTGAATAGAGGAGATATGCTGACCAGCTTGGACAGGTCGTGGTCACTTAGACAAGGAGCTGTGCTCTGTAGACGGCCTGGGGCAGACAGAATCATCTCACTGGGGTGACACAACATCCTGATGCTCTTGGAAATGCAACAAACCTTCATATAGATTTGTTCCTTACCTGGCTCATGGGGAAGAGCTTCTGCTTTGGTCATATTCATTGATGAAAACTGATGACATAATTTGAAAAAGGAAATCATTCTCTACTTAATTATTCCAAGATATGATACAAACAGAACAAATGCCACTATAGTACCTGTGTATAGCACATGTTGGTGTTGTATCCAGCTTGTGGCTCACATTCCCTGGCATCATGAGGACCAGTGTGACAGTATGGGGGACCAGGCAAATCCTGGTTCTGCCAAGCTTCTCCCATCAGCCTGCACAGGAGAGCTTCTACTGACCTGAGAACAGCTCCCAGTGACACTATAGAGGCCTCAGCTGGGGTGATGGGGATGTTCAGTCCCATGCAAGAGATAGTTTAAAGAAAAACATTCAATAAAGGATGGGGTGAAGTTTTCAGCCTCTCAAAGCACAACAAGCAGTGACTTAAAGAGTAAAACAGTCAGATAGATATGAGTCTGAGCACATATGTGTTATTATACACTCAGGCACAAAATGTAATACTTTTAAAGGAATAGTCCGACATATTGGAAAATACTTGCCGACCGATGCCACTCTCATATCTGTACGTTCAATATAAAGCTGGAGCCAGCAGCCAGTTTGCTTAGCTTAGCATAAAGTCCACCTACCAGCACCTCTGAAGCTCACTTAGCATGTTGTATCTAATTCAGTTCATTCACACATAACCCACCGTAAAACCACAAATTGTAGTTGTTACACTTCGGTTCTCTGTGCTAAGCTAAGCTAGCCAGCTGCTGGCTGTAGCTTCATGTTTATCGTACAGACATGAAAGAGGTATCAATCTTCTCATCTAACTCTCGACAAGAAAGCGAATAAGCGTACTTCCCAAAATTACATTTAATCATCTTGGTTTTATGATTAATCATGGCCGTCTTTTTTCTTCAATAGAAGAAAAGATTTTCTATGCCCATTGACCATTGCTTTGGAAAGATCAGTTTCTCTAATGAAATATCATCATCATTCGGTTTTACCTTGCATATCTCTCTCTCCTGCACTGCTGTTAGATGGTTTATCCCTCATTGCGTTATGGACTAGCAGCTCCTTAAGAAGACTCAGTTTTTTACTATCCATATTCTCAAAGACATTCTGAAAGAAAATATACAAGTTTAAATAGCCTTCTTGTGGCACTTGAGAAGATCACAACTTTTAAATATTACATATCTAATGGCCAATTCTTTCTTCACTATAGTAAAACTCACCTTGAGTGTTTCAGTCTGTTGACAAATGTTTCTATAAAACTCCTGTGTGTCTTTGCGGTGTCGGGCCAGTTGTGAGGCTATGTGGAGGTTCTGATCCTCTAGTTTGTCGTACAGAGTCTTCACATTGAACTCCTCCAAATCACAGCGCCCCGACACACTTCCTGAATGTGAGCAGTAAATGTCAATAATATGTAAATAGTAGAAATGGGCTGAAATAAAGGGAACTTGTACACTCATGATGAATGGCTGCCTCCTTAACAGGGCTCCATAATAATTCAGTAGAGTCTCTCTAGCTTTTTAGAACGTCTGGGAAGGAGCATGCAATGGATGATAAGTACTTGAATTAAAATTGCAGAGGCTAACTAGAGAGCCAGAGATAACAGCACAAGTCATTAGAGTGTGATATTAGCCATTATTTTCTTTATCATCAATCAAATTGGGAATAGGCTGTTAACCGCTACCTGGTCATGCGTGATGGTTTCATAATGACTGGGCCAATGGACATTTAAACGCCCTATCATGCTGCATGAATAATGCAATAAGCATTAAGTGAGGAACATTAAAGCAAACTAAAGCAAACATACCTTATAGTCATTTCAAACATGATCACAGACTAGAAAGAAACAATGGCAAATAAACTGAAAACCAGTCAGATGGAAAAGAGTTGCCAAAGTGTTTTTTTTTAATAAATATTTTCAATGATCGATTTATGACCAGGTTATTGAAGTGGTGCAGAAAATACTCTGTATACTTTTAGCCACGTCATGCTTGGTCATTTCAGCATATAACAGAATATAATTCACAAAATAATCTTTAGGATTCAACTGGAAAACTCACCACACCCACAGGTAACACCATGATTTCCTGACATTACAACTGTTACCCTTTTGTTAAGGCTTAACAATGTTTCTGGAGTAAGGCTGCAGCACAGGGTAATAAACAGTGAGCTTACCTCCTTTTGAAACAGCGGGCTCCTCAGCTTCTGCTCCCTCTCCTACACCCCTGCTGCCTAGGAAGCCACCTAGGCTTGGGACAGCTATGCTGAAACACAAATGCAACGCCACACATTTATGTCTTTCGTCTTTTTAGATTAGTTTAAAGAGGTTGACAAGAACAATGAGACAGAGAGGAGGGTGACTTTCAGCATATATCATACATAGTATGTGCCACTAGGACACCCAACATCAGTGTCCTGACACATGGATAAAACACACCATCAGTTCGGATGTCAAGCCAACAGACCTGTCTTCACTGCAGACACAATCCACTGGACAGAACGGCTCCCCAAGGCTGCGCCACTTTGGCTTAGTCCTCCACTGGGAGACAAGTTTTGCTTTGCCAGGTCGCAGAACTAGCACTGTGGTGGTCAAAACCACAACTACAACCAGCAGCAGACTCAGGATCCCTATGCACAGTTAGCATTGTGTCATGATAAAATAGCAAACTCATTACAGCCATGCACCTGCAAGATAAAATGTTGAGTAGACATTAATTAACAGTAATGACACACACCTGCTATCACTCCCCAGTCAGGTAGAAGGTTGAGTCTGTGCTGCTTGACAACCCCGTACTTGACCAGCTGTGCCGGGGTCATGGGCTGGAAGACGGAGGCCCGAGGGTCACACACTGTCCCCTCCTCACTGACCACCACCACCATACTCCACTCTGGGACAGCACTGTCAGCAAACACATACTTCCCTGTTTCTGAAAACACATGGGCAAACCTGAGAAAAGGAGAGGAACAGAGAGAAATTTGTAGTAAAGAGGGGATATAGTCACAAAATGAAATTTCAATAATCAACGCTTGAGGCTCTAGTTGCAGTATGGACTCAAGACTACCTTGTAGAGTTGAAGTTTGTCTGCTTCATGAGTATCTGCAGACGTCTGAAGGCACCAAAGTCCCAGCTGGGGTTACTGTTAAACAGGTGGTCTTTCTGATACACTGGGAAGTGGCTGAGATGGCGGTCTTAGGGATATAAATAAAGTTAGAGCAAGATTACAGTGTTTAAAACAATAATAAATCACACTGACAAAACCAACATGAAAGTAAACAAAATCAGTGGTACCAGTGTGGTTGATGGTGAGATGGAAAATGAGCATGTCACCAGTGGACAGACAGGCGATGGGGTTGGGGATGCGAGGAAGGACAGCAGAGTCAGCTGCATCATCATCATCATCATCATCATCTTCTGTGTCTCTCCTCTTTCTGGGTCTTGTATGTAGAAGTTCTATTGGTTCTGAGTAGAGGTAAATCAGTGTTAAATTAACATGCTCAGGGTTTAGACAGTCAAGTTCAATTTTCAACTATTTTCCTTTAAGATGATACTGGATACATAAATCAAATGGGTTGATTAGAGACATTAGAAAAATAAAAATAAAATGAACAAATATGACAAGTCTAGTCACCTGACAGAAACTGATGGATGAGCTCGCTCTGTGTGGGAATCCAACCAAACACTCCTTCAGAGTCAAACTGGACCAAATGGATTTTACCAATATTCGTTGCATGGATATCTGGTCCTAAAACATTCACTACAGTCTGTAAGTAAACAGAAACACGCTTAATAAGAGCTGCTACTGCAGCACTATACCGCAGCATACTACATAAATTCAAGAAATACAAGACGACAAGATATCAATAACTAATTTTGAGTTGTCTTCTCTCATAATACTGACAGGGTGTCCCTTTACATATGGCCACAGCACTAATGTTTGAGTGTTTTCACCATATTGGAAAACCAATAACATATACAGTAAAGAGCAACTGTGGCACAATGTGTTTCTACATTAATTATATATGCAGTCTATTTTTGAAATGATTGAATCTGGTATACACACTGTTGACTTTGTAGTTGTCGTACAACATGTGTATTAATGTCTGTTTTAAATAATTGTACTTTATACACTTGTGTTTTCCATGGCTAAACATGTAGATTGTGGTAAAATAATGGTTACATTTCAAACACAAAATGGGTTAGAAATGGGTCAAAAGTGTAGGTAAATGTTGACAACAGTTATCTAAAAATTATAAAAGTTAGGGCTGCTGACTATCTCCATACAGGACTAAACCCACTTAAGCACACACACAAAACAGGATGATGATGAAACTAGCGGAAAATGATGAGACCAAGTAGCTATGTTGTTGAACTACTAAATACACTTTCTTGCATGGAGAGAGGAGTTCATTATTTATCACTATGATATCGCAAAATCTGCAGCTGCAACATTTTTCCATGTGTCCTGCTGAGACTCAGCCTGGCCGAGACCCTGATAAATGCTACGCCAAGATTTCTGCCAACTAATCGATATAGCTACACCCTACAGTCTGGAAAGTCTCTTGGCTGCAACAGTACAATACTAATGTTAGATCTGTGCTTATTTTTATCTGGTGGTAGCAGCTTCCGAAAATCCATCCTGTCACTCATACACACATTTAGTGTAATTGATTAGTGAGTTTAAGGTAAATAGGAAATCCATAATCTTGTAATGTATAGCCAATCATCAGTTTGTCAATGGCCCTGTCACTTCTCCCTTACCCTGGCCCAGACCATGCTGTCTCTGTCTCTTTCTTTGAGGCTGAGCAGCAGGTGTCCATCTGGCGAAAACTGTGCAGAGAGCTCAGGAAGTCTGGAAAGGCAGGAAGTGTTGCAAAGCTCTTCAGCAGACACATATCGCTCACAGTGGCAGCTGGGGCATCAGGATCGGGCAGACAAGACAAGAGACATAAAGACAGACAGCATATCCTGGTATTTACCAGATAATAATGGATTTCTTCATTACATTTAGTTTTTACAGGGTATTTTTTAAAATAATAATTGACTTGATAGGACCAAGTTGAATTGAAAAATATAAGTGAGATTCACATGCCCATCTCCACATCCAGAGTTCCTCCATGTGGTCCACAGGTGATATTGCAGGAGTGGAGGGAGGGTGACACACACTCTCTGGATGCTGCCAGACGTATCTGTCCTGTGGCACACCGTCTGTTTGCCTAAGACACACACACACACACACAGACATAGACATCTTCAAACACACAGACCTTGCTGGTCATTACATCACTCATGATTGGAAATCAGTGTATTGATATCCAAATCTTTTGAAAAAAGTAAAATCATTGCAAACAGGTCACTGTTTTCCACAGGTTTAGAATTTATTTGTGGAACACTGAGGGCTGTAGGGGTTGTTCAAATGCTTCTGGGAAACTTCAACATCACACACTTGAGAGTTGGCTGTTAACCTCTCCATTCACAATTTGACTTTGAAGGAAAGGATTTTTTCCAGTCTATACAATTGCACAGGAACTCATCTGTCTGGCAGACTTCAATCAACCTTCCATTGCATTTCCATGAAAACTTTAAAAAAAATTCATTTTGGATGGAAGTGGGAAACACTGTGGACATTGATGCAGTAATTGAAAGAAAAAGAAATCCTGATTTTAGAGCTGCTACTGACCTCAGGCTGGCAGTCCAATTCACTGTCAGAGGTAGAGCTTTTGAAATCCAGTTCATTGTAGAAGACAAAACCAGTTCTGCACAAACATGAACCATCCGAGTGCTGGAATGCACGGTTCTTACCAATACAGGTACAAGAAGAAGAACCTGAGGAAACAGGTGTGACACGGCACGCCAATAAGATCAACAGAGATATTTTCCCGTACACATAAACAACTCTTCTGAAACTTAACTTACAAAAGATAAAATAAACATACTATTTGTTCAGATAAAAGCATTTAATGTGATCTGAGTTATCTAGGAACATCTGATAGGATCTAACCTGCTGGTGAGGTGGAGGAGCTGCCACAGGGAAAGCAAGCCTTCTGAGCAGGCAGGTGGTTGAAGGTGCCAGCTGGACATGGGTGACAGTCACCCATTGTTTTAGCATGAGTGAATTTACCAAAGGAGCCAGGGGAGCAGGGTATTGGTTGGGTGGATCCCATGGGACAGACATACCCAAGAGGGCAAGGGTTACTCTTGTAGTGGTCTGTACCTGTTGAATTAAAACAAATTCACACTTTATTTTGAGTTATTTGGCATGAAATAACAAATATCATACACATAAACTGATATCTGGAATGATTTGTGGTGGTGAGTCAAGTACCTGGGGGGCAAAAGTATCCTGGTGGACATGGAAGGCATTGTGGGATGGGGGAGAGGTACAGACGATAAGTGCCCCCCTCACAAATACGACAGCAGCTGTTTTTGGATCCTCTGAGCCCGCTGGTGTTGACAGGCATGGATCCTCCTTCGCAGGACTTCATGGCAGAGCTGTTGCCTTGGCAGTAGTAGGGAAATGGACAGCTGTGGGGCATGGTAACAGGGTTATTAATAAAGTTTTAACCCACACCATGTAGAATCAGTCCAAACCCATTAAGCTTTCATCATTTCAACAGTTAAAGCCTCTCATTTCCATGTCAATCTTACAAACATGCCAGGTTTTAGGATATTGGACCTTTAATGCACTCACAGTTGTTTGGGGGTGTGGTAGGAATGGGATCCCTCAGGACAAAAATAACCTTCAGGACAGACTTGAGGCTCAGCAGTCTGAGGTCCACAGTATGAGCCAGCTCTGCACAGCCTCTCTGAGACTGCACCTGGATTATGAGCAAAAACACATTACAGCAGAACCTCATTGCTGTCTTTAGGGAGAAAGGCATTTATTAAAATTAAAGACTCAAAGTCATCACATACAGAATCTAAAATACTGTGCTAACATTATAAACTGTTGGTAAAACTACCCATAGGACATTGATAGGAGGCCCTGCAGGAGATCCCCTCCACATTGGGCTTTCCTGTAGCCCGAGGATCTGGGCAGAAGGTACCCCCTGCACAGGGTTCACACTGGCTGGGTGCAGCAGCTCCAGGAAGGGGCCTCTTAGTGCCTGCGGGGCAGAGGATGGGGGGTCCAGACCCACTGCACCAAAAACCAGGTGGGCAGGGACTGTTGGAGTAGTCCGTAAGCCCTGGAAAATAACAGCTTTCTGAAAAAACTATTCATCAGTTCACACACTATAACCAAAGTAGAAATAGATTTGCTGCATCCTCGTCCACACACATCGAACGGGTTCTTATGAAATGAAAAACACCTGAACCATTAAGCTTTTCAAAATGACTCCAACATAAGTGAAGTTTTTTACTAATCATTATTTAAGAAGCCTTTATTTATGCATAAAAAGAACCAGAGGTAGAAGAGACAGGGAGACCATCTGCTGGGAATCAACCACTAGATAACGTACAATGGTTTCAATTTTAAATAATTTAAAGCATTTTTGGGGAGATTAGAAAAATATTTTTTCTTTGTAAATCCACCACTCAATCATTATTGTAGCCTCAGGCATCTAGGAGTTTTTAATTCAGTGTCTTCAATCACATTATACCTCCTTCACTCTTATCTCAGGCACAGGCTCAGGCAATGGTATAATAGTGTGCGTACATACTGAATTTAATACAACCTAGAAAGGCAATGTTCTTTGAACTGTCCTTGCAAATGTAAATTCTAACCCACCAGAGAGAGGAGCATTAAGGTGTTTTTTTTTACACTTCATTATACAGTAGGCACATGATATAGCAGAATGAAAAGGGGGAAAAAAAACAAATTAAGGAATCTGTTACATTTGTATATGTAATTTCAGGTAATCCTTAATTATTGGGTTGTGGTGGTCTGTCGTGTGAGATGCAGTGTGTCAGACCTGTGCTGTTACAGTATGAACCAGGAGGGCAAGGCAGGCAGTCACCCTTGCTGCCTGCTCCAGGGGAAGCTCGATAGGTGTACAGAGGACATGGCCTGGGTCCTGTCCCTCCACTGAAGTCACTGCCAGGCAGACCATCACAGTAATGACCATCAGGACACAGATGAAGGACTGGGTCTCCTGTAAACAAACAAATGCAAACATTTTAGGAAGAAAAAAAAGGTTTCAGATATTTTAATGATGAGATGGTTTTATGCCACATTTGTTATACTCCCTTGAGGAATTTATTTCAATACTTTATTGATCACTTTTAATATCATCAAGCGCTTGCCCGAGGCTACATTTCTGACCTGTTAACCCTTCATGAGGCCAGGCTTAGTCATTATTCTCAAGGCTGTTTCTGATTGATCAGCCTGTGGTTTTAGCTGTAGTCCAGTCCTAGGATCCCGCTGGTATCTACTTATACTCAATTTACACATGAGACACACACTGACTGCAATTAACTACCTGGCAGGATAGCAAGCTTCCCAAGCATCATGATTGGAAACTGCTCATCTAGGCTAAAGAAAAGATAACCAATTTTTTACTGTCAGAGCTCCTAAACTATACCATGTTCTCCCTACTTTGATTGTCTGAATCAATGTCACAGACTCAACCATTCCTTTCCATCACTTGTCCTAAAAAAGGCCTCTTCATAATTTAAACTTTATCCTGCATTTTTACCCTGAAAACCTGATTACAGTAGCTCCAACAACACTTCTAACCATGCAAACATAAAGACCATTATCAGCTCATACCAGGTTTACACCAATGCTGAGGTGGGCAGGGTAAGCAGTCCTGTAGGCTGGCACCTCCTGGGGAGCTTCTGACAGTGTTTGCAGGACACAGCTCAGCCTCCTCTGTGCCCTCAGCACAGTAGAAACCTGGAATAAACAATACTTACAGGCATTAACAATTTATTTGAAACAATTAAAGAATAAAATGATTAACTCTCCAAGTTGGAGAGAACTTATCTCAAGAATCTAAGAATAAAGTATGAAAATGTGTGTACATAAACTGAATATCAATTATTGGTAGCATTTTGTATTTGTATGTATTGTACCTGGTGGACATGGTCCAGCACACTGCATGCCCCACTGACACTGGGTCAAGTTAGACATTGGTCCCTGAGGGGTGAAATCTGCACTCCCAGAAACACAAAGATACCCTGCAGCACACACACCCATGATCCTACCAGCCCTGAAGAAAATATACACTGGGTTAGTTTATCCACAAAACTACAAGACTCACAAGACCTGCTCTATATGAAAAGTGTCCTGAGATAACTTCTGTTATGATTTGGCGCTATATAAATACAATTGAATGGAATTGAATTCACTGCATGCACACAGAAACACATATACACACAAGAACATTTAGAAGGCACTCAAACGTATGCTTCATTAGATAAATAGAAAGACAATTACAACTACATATATAACTTCTAACATTTTCACCTCCCATGCTCATATCTACATTCATTATATTCATGCATATTAAGGTGTTAATTTGGCTGTTCAGTGAACCGTGACTCTTGAACATGATATACTCCTGCATTGTGCTAATTGTGAGAATAATTAAAGCAGAGATGAGTGCTTGCCTTTGAGCATGTGTCTGTACGTGTATGCATGAGTACAGTATGTGCATGTGCGTGTGTGTATCTCTCTGTGTACATGTCTGTGTATGTGTATTGGTTGCATGTGAGTGTGAGACAAGTGCTCATTTGAGAGCTTGTGCACGCATACACTTGGGCTGTGATGCATCCAGTGTACCTGCAGAACTTCCCTGGAGGACAGGGTAAACACTCTCTCTCTTCTTGTAGCCCTCCCTGGCTTGAATGAGTGTATGTCCCATTAGGGCAGGGCTGAGGCACCATGGTACCTGAAGAAAACAATGCAGTAGAACGGAGACTGACTGCGTGATTTATTCCATAGTAATTACTACAAAGGTATATGTTTTATATTTTTGCACTAAAACGCAAAACTGAGAGGCAATTCTTTTAGACTTTTGTGCTCTTTGTGATGGTTTATAAAGTTATACATAGATTATATTAAAGTTGCCATCCTCTGTAGTCAAAATTGTCCTTTTAGACTACCTGCAGGGCAGAATGAGTGTGGTGGGCAGGGCCATGGCTCTCCCACTATGGCCTCCTCACAGTAAAATCCAGGTCGGCATGGGATGCAGCTATCTGAGCCCGGGTTTGGCTGGTACTCTCCTGTGGGACAAGGCAAGGCCAGGGCAGAGCCTTCTGGACAGTAGTGGCCCTACGAGAAAATGAAAATGACAAAGGCGCATCTGAGGGGTGGCATTCAGTGCAGCAGGACATTAATAATAAACAACAAGCCACACGCTTCTCTAGGAGAGATACTGTCAGGGAAACAATAAGAACAATGGAAAAGGGAAGGTCAGGGAAGGGAATTGAGTGGAAGAGAGGGAGAGAAAGAGAATGAACGAGTATATGAATAACCCTTACCTTGGGACAGAGGAAGGCGTACGGAGTGGTTGAAGAGAAGTCAAACGGACAGTAAAAACCAGCAGCACAGGGGCCACTGGGGTTGGCAAGACCCTCAGTGGAGCAATAGTGACCTGCAGGACAGGCAGAGCAGCTCTCCATGGACACACCTCCTATGACAGGTGGACAACAGATAACAGTGAGGTAATACAATGATGCAGATCAGACAAGCAGAGAACAAGAGATCCCATTAGAACCCCTTTCAAATGCAAATGCAGGCTCTTAACTAAAGATATAATATGGATATCAAATTATTCAATTCATCACGCAATGGTGTGACTCTAACAGAAAGAAATGCCATTTCATGTAAACAGGTGTACCAGTGGTGTCGCGAATACTGCCAAGAGGGCATGGAATTGGGGAGAGGCACCCTGCTGGACAGTAGTGGCCCACGGGGCAAGGGCCATTCCTGGGGAAGTTGTCAGAGCTCTGCGGTGCTGGCTCCATGGCTCCACCTTGGCAGAAATAACCCTGCAAACAAGAACCTAGACAAAAACACAAAGACTCTATCAATTTGGTTATCTATTACTAAATGGTTTAATTGGTATAAGGGTGTGTACATTTTACTAAAAGGCTAAAAGAATGTCAGCAAATATAATTGTGTCTGGTCACCTTGTGGTGTTGAGGCTCCATATGAGCTACAGTAGACTCCAGAGGGACAGGGTGTGCAGACGGTGAGAGAGTGAGCTCCTGTCTGGGTGCTAAAAGTCCCTAAAGGGCAGGGTTGAGGCATGGCTGTCCCAGCAGGACAAAAATGACCTGGGAAGAGAGCACTTATTAAATATTGGTTTATCATTACTACAGACTTAGAAATTTGAACACTGGACAGTATTGCTGCTATATTTTAAAAGGTAAATTATCTAATTTATACTGTAGATTCGAAGTATATTTTCAAAATCCTCACCAGCTGGGCAGATAGAGGGCTCTTGCGTGGCTAAGGAGGAACACTTGGTCCCTTTGGGGCATGTTATGCAGTGGGCTGCTCCAGGCGCAGGACTGTAAGTGCCAGGCTCACAGGGCACCTCACTTGCTGAGCCAACAGGACAGCTATGGCCAGCGGGGCAGAGGTAGCCATGGGAACCATCAGATGGAGTGGGACTGGAGCTGCCACCCAGGCACACATACCTGTAGGTATCAACAGGGACAACAAACTTCATATCCCAAATATTGCCACAGGCTGCCATTGGAGAGGCTGAACAGTCTGAGGAAACATAATTTCCATTTTTTTTTTCAATTTTAGAAGTCTTGAAAATAGGTGTCAGTTAAGGCCACTTCAAATTTCAAATGAAGGTTATTACAATTATTGGTTTTGCAATGGTAAATATGTTCGCAGGTAGAGCACAGCTCTTAGGATGTGCCCCAAAAAGTACTTTATTAAGGCAGATTTTCAATGGGCAACCTTCCAGTTTACAATGACTGTATTTGACTGCATTTAGACAACCTGATTTATACTGACACTGAAATTAGTACGTTTTCATTCATGAGAGTTTACTTCATTCAAAAATTGCTTAATTTATCAAATTTAATTAAATTTAACAAGTTAGATGTAGTAATCAGTTAGTGATAAATAGTCCCAAGAATACAGGTACTGCCAATTTAAAAATACACCATACAATATTTAATGCTAATGCAGTTACCATTTCATATTACAGGTGGCAGTAGCTCAGTCCATAGGGACTTGGCTTGGGGACCGGAGGCGATACGGAGGTGGACTGGTACCTGGAGAGCTGCCGGTTCACCTCCGGCCCACTGCCGAGGTGCCCTTGAGCACCTATCCCCTAACTGCTTGGGGCGCTTTGCTATGTGGTGACCCATCGCTCTGACATCTCTCCTCATTAATTGCATGTGCATAGGTTTCTGTGTGTGTGTACATTTACTAACAGAGTGAATAAAATTCTACTTTTTCAGCTCTAATTATTCAGACGTAAGCACCATCAGCTGCTACGTATAGCGTGTTTCCACAAAAACTTAAATACACTTTAATAACTTTAAATTGCACTGAATTTTAATTCAGTTCAAATTTGTCTCAGATCTTATTTACAGCTTACAAATGGAAATGGAATAGAAATACACTCAGTTTCTGAACCCTTGGCAGACACACTGAAGTGCTACAGGTGCTTTAAAGTGGATTTTATCTCTGAGTACTTATTGCAGCGCATATTTGCAACCAAATGCAACAGTTAGCAAAGTATTTTAAGTGTGGATCTTGTCCTGCTGAAGACACCTGCTCCCTCTCCTGCTGAGACTCGACAGACTATCATGTAAAAGACATCTGCTGTCCTTAATTATCTGTCTGATTTTGTAGTTTATGTGTACACTGGCTTGCAATTGATTTTTGAACACCAGCTGGCATATTGGACTGGTCCCTTTAATCCATGTATAAATCCTACACATAAATTGCTGCTGCTTTCAAGGAACAAGGTGAAAACACTTTGGATTAGACATTATGGAGGGACTGAAAGAAGGAGAGAAAGACTGGGAAAGATAGCTTTCCATCCATCCGAGCCGATCACAGCTGACATTTTCTTTAAAAGAAAAGAAAAACAATTTCAAAGCAAGACAATTTTCTTGACCACTTTCCCTTCAGGTTAGATGAGAACAGTCAAGTGAACAATATAAATAATAGCCATTATGGACAAAAAAAAAAACGTGTGCATCCACACTCAGAGTGGGGAGATTTAAAAATGAAAAAGCAGGAGAGCAGAAGTGTTTACCCAGCATGACATGGGAGAGCATCTGAGTGCTCTGCTATTGCAGGCCTGTCACAAAACAGTCCAGAGGGGCAGGGTGGGCATTCGTCATCTCCCTTCAGTCCTCGGGAAATGGAAAGAGAGCCTGTAGGGCAGGGGAGTGGGTAGCCAGTGCCGGAGGGACAGTAGTGGCCAGAAGGACAAAGATGGCTTCTGGTAGAATTCCCCTTAGAAAAAATAAAAACATGATAACACAAATGACATTTGTACTTTTGATGGTATAATTTCCTAAGATTTCATATTAGCGTAAAACATGCATTGCTTGAATGTAGTTGCTTTCCCATCAGAGTATGAATGTGCTCAGTAATATGGCAGTGTTTGATTATGCAATATGTTTTGTGTGTGAAGTTGACATTGTTGCCCAAAGGGATATTGAGGAAAGCTTATGGAGTGACCAACGATGGGGAGCAGAAATGTGTTCAGTGAAAATCATGGTAAACTCACGATTTTAATATTTCTTGTGCACCAGTGGAAATTTAGGCTTGATGATAGGGCTAGAGGAAAAGTGATTCATCGTCAAGGCACCATCAATAACCATAGCAAATTTCCCATAAATGCGACACTTTTTAATATCTTGTGTTGACATTTCAGCTAATGGTATTGTTAGAAGAAAAATACAGGGCTGTAAAAAGGGAAAGCAAGAAGCATGAATGGGCTCAGGCAATCTCCTAATTAGATTTAGATTTTTATTTCGTGTGGACATTCTCTGGGAACAAGAACCTGCTGACCAACTACTGACTGAGCAACATCACCAGGTCACAGACCAACAGAGGCAACACCTGATACTCAGTAGAGTTAGGGCTGGTTGATCCAGCAGGACAGTAGTATCCTGCCTCACAGAGTCCTGTTGGCTGGGAAAGGCTGGGTTGAGAGCAGAACATGCCTGCAGGAAACACCAACAGAATAAGTAATCATCATAAAGACTTGAAACACACTGACTTGACTGTGCACAAGCAGTTTTTTAGATTTAATTAGGGGTCAGGTTATAGTAATGTAGAGCAAAACACTAATCCTTTCCATACCAGCAGGGCAGGGCAGGCAGGCATCAGGACTGGAGGCTCCGAGCTGGCTCTGCACAGTGCCGGGTGGGCAAGGGAACTCCAGTCCTAGAGTCAGTCCTGGAGGACAGTAGTATCCAACGGGACACAGTGCAGGCTGTACAGTACCTTCAACTGAGCCACACCAAGAAGAATTAATAAACACAGATGATATCTAATGAGACCAATAAAATTAACAGCATTTTCACAACTTTGGAAGGTCTAACGTCTTTGACATTGAAAAGATACAGCTGCCTAATTAAAGAAACGGACACTCTGACACTGTAAAATCAGTTGTCAGTTAGATTAGCTGATACAAAGAAAGGTGTAACCTCCATTAGCTGTCCCAATTTCATCTCAAGATGTATCAGCTCTGCTTCAATTAAAATTTCTTTGGAAAATCCCCATAGAATCAGTGTGAATTTGTTGTTGAACATATGGGCTTATAAATAGACTGTGATCATAGCTGTGTCCCTTATTAAAATAACTTATTAAAAACATGTTCCGTGGCTGTACTGCATGCTAATCTATTGTGACTACTGCTGGAAAGTAAATAACAATCTCTACCCCACCAGTGTATGGATTGCTCTCTGTATGATTGTTGAATGTTGAATGTAGTAAAAATGTTCTTGCTCTTCTTGCAGAAGATAACTCTAGGACAATCGAGGTTTCCCACCTGGACAGTAGTATCCAGGGGTACAGGTGGTGCAGTTGTCTTGATGTGTGTTGCCTGTTTCAGAGCTAAATGTTCCTGCAGGACAAGGCATGGGGACTGGTGTTCCACTGGGGCAGAAGAAACCAGCTGGGCACAGAGCATTATCTGCTCTGCTAGAGCCCAAGCCGCAATAAAACCCTGCCCAGCAATCACCTAGAGCACAAAGGGGAAAACAACACATTCAAATAGAGGATATTATTTTTAAAAAAATGGAAACTTACTAAGAAACCTAAACATTAATTTAATCATCCAAGTGTCTTTTATTTCATCTACCTGCTCTTAGCCCCTGTTGGCAGAAAATCCCAGGTGGACAGAGAGATCCAGTTCTGTTGTCAGTCGGGTTCGGCACCGTGGCACCCATCAGACAAAGAAACCCAGCAGCACACGATCCTGAAGGCTCAACCAAACCTTCAGACCCACAAAACTGACCCACTGGACACACTAGGCACTCACCTGCAAACACAGATTGACAGCTTTGACCTTAGTCCAAACAGAAAAACAAGCTACCTGCCAGGTGAGATCAATCACCATGTCCCTGAGATAGTTGCACACTGCTAGAAGTGAAGCAAACTGAAACTTATTTTATTGTAGACAGGTCAGATTGCCACATAACTCACATTAATTTTTTTTTGTCTGAATGTAAATCAGTAAGTAATCTGTAGTTGAGTGAAGCCCTCAAGGGTTACACCACAAAACATCTGCCTTAACTAGTCATTTACTCTCCTAATCAGTCTACAAATTATTTTCTTGTCAACCATAAAAAAGCTAGACAAGGGCAAGGTAATTCCACTTTTTCTTTTTTCTGTTTTTTTACCTGTGGTGGTGAGACCCTGGTTGGGGCTGTAGGTGCCTTTGGGGCAGGGGATAGGCTGACTGTCTGGACTCTCCCTGGGACAGATGTAGCCTGCTGGGCAGGGCAGAGGGCTGGTGGGGCTGGGACTCAGGGACTGGCAGTGGAACCCAGCAGGACAGGGATTACACTCTCTCTGGCCTGATAAATCCTGGAACCAGCCTGGCGAAGATATTCAAACAGTGAAGACATCTTCAGAGAGGGCAAGGGAATTTGTACAGTACAAATAAAAGTCAGTTTTGCAGAGTTCAGTTCATATAGTGTAACTTCCTGTTTACCAAGAGGGCATGGCTTGCAGTCATCTTTGCCTTTTCCTCCAGTCTCATTTTGGTAAGAGCCAGCTGGGCAGGGTGAGGGTACACTGCTGCCCTCAGGACAGTAGTGGCCTGCTGGACAAACACCTCCAGACACACTTGACATTGGAGCAGAAGTCTGGGATCCCTCTAGACAGTAGAAACCTGGGCAGAAACACTTCAATAAAATGTTTGAAAAGCTACACTTTTATGTCAAGTAGGATTATGCATCACGCTAACATAACTAAATTCTCTGTCATATTTCAGACCTGGCAGGCAGGGTCCAGAGACTGCAGAGAGGCCGGTCTCTGAACAGTAGAAGCCAGGACTGCAGCTACGACACTGAGACTCATCCACAAGCCCACTCTGCTCACTGTCAAAACATGTGAACATTTTAATAACTATAAACTACAGTAGTAGTCAAATTATTTAATGTAATTAAATTATTAAAGGATAACATTTCATATTACATCTCCTGTTTCATCACACTGTTATATTTAACAAAACATTAAGTTGAACATGGATCATTACCTGCTTGAATGTCTGTGGATCACATAATTACAAAATTCTACTAGCTACATAGAGAACAATGCTTAGTCACCACGTACTGTAATACTTTAGTATCAGTTTTGTTTTATAGTTCAGATCCTATTACTGCATGTCTTATAAATATTATAGTTTGTGTTAATTAGAGATATGAGGGAGATGTAATTCAAAAAAATATTAATACAGAGATATTGTAGGAAATGCACCTGAATGTTCCTTTTGGGCATGGTTTTGGTATAGACGTCCCCACAGAGCAGAAGAAGCCAGGAGGGCATGGGAATCCAGTCAGACTGTCTAGTGGTGAAGGTTCAGAGGCTCCCCCAACACAAACAAACCCTGCAGCACATGGCCCGCTGGGGAAAGTCCTCCCTTTATACAAATAGCATTCAAACAAGGTTTTTAATCACCCTAACAGTCAGCCAGCCATTTACCTCTAATTGTTTCTGGAATACACCACTACATTTATACTACAGCTGTTCACAAGATAGATGTCTCTGAGAAATACACAACAAGTAACTGAAAGTGTCAGAGGAGTGGCTGTATTGTACCTGTTCCCTTACAGTACATCCCAGGGTCACACGGTGAGCACTGCCATTTCTCAACCAGTCCTGACGTGTTTCCATATGTTCCTGCTGGACAGGGATGCTGATTTACTGATCCGCTCGGACAATAAAATCCTCTCTGACATGGAAGTGGAAGGGTCATTCCTGATGTACAGACACAGTACAGAATACATGTATGTTCCCAGCTGCTAAATGCGTTGTCATCCAACAATTTGTCAACCGATCAGCTTTACCTTGATCTTGACAATAGGAACCAGCAGGGCATGTCTCGCAGCTGCCCTGGCCTTGTCTGAGCTGGTAGCTGCCTGGAAGGCAGGCAATCTGTCTGACACTGCCCTGGAGCAACCAGTAAATTGATTTTATTAGACTTTATATCTGGGGAATAACATGCATCATCAGACATAATCATGCTGCAACAATAACAGTGAAGACTGAGACAGACGCACGACAGGAAGAGGAGTGAGACGGTCAAGAAAAACAGGAAGAAAACATCACTTGCAGTAATGCACTTGTCATGACAGAATGAAAACCACAGCTGAGGAGGAAGACTCATGCAGAGACATCACAGTCAATATTCAGCAATGATGACTGACAATAGCTTGAAGGCTAACACTGGATGGCTGACCTTCTCACAACAATGTCCCACTGAGCAGACATGTTGTTGTGGTCTCTCAGAGCTCTGTCCCTCAGGACAGTAGTAGCCTTCTGCACACCGGCCACTTGGCTCAGCTATTCCTTTCTGGTGGCAGTAGTGACCTGGAGGACACAGCTGGCAAGCCTCGACTGTAGATCCACCAAGGGAACCTGATGGATAGCACACAATGTACATATCAAATGGAAATTAATAAATTAAGTCTTGAATTGACAAATAAAAAAAAAACACCAAATCACTTTGTAAGTTGATGTAATGAAAGCATTACACTAGATAACAATGTTAATTCAATGCAAAGTTCCCTCATCAGTTTCTAATTCATAACCACACAAAGGAGATACAGCACATTTTAATAGGATTCTCGCTGTATGCCGCGAGACAAAAATACAATTAAACGATTAAACCACTTTGTGACTGAAATTATTCATAGGCGCCCAGGGGAGAGAAAAGTAGGAAGTTTTCATATTTCTCTGCACAACTGAGCTGCAAAGATAGACACCAGTTCAAGCAAGGACATTAGCGGGAAAACTGACAATGTGTGCAACAAAGAGGATTAGGTGTTGTATTTCTCAGTTTAGTATTGTGTCTGATTACTCATTCATCATTAATTCATGACCGAAAAAGGGGAGGCGATTACTGGCTTGCCCTGAATTGTCTCATGTAGCACACAGGTTTTCTTTTGATAATTAAATTGTTCACAAAAATCAAACAATGTATCATATTATTAGATGAATCTAACAATTACAGCTATATTACAAAAGAGCAATATCTCACTTTTTATGGTTCCAAGAGGGCAGGGCAGAGGAAGAGGAGTTCCAAGGGGGCAGTAGTGTCCGGTGGGGCAAGGAGCGGCATGAGGGTTTAAAGAGCCTTTGGGGCAGTAATATCCTGCAGCACAGGGCCCTGCTGGGGCATCTAGACCAGTCTGGTTACAGTAAGAGCCAGCCTCACAGGGCCGGGGGTAGGCAGAGCCCAAGGGACAATAGAAACCTGAAAAATAGCCACAAAAAGTGAAATAAATCACTGAAATAAATCAACTTCAGCAAAACCAAAAGTTCAATCAGGAGGATTACTGTTCTTATGCACACACTATCTCTAGAGATAGAGGATTTTCTCACTCTGAACTTTTTATTCCCACACACTTATTTTCTGCTTCTTCTATTTACAGTTAACCCACCAGATTTTTTTTTTATGTTCCAGGGGGCAGTAATTACTTTGCTGTGAGAATTTAAATCTGTTCCTTGCTGGACTGACATCAGCTGTTATTTCAGTACTGCTGTTTTATGCGCATCACCACCCAACCATCTCCAGCGCCTCAAGAGGGAAGTCCAACTCCAGCATTTAGGCTTTCAGGTCTTCGAATAGGGAAATTTGAACCTTCAAGAGAGAGGTTCATCTGCGGGAGGAATTCTTTTTGCATAACCATCAGCATTTATCTTGTGCTGCCTTCGCTGAGTTAGTGTACCATGAAGATAATTTCATGATGGGGGTGTCATTGACAAAGCCTTTTCTGTAATTCTTGTCTTTTTTTTCTTTTCTTTTTTTTTTACAAAACTAACCATAAAAGGAAAAACTTTCACTCTTCAAACCAGCTTGTCCTGCTTCAGTCATTTTTTTAAAGAGCATTTTAAAAAATGAAGTGGTATTAAGGCTGGAACATGCCACACACACTGGACAGATCAGATGAAATCAGTTATATGTCAGTTAGTAATAGTAAGTGGGACTACCATGTCATGAGCAAGGAAGATAACGTTTGTGCCTGAGGGAATGAGCAAAGTATCACATCAAGTGCACAAGTTCACTGTCAGGATTTACCCACCCCTAGGGCATATATCTCCTCTGTAGGTGGAACATGCATAATGTGGACTCTTGAGACATGGTGGAGGGTGAATCACCGTATGATCTGAATCTGCCCGTGGCGCCGTTAGCACTTCGATCCAGCTAGCGTCTCTCCCTATAATAGAACATGGCACATAAAGCATGAAAGATATCTAAGATATCTTTGTCTGGCAGACAGGAAACAAGAGGAGCCACTCTTTTCTTTCTACATGCTTATTTAACAGTTTTGACTGCCAAGGGAACATCTTTTTACAATGTGACACTATAAGGCAATGATTCATTGTAAAATACTTTAGGGGAAGGTCAAACTGAAAAGTTGCTGCTTTGTGGGACATTTATCACAACACTTTGCACTCTGGTTAAATAGTTTGAAGAAATTGATGTACTGCCCTTTTCAAGGGAAGCATTTATTGTTTTATTACAAACCGAAGAAACACAGAGTTTACCAGAATTACTGGAGTTATTGAAGCAGGACAGAATGTGCATCCAGAAGGCGGCGTCTGTCTCTGTGGTATAATCCTCCAGTATTTCACAAAGACAGCTGAACAAAGAGGAGTTGGCTCGGGGTGTGGGGCTATCGGCGCCTCCGGGACAGAAGAAACCTGCGAAGCACAGACCTAACACAGGGAGGTATTAAAAAATGGTTGCAAGCATGGAATGATTATCTATCTCATTATATGTGATCGTGGCCTGTTAATCAGACCTGAATTGTCATTTAGTTTCACTTCATTACTTATTATTTGCACCCCCAGAAACAATTTCTCATGTGGGCATTGATTCAGGGGTCTGGAACCAGGCTACTGTGATGTGTATAACTCCTGAACCTGTACTTAGTTGCGGTGTACAGCTGAAACATGAAATGTTGTGGATTTTACACAGTTGGCCCTGTACTCACTGAGCAAACCATGACTGTTACTGACTAATGGAAAACCTGGTGAAATCGCCCACCTGTAGGCTGTGGACTTCCAGGACTGAGGCAGTATTTCCCTGGGGGGCAAGGGTGGCAGTGAGAGGGCGAGGAAGCTCCAGACTCTGGGAGGAAGCTGCCAGCAGGACAGGGTTTGGGTGACCCACTACCCTGAGGACAGAAGTATCCCATGGGACACACATCTCCATAAGGCTGGGAGACAGGAGAAGACTCAGTGGACCCCAGCGAACAAAAATGTCCTGTGGTAGACAATGCATTTAGACATCTCACTGAGAACACTGCAACATTTACAATGTAGGATAAATGAACCGTGTTATTCAGGACAAACTGTGGCTTCATACAGTAGAGAAATACAGTAGAGGAAAAGGACACTCTTATAGGTCAATTCTCTGACATAATTTCCCATGGTGATGCTGGACTGTCAGACCTGGGCTGCAGGGTCCAGACGGCTCTGTCAGAGCACTGCTGTTACAGAAGGAGCCAGAGGGGCAGGGGGAGCAGTCAGTCAGGGATGTCCTGCCAGCTGATGGACTGACACTGCCCACTGGACACGGAGATGGCACAGATGAACCCTCCATACAGTAGAAACCTGGACAAGGTGGTGTGTCTCATTTTATAATAAGCTTCAGTTCTCAGCTTTGCATCTTTGTGTACAGTTTATAGTATAACTGCGAGTCTGTTTGTTTTAATTACCTGGTGGGCAGGTGTTACAAGAGGACTGTCCAGATGAAGACTGAAAAGTGCCAGGACCACAGACGGCCGGCTCAGCACTACCATTTGGGCAGGCATGGCCAGGCGGGCACTGACATCCTGTGACACGGTCAGATAAAGTTCAAACTGTTATCTGGTGCCTCCTTTTTTACAATGAAAACAAGAGTAATGTGTTTATAAAATATAGTACTAATGTGATATATGCATGGCTGCTGTATTTCACCAGGCCCAATGTGGTAACATGGAAACAAAGCATGGAAGAAGTGTGTGACTCTGAGCAGCATTCATCCTGTATGGAAATCCTGTGGGATGCAAGGGGAAGACAAAGCAGGCTCAGCAGCAGGTGCCCTGACTCTGACAGCAACGGGCTGGAGACTCTTTATAGGTTCTGAGCTATTTCACGCTCAAATTAGCCAAACGTCTTCTCAATAACATGTAATATAAGAGGAGGAGGAAAACTCATCTGAGGCATAAAATCACCTCCATGGTACATGTAGAGTATGGTTTGTAAAATAACTGATGAGTTCTGCTACACATCCACAGAACCAGTTACTACACCAGTTACAGAACAACTAAATTTAGGGAGCAGACAAAAATAATGCAAACACCTCACTGAAGAGGCTTTAAAGTAACATATTACAGTTACAATCACTGCTACAAAGCTGGGTCCCAAAGGCTTACATGTCGGTAGTTAAACTGCAAAACTATCAAAAATGTCAAAGAAAACTTTATTTTAAGTTATGATGACATATTTCAAACTAACTGCATCAACAAAAAGGAAAAGTAGTGACATTTTGAAACTGACCAAATGAGATAGGACACAGTCAATGAAAAACACGTATCTCCAATGTTGATCATAGTTAATTTAATTTAGTTTTTCAGATAAACTTAAGGATTAAGTGTTCCTTTATTGGTTGAGAAGATTCTCCTGATTCTTAAGATAAATACACATTTTAAAAACAAACTGGATTATCAGAAAATGCTTTGTCACAAACCTGAAAACAGTTCTGTTTTTCTTAGCTCCTTCAAGGTTGATATTTTGGAGATACATGGACAACAACAAATGCAGAATGGAGCCTACTGACATTGCTAATTGCCATGCAAACTGATATGATGTAATTTGCAGGTACAACCGTTTTTAGTTTATAGTATTTTGTCCATCCACTTTAAGTGGACTAAAGTAAGTAAAGCTTGGTCTTCTGAACCAACCTCACCATGTGAGCATATTTATACTATTTGGAAACCGGACTTACTGTACGTGATCAGACATTGTGTTAAAAAAAAATGATGAAGTGCAAAGACTACTTTGGTTAAACCTGAGCTGACCCCTGATGATGTGTACTGTACCTGGCTGATGTCCAGACGCTGATCCCGGTGGACAGAACCACCCCGGGGGACAGGGGAGGTCGACAGAGGTCTGAGCCCACGAGGGGCAGTAAGAACCCGGGTAACAAGCTTCACAGTCAGCCTCAGACTCAGCCGCAGACCTCCCCAAGAAAGTACCTATATGGTGGAGACAAACAATGGTGTGAGTAAAAATAACTTCCACTCTACTTCTTTTTCTTTTTCTCTCCCTCTCTCTCTCACACACACACAGAAAATGAAATAGCATGACATAACAGTGTCATGTATGCGCACCATAGATGGCTCCATTTATTCACTTGGTTAAGTAGCTAGCTGACCATTGTGACAGTTTTATTGGACTCCCATTAAGTTTTACAACCTCCTCTAAAGTTCTGGATACATTCAGCCATTATATTGTACCTCTGGGGGCTTTATGGCACTGTACATTTCCTTTGCAGGCAATGTAATAAAAAGCAAGAGGTCAGACACATAGCTCATTCAGGAAAATGAAAAGGGACTTATATACTTTAGCAACATGTTTATAATATGTTGGTTTTCTACCTGGTGGACAGGGGGTTGGCGTTGCACTCCCTTTAGGACAATAGTGGCCTGCAGGACACACATCACCATGGAACTGACCCCGAGTTGAATCGCCAGGAAGTGGGGATGGAGATGGAGTGGTATCTCCTGTAACTGAGACAATAGACCTTTATTGGATGTCATTACTCATTAGGTTAGCAAGTGAACTAAAAGGCCAGAGCCATTTTCTGCAATCCCAGGGAGAAAAATACTACTAAGAGAAAGCAATGGCGACTGGTAAATGTTCTGTGGAGACCTCTCCAGCACTGTGGAGTCAAAGGCCATAGAAATGTTAAATAAAAACAGAAGAGTATTGGGAGGAAATGGTGCACAGCACAGTATTTGTTAGGGTTGTGTCAGATTACCCTGGGGTTCTTTTTTTATATTACAATTACCATTTCTAAAATAACCCGTTGTGCATGTTGCCATGCATTTATTAACACTACGTAAAGGGCAAGAAGAAGGAGCTTCACTTGTGGTATTACCCCAAGGTGTGGCCGTTCTGGATCCCTCTGTGCAGTAGAAGCCTGGGTTGCAGAGCCCAGATGGGGAGGAGAGGCCAACCTCAGCGCAGTAATGGCCAGCCAAGCAGGACTGACATACTTCCATAGAAACTGCCCCTAGAACACCAAAAATACAACTCGTGTGTTTGATCAAAATGATAAAATATGGCATGAATCATGGTCAAGCGAAAAAATCCCACTTCACTTGTTTTCAATAATTGTTTTCTGATGGAGGAAGGTGGAAAATTCTTTCATTGATTACAAAAATTCACACTCAACACCATCAATAACTTCAGTTTAGTTAGCCCATTATGTTCAAATGTGTGTGTCACATTATTCAGTGTTATATGTCACCGTCTGTTGAGCTGAAGGTGCCTGCAGGGCAGGGAACAATATAGCTGGTACCCTGGGGGCAATAGG
The DNA here is from genome assembly GCA_008360985.2 of Macquaria ambigua. Lineage (NCBI taxonomy): Eukaryota > Metazoa > Chordata > Actinopteri > Centrarchiformes > Percichthyidae > Macquaria > Macquaria ambigua. The sequence goes on from VMKM01000188.1 coordinate 132,866, forward strand.
ACCCTGCAGAGCAACGGCCTCCTGTTGGGCCCTCCTCTGGCTGGGCAGAAACAGAACCGTGGATACAGAGGTAACTAGGGACAGAGAGATGATGAGGACAGAGATGATTGGGAGGGGTATATGGGATGTAGAAAGTGACAGATGAGAAAGACAGGGAGAGACAGAGCATAAGGGAGGTTTAATTATAGACAAGGGAGACAGAATTAAACAGAAACAGGATGTCATATCTTTCATAGTCTATCTGTGAACATGATGAAGTATGTGTTCATTTTGCCTGTGTTTACCCAGGAGAGCAGACCCCAGTTGGAGCAGCCAGCCCAGAGGAACTGCAGTATCTCCCTGGAGGGCAGAGCTCACAGCCTGACTTATTGGACAACCCCATCTGCCCGCTGAAGGCACCAGCTGGGCATGGGAATTCTACACCAGACTGCGTTCCTGTAGATAAATAGCGCGTAATATCTACAGATGGTCCAGGACTAAACATCACAGAACAGTTTGTGGAGACCGTCCTTATCTTGATTATGCTCTATAATGGCCATTTGCATAATTAGAAAGCCATTTACTGTTACAGCCACTTGTTCAGGAGTACACACAACACAAGAGCACTATTCAACAACGTTTTGCATGCAATACAACACATTAATTAATGAATCAATCTCACTGAGCCTGCAGCATCACTGTGCTGTCCCACATATGTGTCCCACATATATTTATATCTGTTAACATGATCTGATAACATTGTACATTTGTCATGAATGTGTTAGAATAGCTGCACTATTGTATCCTACCTGGCGGGCAATAGTGTCCTTTAGGACACAGCATGGGAATGTGAGTCCCAGACACATGGCCAGTGTCAGCATCCACTGAGCCAGCACAGTAAAATCCTGCTGGACATTTAACACACTCTGCCTGTGGAGGGGTAAATTATACACATAATTCTTTCTACACAGTACAAATACAAAATAATGACTACAGATGTTCACTAACATCAACAGACATGAACACTTTAGATGCTTGTGTTGGAGATGATAAAAACTAAACTATAAACTGTATACAGTGCACACAGATGTGGAAGAAGATGGGCCTGCTGGGACATTATCGCTTTGCTTTCAGGAGAGCCATAATTCCCCCAGAATGTGCAACACATAACACAATACAGCCTCACGATACATTAAAAACTCACTTTTTATAGGTCATATACAGTTATTAAATAGCGCTATTTTATATTCAGTTTTAATATATTTTTCAGTGCAGTATATCAAGCCGGGTAAGACAGTAGCACACTTACGGTAGGTTATTTTAATTGCATTATATAGTAAGTGCATTTTTCATCTGGGACTGTAGGACATATCAGATTATTAGCAGACTATTCATCCTCATCTTTCTCACCTGTCCGGGTAAATCCTGGTAGGTCCCTGGCAAGCAGGATACCTGTCTATCAGATCCAGGTGGGCACATGTTTCCAGGTGAGCATGGTATAGAGGCCTGCTGGCTGCTGTTTTCTCTGCCTGGACAGTAAGAGCCAGCTGGACAGATATGAGAAGGGAAAGAGAGCCCTCTGCTGACACACAGGAAACCTACAAAACAAAAGGAACACTGTGAAGCAGCCACAGACACTGTGTGAAGGGATTATCCCCCGATAAATCAAGTTATGTAATGCAAGACACATAATTAAACATTAATGTATGCAACACGTGCTAAATTAGTTCCAACCTGGAGGACAAGGCAGGCAGTCGAGGAGATGACTGTTTCTGGTGTTGTTGCTGTAATGTCCCATGGGACAGGGCAGTGGTGCTGGGGAGCCCTGGGGACAATAATGACCTTCAGGACATCTGTCACCTGTCGTCCCTCCATCCTCTGGTGTGGGTGACCAGGCCCCAGAGAGGCAGTAGTACCCTGCACTGCACTGGCCTGATGCAACACCCATCCCAGGGGACGCACAGAAGGAGCCTGGTTTGATAGGAAAAAATAGTGAAATTGAGTGGGATGGAAAATTACCCTGACTTACCCTGCTAAACAGAAAATGTAAAACAAGCACTGTATACTGTATTAATCCTAGTTGAGATACAGTATTTATCTGATTATTTTGCTGTCAAGGTCGTCCTAAACCATGAAGTCAACTACTTAACCTTAAGGAAACACATAATCATTAGCAGTAAATGCAGTGTGACCTGGAGGGCAGGGCAAGCAGTCCTGGGGTTTTTCCATCCGAGTGTGAGGGTTGATGGATCCAGCTGGACACGGGTACTGGTGTTTGGACAAGGTCCCGGACGGGCAGTAATGGCCCACTGGACACTCATAACTCCTCGACAGAGAGCCATTATGTCTGCCGGGACAATAAAAACTATCCAGACAAAACAGGGATGGATTAATTTATTTCTTGGCTGCTGGTGGTGGCAATGAGTGCATAAATGTACTTGTGTCTGCGTGTGTATGCAAAGCGAGAGGAAAACTCATTTATGTGTGTAAACATCAAAAACATGTACTGTATGTATAGTTACAGTTCTTTTATAATCCATCATGCTTATATGTGAAAAGTTGCGGTGCAGAGTGACTGTGTGTGGCTGATAAGCGAGTTTACCCCTGGGGACAGGTGCTGCAGCTGGCTTGGCCGTCTTCTGTACTGATGGTTCCCAGGGGGCACTGCTGAGGAGCCACAGAGCCCACAGAACAGTAATAACCTGGTTGTGTGAAGACAAGAGTCATGAAAGAGATGCACACACACACACACACACACACACACAGACATGCAGAATCCACAGGGAGCAGGGTTCGATTTCCACTGTCAACAGAGCAGCTGCTTATGTTTAGCCCTATTAACTTGAAAGAGTGTTTTGTTTACCTGTTCACTAAGCTGGCTCTGGGCATAAGTAAATTTGAAACTTAATTGTGTGCTCTACAATTCCCATTTTCTTTTGTATTTCTTACAATGTCTTGCAAAGTATCGCTTTTTGCTGCTATTTCCTGTGTAAACAATAGCTATTCACATTTTCTTTCTGCTGACTGTCTTCATGCATTTTCTTTTGACAAATGAGACACAGATGTCTAAATTCTGAGGGACCTGACCACCTTTTGGGCATGGTCCTCCCCAGCTGTCTCTCAAAGGAGGGTCAGGGCGATCTGCACCCCCCAGACAGAAGAAACCTTCCCAGCATTCACCCGTAGGCGCTGAGAGCCCCACAGCATCGCAGTAGTAACCAGGGAGACATGGCTGGCAATCCTCCTGAGAGGGGAAATGAGAGAGACAAAGAGAGAGGAAGGAAGAGGGGGAGAGAAAGACAGAGAGAGAGAGAGGCTGTAAGAAAATGGATAAAAGAGAGAGTGCCTCATTCCAACATTGATTTGGGATTAGATATTGATTAGCTGTCACAATGAAAGACAGAGAAAACACTGTTAAGTTACTGTATATACTGTGTAGGGCTGGTGTAGCAGGACTGCTGACCATAAACTTCTTTTCAAAGCAGAGCGTGATAGACAGCTACATGACAGTGTTCAATATTATATAATAATAATAATAATGATAATAATATAAGAAAAATAAACAAATAAGAAATTAAGCAAGACATGACATAAAATAACAGATAAATAATATACGTAAATACAGACAAAATATACTGTATAACCGTGAAATATTTAAAACTCAGCTCATTATTATAAAATGTATTTTCCATTTTTCCCAATGACCCTTTTAATTTAATAATGCCGCTTTTCATCAAGTCTTGGTTGGTCAATAAAGACAAACAGGGCAGAGCCAATTATACTGCTTGCTGTTGCTACGATCTGAATGAATATCTACTGTATTTTGTCTGTATCTATATTCATATGATTATTTATTTCATGTCTTATGAATCACAAAACATCTTCAGTTATGCAGGGAAAAAAAAGAATATGTAGTTGTTGACTATTTGTTTTATCTTTACACAAATTTTCAAAAATTCACCAAACATCAAAATTCCATCCTGGTGTCATTTTGAGGGGAAAGACTTTTCTCTCTCTTAATCATTGTCAAGGAGACATGTGAGTGCGATATTCAATCAAAGCGACCTGGGAGACTAATTTGGTGAGGTTAGAAAATGTTCCACGTGGACAGGGCAAAGGATGGACGGTGGCCTGGGGGCAGTAATGACCGGCAGGACATGGCCCTCCCTCTCCTGGTGAGAGACACAGAGAACAAGGCTGCCATTTGTCAACCATCTCAAAATAGGAATACTGACAGAAAACACAGATAATTATAAGGCTGACTATTCCATTTTCTCACATATTAGTAAGAAACAATATGATATTATGAGACTATACTGCACTGTAATGTGTGAACATGCAGTACATGTGTGGTAAAGATGTTTGTTTACCTGCAGCCTGTGAGAGAGGTTGTGGAGAGGTGTTTCCATGTGAGCAGTAATATCCTTCCTGACATGGTCCAGTGACAGCTGTGCCATTTCTGGAAGAGCAGTAATGGCCGCCGTCACACTGCCTGCACTGAGAGACAGACCAGTAGCCGGGGTCAGGACCGTAAGTTCCCTCTGGACAGCCTCTCAAGTCAAATCCAGTTCCTTCAGGGCAGTAAAAGCCTGCAGGCCACAGAACAAAGACAAGGAAATGCAAAAATATGAAGGTTAAATTTCTGGGTAATTGCATCAGATGTTTCACTGATCATTTTTGTTTTTTGCTTGATAATTGATAGTTTCATAAAATTAGTATACAACTGAAATTTATTTTTAAAGTGGTTTTAAGGGCATACAAAACAGCAGACCACAAACCTGCAGGACACAAGTACAGAGAGCCAGACACACAGTACCAGCCTGGCACACAGGGCTCACACTGAGTAGCGTGTGTAACAGCAACATATGTCCCTGGATCACAGGGCACAGGTTGAACAGTTCCTTCTGGGCAGTAATAACCCTCGGGACAAGGTCCCCCTGTAATTCCATCTGTAGGCATTGATGTGATGGCTCCCTCCACACAGTAATATCTGCATAAGAAACATGAGAGCAACAGAAATGAAGTGCATATTATGGACACAAAGGCCAGTGATTGTTTAAACCTGTGATGATAAGATGGCTAGAAAGCACTTTTTCATGAGACAAGTAATATTTAAGTGCATCAGAGTCCAGTGTACCCCCCACTGCAGGGTCCACTAGGTTTAGTGAGGCCGGCAGAGTCGCAGTAAAACCCCCCCAGACAGGGTTTGCAGTCCTCCTGGATACGCAGGCCCGAGCTGTTTGACCAGCTTCCTTCAGGGCAGGCCACGGGAGCTGTGGTGCCTGCAAAGAGGAGTATGCAGAAAACTATCAAAAGATGACAAGAACAATGCAGTTATTAGGTTTGGCTAATAGGTTTGATACACTATATTGTGACAATGTTTTACACAATGTAACCAGTGCAACTAAATAAACAAAACACTCTTATAAAGCACCCATTGTTGTGTGCAGCGTGGAGCGACTCAGAAGAAGGCAGTGTTTACCCTACAGCAGCATTTTATAAAGCATGGGTCAATGCCCCAAGTCAGAGAGAACAAGTGTAGAAATTAATTTGAAGAAAAAGGTATCAAAAGTTACAAGATCAATGTTGTCAGAACATCCTGTAGGCCACCAAATGGTAATTAGCATGAATAAAACATTGCAGCCCTTGAATATAATAGGGTAGAATGTTAATAGCCCCACACAGTATACATTTGGTTACATTAGCCTATAAAACAAACTGCATCAGCATTGAATTACAAAAAACATTATTTTGAAAATATTGACCCCTGCAACTTGATCAACTTCAGGCATCAACAGTACAGCAGCACTGAAACAGCTGCTGGTGGCTGATTGCTTATTAAGCGAGGACAAGCCGGTAACCTGAGGGGCAGTATTGACCAGGCGGACACAGGGAACCTGAGAGTCCATCCAATGGGCTGGGAGAGGATGCTCCCTCTCTGCACCAATAACCGGCATGGCATGGTCCTATGGGGGGAAGAATATCACAACACATTATCATCATACAGTAATGTAGATACATCCACAGCCCCACAGTACATGCTAGACATTACGACATCTGTATCACCCAAATTAGCTTTTGAGATATCACTCTGAGATAGATATCTCAAAACCTGGGCAGTAAAATAGAGTAAATCTAAAGCTATCTGCACTAGAGTTAAGTTAGAAAAAATGTATTTGCAATTTAGGTGAACAGTCCATTTAAATATTTTAAACAGACTCAGGGGAACCCCATTCTGTACCTTACATAAACCCCTCAAATAGCTTATTTAACAACACATAATGAATAACATAAGAAGACTGTGGAAGCTTGTTTGTTGGAATTACAGAAAAATGTTTCAAGTAAAGTTTAGACATACTAGACACATGGGAATGTGTGAAGAGAAGAGAAGAGAAGAGAAGAGATCTCTCTCTTTCTCACCTGCTGGCTCTGGCAGTCCCACAGAAGGGCAGTACTGTCCAGCAGCACATGGCATGCAGCCTGCGAGGCTGTGTGTGCGCTGTCTTGGGTTGAAGGAGCCTATGGGGCAGGGGTGTTGGTTGGGCAAGGCTGTACCTGCAGGGCAGTAATGTCCTTTAGGGCAGGGCCTCAGCAAAGAGGCATTGGCTAGTCTCAAATCACAGTAGTAACCTTGAAAGAAGAGAAGTGCATATTTTTTAATTAGCTCTGCCAGTATGGGAATGTATTGAAGACATGATGATGGAAAAGTAAACACTAACCCTATATTTGTAGATACATCTTTCTCACACAATTGCAAAGTGCAGTATAATAAATGGAACATGTGAACAAGCCTTCACCTTCAATAAAAAAAAAACACTTGATGGGTTGCTTGAGAGCTGTTTTCATTACAGGGTGTTTGACAAAATAAAAATGGCACAAGGCTAAATAACAGTGTTTAAAAAAGAAAATAAATATATGTGCTGAGAGGGCTCCTACCTGCCTCACAGACAGTGCAGGCTGCCTGTTTGTCTCTGTCCTGGTAGGTTCCTGATGGGCAGGGCTCTGGAGCTGCACTACCCTGTGAGCAGAAGTGGCCTGGAGGACATGGCAGAGCTGTAGCCACAGTCTGACCAGGAGGGCACCAATAGCCTATCAAGAAGACAGGAGACACAATACAGTCTCATTACAGTAGAGTGTGAAAGAATGGAAAGGAGGTTGGAGAAGAACAAATGTATCAAACATATATCTTTATACCAGTGAATCATGCCACAGTGTATGGACTGACCTTGGCTGCAGGGTCCAGTCGGAGCCCTGAGACCTGCTCCTCTGCAGTAGAAACCTGCGGTACAAGGCTGACAAGCAGCCTCACTAGTTAGACCTGGCACTGGGGAGAAAGTACCAGCCGGACACAACTCTGGCTGTCCTGAGCCTTCAACTGCAGAGAAAAATAGTTGAAGTAGTCATTCATTCATCGTCTTTGCATGCCAAAGCCTATTCTGGGCTGTAGGGCACGAAAGCTTATATCAGGATACATCGGGCAGAAAGTGTGGAGACACCCTACACAGGTCAACAGTTTATCAATAGGCTAACATAAATAGACACAAGATGACTCACACTCATACCCATGGGTAATTTAGGGTGTCCAGGCCACCTGAGTCATAGCTACAGCTACTTTAGAGTCTTTGGCCCGCCTAATTTGCATGTCTCTGGGCTGCTGTAAGACATTGGGGAATAATAAGAAAACCCCAATGTTAAAGACCGGGGCCTTCTTGCTATAAAAACAATTCCAATCAATTCCAAAGAGCTGCCCTTTGGATATAAAATAAGATATGATAAGACAGATTGTTATACTGTGTTGTATTGGTCTACGATGTACAGTTTTTACAAATTACTTATTTGATGGTCTCAGTTTCGCTCAGTACCCTCAGTCTACTTCTGCTTGAGATTATGTTGTCCTAGAATACAATCCCTGTAGGAATATATAGATTCTTATAAACATAAACATAGATTAACTCTCTTTTTGCACTTGAATTCTGAGTGGTAGACATGAAAAGTGAATGTATGGTGGTGATATTATGGATAAGTAAATATTGTTTCCTATTAAACTAAATTATAAATATTGAAATTAAGCATTATGCCAGGCATCTGTGGACCCAACGTACTGTCCGTTTCACCAAGCACTTTACTATACGACTATTAATAGGTTTAACTTAACTTTGCTTAACTTCGCTGGCAAGTGAGTGATACAATCGTTCCAAGACAGTAAAGCGGGGCTTACCACAGTATGTCCCAGGTGGACAGATGCTGCCTGTTTCTCCATCTGTTGGTGTGGCCTCAATGGCTCCTCCTACACAGTAATACCCAGGGGAGCAGGGACCCATTGGCAGAGCCAAACCTTTTGAGCAACATAAGTACATTTGTTATTTATTTTATGTACCCAAAATTATTATGTATAAGTTGCCTATAAACTGACATCCCCTTCTGCAGAATAAAGTGTGTGCCCCCAAAAGGTCTAGAATCAAATTGCCCCACAGTTGTCTTATCTACTCTTTCCCTCTTTACATATACTATACCATCATCTCAATAAAAAACAGATTATATGATGTGGATTTGTCATAACATAGCATATACATATAGTTGCCAGAACAAATAAACAATAGCTGTACTGTACAAAAGGAAACACAAACCCATATATCCACCTCAAAATAACACTTCCATCATCATCATCATCACGCAACATAAATACATGAACATTTTTCATATATCTGTAATACTTGGTGTAAAATATGGCATAATATATTTAAAATATATTGTAAAATGTACCAGTTATTGTTGTTGTATAAGGCAATATAATACAGTCATATGTTTTGTAATATCATCCTTAGAAAAAATTACAATGTGTCTTTCTGTGCATTCAAATACATGTTATAATATATTGCAGTATATTTTTCAATGTAAGTCTCTATATGTTTTACAATGATGGAAATTGAATTGAATGTCAAATACACAAATGTAGCTTATGCGGGCGCCCCGGTGGCCTTGGGGTTAAGGTACTGAACGTGAACAGCAATGTCTCCAGTACGACGCTGGCCTCGGACCTCTGTTGAATGTCATGTAGCTTTACTTTACAAACAAGATGAGTAGGTAGGTATTTGATTATCAGTGTCCAAATACCTGAGATGTTACAGAAGGTTCCAGGCAGACAAGGCAGGGGCTCTGAGCTACCTAAGGGGCAGTAGAAGCCCACCTGGCAGCGCCCCCCTGTGGAGGTAGCTGGACAAAGACAGTTGGCATTTGTGTAATTGTCCAGGTCAAAAGGCTGGGAGTTCCACGCTGCTGACACACAGAACCAACCTGAGAGGAAGAAATGCAGCAAGAGACAGAGTGAGAGACGATGAAGGTGATGTAATGACGTTTTGGCAGCTGTGATATACAAACACTCTTGCTGCTGACATACAATAGCAACACTGTCGATCACATGATGACTTTCTCAGCACAGGGTGAAACAAGACACTCAACAGAGCAGGAAGACAGCAATACAGTGCAAGGTGAGAGAGATGAGTCATTGGTGAGAGAAAAAAGGCTTAATAAATCAGGTATCCAAAGCATTCACTGTTCACTGGTGTGAATATCTGCCTGAGACTTTGTACTTCAATGAATAATATACAGGCAATTATCTGAAAGCTGTTGTTGTTGCTAAAATGCTAGAGTAAACGTGTTAAGAGAGGAGAATTAAAATAATGAGTGATGTGGCTGGTGTTGAGTTGTGATGTTTCGTGCTTAATGTGCACTCTTTGTTCCCTACACCCAAGTCTTCCAGACTGCTTTGGACTGGCTTGCCGGCCCCTAGAGACAAATAGGCTGGCACAGAGGACAAAGTCCTGACACTGAGAAACTAGTCTGTATCGCTGTGATTGTATCTTTGGTAGAAATAAACAAAGACACTATTACTGACCAGCCTTGCATTTTCCAGACACTTTGGTCAGCCTCTCTTTCTCACAGTAGTGTCCTGGAGGACAAGGCAGGCAGCTGTCCAGACTCTGAGTCATGGGCTCTGGGTTGTAGTATCCACGAGGACAGGGAAACTGGGTGGCATGCCTTGTACCTATGCATATAATACAATTAGATCTCTAACAAGCAATAAACAATCATTTTTTACCTGTACAGTAAAAGCTGAGGAGGATAGTTTATCAAAGCAGAGACAATCGTTCAGTATAACAAGAAGCTCCTATTATATGGTGTTAATATCTGCTTCTTTAGAGGCTGTGCTGGATTTACACTGTGACCAATAAATTCTTTAAGAAACACAACCATGACTGATAGTGTTTTGGGTGAGTCTACCATCAGGGCAGTAGAATCCAGGGGGACAGGGGAACTTGGTGAAGTTGCCAGTCTTTTCTGGACAGTAGTAGCCTGCAGGGCAGCGGGAACACATTGACTGGCCTGTGAGGTTGGTGTAGGCCCCAGCTGGGCAGGGCACTGGGCTCGCACTACCCTCAGGGCAGTAATGAGCTGGTGGGCAAAGACCTCCTTCTGAGCCTGGAGAGGAAAAAACAATTAAATGTGGTAAATTACTGAGATTATGACTGCTAAGTCCTTAATGTGATGAATCCTGTGATAAACCCTGATTAATTCAGTAATCATTCATTCAACAAAACACCCTCACACATTCAGATTGCATGCATTTATCAGCATCTGTTTCTCTTCTATCTGATGCTTATTCATAAGACTTCTCTCCACACATTATATATTAGCTCTGCTCTCCACTATTTCATTTCATGCACGGACTACATTTATTAGTAATCATTGATTAACTGTTAAATCATTGTATTGATGTATGAAGATGGTCAAACTAGGTTTATCCTGCAGAAAAGAGAGTAATGGACTTAATCACTTTGTCATTTTCATACAAGCACAACTGAAATTAACTTCTCGTGGAAAAAAAAAACTAAACTCAATATTTTGCCATTCTACCTGTGGATGTTGTGTCTCCCCCTGGACAGTAGAATCCTGCCTGACACAGTCCAGATGGGCGAGTGAGACCTGCAGTGCCACAGAACTGACCCGCTGGACATGGACTACAGCCAAAGGTGTCTGTCAGATGAAGACTGCAACCATACACATGTCAACACATGCACACACAAGCATATCCAGTTACACAGTAAAACAAAAGGGTCAACTGCTGTGAAGTGTGTATGTGTACTGTAATATCTGAGTCGACTAACCTGTTAGAATAGGTTCCTGGTGGACAGGGCAGTGGGAGACTGGTGCCCTCGGGACAGTACCTCCCCTTTGGACATGCTCCTCCCACTCCTGTGCTGAAGTTACCATCAGGGTTCTGAAAGTTTACACCTTGAGAAGTTGCACATTTAAGATAAGTTTAATTGTCCAATTCAGTTAAGCAGTACACCAGCCCTTTTGTACAGTAACAGGTCTTTAGGTGATGTTACAGTGATAAATGGTAATATACTGTATATGTAGTGTACCTGCTATGCAGTAGTAACCAGCTTGACAGGGTCCAGTAGGTTCAAACAGACCCCAGTCCTCACAGAAGAACCCTGTTAGCATAGCATGAAGAATTAAAAACGCCATTGCAGTAACAATAAGGCATGGAAATCATCAGTGTTGATTGTAAAACATCATAAACATCATTTATCACATCATAAAATAATATTCCACATCTAGGTATTTCAATGTGATAAAACTTCTATTATTGCCTTTGATTGAATTAATTTGTTCCAACACATGAAGCAAATAAATGACTGCATTTTTAGGCATTAAAATCTGATTCAGCTCATTAAACAAAGACTTCCCAGTGTCTTGCAGAGCAATGAAGACAAACATGTGACAATACTCTCACCTGCTGGACAAATGAGGCACTGCTCCACTTGGCTGAGGCCAAACTGAGGGCTGTATGTGCCAGGAGGGCAGGGCAGGATACCCTCAACACCGCCACCAAAACAGTAGTGTCCTGCTGGACAGGGCTGGACACCTTCTCCTGACAGGCAGTAGGTCCCTGTGGGGCAGTCATCACACGCTTCTGCTCCTTCATCCAAAAAAGAAAGAATTAAATAGTGAAGTAATGCATGCATTTTTTATTTTAAAATCATTATACTTATGATACTTATGATATGTTATGCAGTTCCATGAAATGAATTATCTATACCTGTAGTGTTCGAGTACGTCCCATCTGGACAGAGTGCAGGAGAAGTTGAGCCCATGGGACAGTAGTGTCCAACTGGACAAATGTTCCCTGTCACACCGTCTGAGGGCATTGAAGACACGGCCCCTCCTGAGCAGTAATACCCTATAAATCAGTAGATTTACTGACTTAAAACACATATGTGATGATGCTCTCTTTTGTGTCTATATGAATTAAAGTGTTGTTTTGCATTTTTAAATGTTATTCTGTACTGACTTCTGTATGTATGACACGTGCCAGTTTAAAATCATGACACAATGTTTTTTCATCAAACTACATTTTTCCAGTGTACGAGATAATAAATTCCCATACCTGTCTCACAGATTCCTGAGGGCTGGCTGAGTCCAGTACTGTTGCAGTAGAGTCCCGGAGGGCAGGGCCAACAGGAGGACAGGTTTTGGGCTCCCACAGTGCTGCTCCAGGTTCCTATAGGACAGGGGTGCTGCTGGGGGTACATGGTCCCTCGTGGACAGACGTAGCCTGCAGAACACACACCACCAGAGGCCACGGCCACCTGTGGGAATGTTGGAGTAATATGAAAAAGTTTGATCATTTGGGCTTTCAGTTATAGTTAGAAGTTTAAAAGTTAAAGCTGTGGGCAGTTTGAGTTGGTAGCTGTCAGTCATTTCCCACGCACTACCAGCATCTTATCCAAAAAACAATTATTTATTTAAGCAATGCAAACTTGAATTAAACATGCCTCTAAATTCATATTCATATCAAATGACAGAAAACGCTTTAGCAGTCAAAGTGTGTGGGAAATGAATTTGCTGCCATCAAATCAACTACACAGCTTTAACTTGGAAAGCAGAAATATTCAACTTAAAAACCAGGATATTTCCACCTCTTTAACTGCTCCATGTTTTTCCTTGTCTGTGCTCCTTCCCTCTGTCTCACATACTGTGACATACTAATTAAAATGCACAATTTCCTCAATTGAGCAAAACCAAATAATAAGCATAAATCATTAACAAGCACATAGAGGCACTTTATATCTAGACTTTATATAAAGAGACAATCATGAGTAACTACTTTTTGTTAAACTGTCCCAAAAAACCACTTCTTAAAATGCTTTTATGGAATTATGTTTCTGTTTCAATTTCATTTTTACAAAAACATCAGCTCTTTCTTGGAGAAGCTGCTTGAAGCCCAGTTATCAAAGTTGTTATTCATTAAGTCTTACTGGAGAGGCAGTGGAGGCTCCAGATGTGCAGTAGTGTCCCGGGTCACAGAGACCCTGAGGGTCAGAGAGACCGGCTCTGCTGCAGAACCAACCAGCCTCGCATGGCCGACAGTGCTGCACAGCATCGCCACCAGGCTGGTCAGAGTAAGAGCCCTGAATAATCAAATAGTATAAGTGCACAATATTAATTATGTGAATTTGAATGAGGGTAAATGCAGTTCATGAAGCTTAAGTGCAAAAGTAAGAAATGCAGCTAACATGACCAACTAAGAAGATGGAGATGAGGAGAAGACTGAAGAACAAACACTGGTTAGACACACCCACATTCACACTCACTAGACTACACACATAATAACACACAAATACTGACTGGAGGACAGGGTCGAGCAACAGAGGACCCTGGAGGACAGTAGTGTCCTGTGGGACACACTGGCGGCTGGGACAAGCCCGTCTGGATACACATTCTGCCTCCCTGACACTCCACACATGACTGTGCACCTCGACGCTGTGGAGGATTTATAGACAAGGGAATAATCTTGAATATGGCTTTATCGCTTTATCTAATTTTAACAGTACACTTTCAGTAGAAGAGCACTTGGTATTCTGTATGGATTATTTCCTACCGGCTGAAAAGTGCCAAGAGGACATGGTTGTGGCCTGGCTGCCCCCTCCAAGGTATAATAACCCTCCTCTGCTTCATTCTGAACAGACGAAGCTGAACCGCCGGTACAGTAGAAACCAGGAAAACAAGGGCCTGACGGTGAGGTGTTGTTGGAACCTAAACAATAGAAACTGACAGGGAGAGAAAAATATTGACACAAAGAATAGAGGTCACTATTTTACGTGATCCTCTTAAGTAAACAGGCTGATCATATTCATAATTCTCATATTCTCATATTCATAAGTGAGTATGAGGGGAATTACCCTGGTGGACAGCTGACACACTCGTCAGATCTGCTAAGGCCAGTGCTGTTGCTGAAGGTGCCGGGGGGGCAGGGGAGGGGAGAGGACGAAGCTAGAGGACAGTAACTTCCTGCTGGACACAAACCTCCTGTCAGTCCATCTGCAGGAGTCTGGATAAAGTCACAGTACATATGTGTAAAGAGAAGCCAAAATGTACTGTTGTGAGGTAATTTCAGTCCTAAAGTCCCATTCCAACTAATGGAATGTAATACATAACAACGTAATGCTTTATCACACTGAAAATCAGAAAGTGTAAACTGGCTTAATGTGAGTGGTTTTGCCAGTGTGATATGAATCCCTGATATAGAAAGTTCCTCAGTACCGAATTTACTTGTGGACCACAGGAAGACTAGCAACCATTTTATGGAAGTTAATGGGGATAAAATTATATAAAGAAAAAAATAAAAAATTAATGACTAGCAACCTCTATTTAATAAATTATTAAAATAGCATTTTCATACTGCAGACTTGGCTCCCTCTCTACAGTAGAAGCGCTCTTTGCAGCTTCCAGAGGGCTCTGTGAGTCCCACACCAGTGCAATACTGGCCACCGCCACAAGGGGAGCACTCAGACCCATCACTGAGAGCTGAACGTGAACTGTAGGTTCCTTCGGGGCAAGGTTCGGGAGTAGAAGTGCCCTCTGGACAGTAAGAGCCCTATTAATAGAGTGACAGACAGAGAAAGAGATTTCACTTGCACAGTGGCGAGCACACTTAAAGTCTCATCCATGCAACAACACAGTAATTCAAAATACTGGATTTTCCTACCTGAGGGCAGACTAAGGGCATGTGAGTTCCCGGTCTGTCGCAGTAATGCCTGGATGGACATAAAACACATGCCTCTCCACTGTGACCAAGTGTGTTGTTCCTATATTGGCCAGGCTGACAGGGGTAGGTGTAGGGGTAGCCAGTCCCTAGGGGGCAGTAGTGCCCATAAGGACACACCCCTGTCTGAAATATTACAGCATACACAATAACTGTGTCATTTGTGTGCTCATGTGCTCAGTATTTGACCGTATAATCATGTATGATCACTATGATCAAAATGGATTAGGTAAAAGAAAATGTAATAAGATACTTTACTATATTTGTTCATGTATATCATTCATTTTGGGATCTTACAGGCCTGGTAATAGGCTGCTCCTGAGGCTGCTGGGAGTAACAGTAATTCCCCTCAGGACACTGGACACACTCACTGGCATCACGCAGACCAGGAAACTCGCTGTAGGTACCATTGGGGCAAGGAACGGGGTTGGGATCCTGTGAGGGATGGGGGTAGTTTGATGGACCAAAAGTGCTTCAGACATTTGAAAAGCAGACCATATTAATAAAAAAAAATCTTCCTTTTCTGTATGTATCGTTCTTTGACTCACAATGCCTCCTCCGGGGCAGTAGAAGCCTCGAGGACAGAGGGTGGCTGAGCGCTGGGGGTCTCTGGCCAAACCCTGAGAGCAGAGAAAGCCTGGGGGGCACACCATGACGCTTAACATGGCTTCCTCACTTGTGGTCTCATTACTGCAGTAGTGGCCCTGCAGGCATGGAGAACACTCCACAGAGCCCTCGTCCTACACACAAGAGACAGTGAAGGAAGATTCAGAGAGTTCAAGTTAAAGATATCAACCAGTATGGGGGAGGGACAGAGCAAAATACAGACTGAAAACACAAGGGAGAGAGGATCGAACTTGGAAGATGCTGGAATAACACTGATATTGCTTCAACATTAAGAGCAAAAGATGAACTATAATAAAATCTGACTTTAACTACTCCTCTTGCTGACATTTACAGATGTACATACATGGTGAGTAATGTAAGACCATATCACTGTGGGTGGAAAATGCTAATCTAAAAATAGGACAATCAGTATTGCTTATGGAAGGACGAGACTAATAAACCAGCTCTGGTTTCCACTGGTTCTGTCAGTTAACCAGTCACAGTGAACTGTGTTATAGATGGGGCCTTACAGAGTAGCTGCCAGCACCACACACTCTGGGGTTGACAGTGGCTGAGTGGGGACAAAAATAACCAGCAGGGCAAGCAGAGCAGTCCTCCAGCCTTCGACCTCCTTTTAGACGGCGAAATGTGGAGCTGGAGAAAGACAGGGCACAGTGGATATACTAAATCATACTTAGTACACCAGCTTAATCCTTCATTTCATCCCACCTAGCAAATTCTTTCCATATGATCATACTCTTCATCATCATTCTCACATCTTTCTTCTGATATTCAGTACACAATTACTGCTTACGGTGGGCAGGGTGACGGTTTGGAGGTGCCCTGTTGACAAAATGAGCCTTCAGGACAAATCAGACAGTCTTCTCTGTGTCTGTTGCCCATTTGGATGCTGTAGGTGCCTGCAGGGCAAGGAAACTGGGTGCCATATGCAGTCCCTGGTGATGCAACATCGAAACAGTTATAGCCACATGAATGACTCATGATTACAGCTCTGGAAGAGAAAATAAATCTTATCTTATGAAATCAATTTCATACGAAAAGCTATATTTAGTCTTCAAAAGTTTGCAATGCAAAACATTGAATTACTTTAAAGATCATTTTATGGGTTAGCCTTTTGAACTATAGCAGTAAACACTTTTTTTAGATACTAAGTAAGTAAGTAAAGTTTATTTAATATAGCACCTTTCACAGAGCAAGGTCACAAAGTGCTACCTATATTAACACTTATGTCACACTCATGTGTACCTTCAGGACAGTAGTGTCCAGAGCTGCATCGACCTGACGGAGTTCCAGACCCAGCCAAACAGTACCAGCCCTGTGGGCATGGCCGGCACTCACTTTCAGATTCCAATCCACTGTGACCACTCCATGTCCCCACAGGACACTTGTACTGGGTGGGGAACATAGTTCCAGGGGGACAATAATGCCCTGCAAAGCAGGAGAGTGGTGGTCTCTGGATACCACCAGTTCCTGATAAAGCATAAAGTAATATAGACATCGAGTTGGGAAAACTTTCAAACAATTAAAATAAAATAGATTTTATTGATATAAAGTAGGACTAAATTTGTGTAATATAACCATAATGGACCCTTTAAGTCTAGGGAAACACACACTGAAGCTATATCAATATGTTGACTCATATCACAAAATATATATTATATTGATGTATCACCAAGCTCTATTTGGCATCGGCAACTAAATTCATTTCTTCTGATACTTCTTCTGATAAATATCAAACAGTACTTTTAAAGGCCAGCTGAACATGTATATGTGTGAAAGATAAATGGCACCTCGAAAACAGGCATATCGTGCTGGGCACTGCTGACACTGTGAGCGGTCAGTGAGGTCAGTGCGATTGCTCAGTGTCCCTGGTGGGCAGGCATTGGTCGGAGCATTGGGTTTAGAGGAACCAGGGGGACACACAAACCTATTAAGATTAAGGCAAGTTTATCAAAATGATGGTGTAACAATTTCAAGGCAGGATTAGATTACAAAAATCCCTTTGTAAAAGTTTGTTTTTACAGCATGTGAAAGTCTCAGTACTCGTTCAAATCAGATATGCAGTATAGAAAACATAAGTCTACAGTATCACTGAAGCATGCTTCTGAAGAGGATCTGAAGCGGTTACTCACCCTTGCATGCAGTCCACATCGGGGGCTCTCAGAGCTACCTGTGTGCAGGCCTTCCCTGCATAGCACTCCCTGCAATCAGCCAACTCATCCTGACCCTCTAAGGGGTTAAAGGAGCCTGGTGGACAGGGAACAGGGTCGCTTGTCCCCTCAGGACAGTAAAAACCAGCCGGACATTTGAGACAGTCCTTCACACCTGAAGGGAATATTTACAAACATGCTGTTGTCATGCCAATATGAATGTAGGCTTAGAATACACTGTAGGCCAGACTGAAAACTCTTCTGTTCAGACTGCACCTTGGCCCATAAAAAAAAAAAACTCTTCTCTATCTCTTATTGTTTCTAAATGTAGCACTTGAAGCAGCTCAGCATATTTGATGAAGTTTATGTACTTGCATGATTCTTGCAATTTGTGGATTATATCCACATGGCTGAAATGCACTTATTGTAAGTCGCTTTGGATAAAAGCATCAGCTAAATAAATGTAATGTAACGCCAACTTTATTAGGATGTCTGTTAGATTCATTTAAAGGTATCAGTTGGAGCTTTAGCGATCTACCCCTATTTTATAGTCCCTGCTCATGTGGCACATAGTCACAGTCACAGATTATTTTGTCTATACTGGATTCACAGCTCCAGCTTGCCATCGACAGTTGTTTTTTTATTGCTAAATTAGACGTTTTCTCTCTTTGCCCTCTTGGCATCCATCTGCTGCAATTTCTCATCCATATATTCCAGTTCATCATGGGAACTAAACAACACTTATATCTTCATATAATCACTGAGTTTTGCTATGATGGATTGCTACAGCACCATATTAGTTTAAGCTAAGCTGGAAATGGACTATAGGGCTGTTTCCCAAAAAAATATTTCACTTATAAATAAATGGCAAGAAGGAGCCTCATACCCAGCATGCAGGAAAAAAATCAATGACTGTAAATATGAAATATTACTTGATAAGTGGTGAGTATAAAACAGTATAATAATACGGCATCTAAACTCACTTATTGCTCCTTGATGAGGGGTGAAGGTACCTCGAGGACATATCACTTCTTCCAAGCCAGCAGGACAGTATCTTCCCCGAGCGCAGGGCAAGCCAGGCCCCGATGAGCCTGTCACACACACACACACACACACACACACACACGCGCGCGCGCATAACATAGAAAATGGAGCAGTGGGAACAGTGCGTACTACAGTAACATTTCATCTCTAAAATCATTCTTAATTTCATGTTCTTTCTTCAACTATAGCTGTAGTTACTTACTGTGACGCATTTGTTTTTAGTATTTCAGTATTTGTTGCTCCATTGAAGTCAGTGTATTAGTGCTAAGACTTACCTACAGGACAGAAGCGTCCTTCTCTACATCTCTTGCAGGCTGCCCTACTTGTCTGACCCAGTTGTTCCCCCGCTGTACCAGCAGGGCAAGGTGACCCATGAGGGGTGGCGGTGCCCTCTTCACAGTAATAGCCCTGTGGGCACAGGAACTGGGAGGAGGGTCTCTGTGAGCTGCCTTCCAGACAGTAAAACCCTAGAGAAAAATATTTATAGATACGTTTTTTTGTTTTGTTTTATTACAGGATATCATATATGGTAAAGACATGATAAACCATTAGCTAAGTAAAACTGGTCTATTGGGCTTGAGAAACTGTAACTGGGTAGGTAAGTTTATGGGCATATTTACTGATATGATTGCACATATTATAGTCTTTGCATGTGAAACTGTGAGTATAACAATATAGAAGGTTTGTCACTTCAATACTCTACCTGCAGGACAGATTGTGCAGTCTGTCAGCCTCTGCAGACCTTCTTTAGGGCCATAAGTCCCTGCAGGACAGGGTACAGCTACAGCTCCCACACAGTAATGACCTGGGGCGAAGACAAACATGTACAAATACATATTAGGCTTCTTCCAGTAGGAAAGGGAACTGTATTATAAATGGCAGTATGCAGTGATAAACACTAACCTATTGGGCAGACCACACACTCTCCGTCTGTGTCTTTGTATGTTCCTGGTCGACAGGTGATCGTTTGACTGGACCTGTGAACTGGCAGGCTCCAGCGGGGGGCCACAGCTCCCCCACACAGCAAAGATGTATCATTACAGCTACGGCAGTAGGTCTGTCCTGGTGTGGAAGACCAACCGTGAGGACAAGGGAGTGGCTGTGACATCCCACTATCTGGACAGTAACTTCCTATGGCAGGCAGAGGACACATTTTTAATTGTTGTAATCACAAATTAACAGATTTATTTCTCATATATCAAACACTATTGAGAGCAGATTTGATATGTTAATGGTATTTTATTACTGCACTACCTGCTGGGCATTGAAGACACTGGATAGTACACACAGTGGAGTAGAAGCCCGGGGGACAGTCATTACACACAGTGTGATCTACGCTGGGCTCCTTGCCAGGCCCACACTATAAGGCACATAAAAGAGATGAATAAATGAGCAAGGAGAAAAAGCATATGACTTAGATTCATTTTTAGGCATACTTTAGCAACCATTTATAATGGCTCAGATACAACACATTTTTGGAGGAAAGATTTGTAATTGTAATTTGTAACACCTTAATAGGAAATCCAGAGGTGCACACAGAATCTACAGGGCAGGTCAGACACTGTAGGACCCCCTCAGGAGAATGTTGTCCTGGGGGGCATAAAGAGAGGGTCCCGTTGGCTGGATCACATGAGAAACCCGCAGGACACAGCCTACAGTCCACTCTGTCCTCTGAACTGATCAGACCTGGAAAACAAGGCTGCAACGCACAGAAATTAGTAATGACAGTACAATGACAATACTACCTGTCATACAGCATCAAGCACAGCTGAATAGTCCTTTAACACAGCAGAACGTGTCAAACACAGGTGTAACTAATCATTAATTGCTGCAATGCAGTGGAATAATTGCTGGAGCAGAGTCCTCATTAATGTTATTAGTTCCACCTGTGCTTTTCTTCCTTTGAGAAGTTCGTTTTCAAAGGAGTCTATGAATCATTCATTGTTAGAAAGACTATCAAGGGAAATGTGCAATTTCTTTGGCTTTCAAAGAAGGGCATGACAGAAAAGAAAAGTTTGGGAACCACTATGTTGTTTGTTGTTGATGATGGGTTTTTACCCAAAGCTGTCTCTTACCTTGCAGTCACTGATACTGCCTTTCCCTGTGTAGAGGTTGAATGTTCCTGCTGGACATCTATGAGGTGCAGATACATTGCCAGGACAACTATATAACAGACAGTTATTCATTTATTATCTATATATACAGTTAAATGTCACATTTCATTTTTTAAATCTTACTTCAAATTCTTACATGTGATTCCTCAAAGGAGCAAAAATAATGTCTCTTATAATACTATGGTATGTATTATGTATTTTCATAGTGTACATAGTAAAAGTATACAGGTCAGTAATTTCAAAGATGGGTGATGACTTACAAATGACCAGAGGGACACTCTAAACAAAGCTGGTGCGAGAAGTATTTTCCTTCTGGACACTGATCAATGTCTGTCTCTTCACCGAGGGGGATGTCCGCACTCCCTTCGGATGATACTTACATTCATAAATAAATGTGAAGAAGGATGTCTGTCATTAGTCAATACGGTGGTTTGTTTCTTCTTAAATTAGCTTAATTTGTTAAATATACTGTAAAAAAAAACATTGTCATTGCTCTTACCTGAGGCGAGTCCAGATTGTGTCAGCAGCATAAAAATGCATGAAGCTGAAAAACAGAACAGATGCATTACTTTCCATGAGCACATTATCACTGAATCTCTAATCAAGTCCACACTGCTTCTTTTTTTGTGTGTATTTTCATTCAAGACTGTTTGGTCTGAGCCTACATGACATTATTTAAAGGCATGAAAGTGAGAGGCCCTCTGTGGCAGAAAGTGAAACAAGAGCACGAAATGTGATTCCCTTGTGATTGCCCTAGCTGATAATGGTGTGCAATGATGTTCTGTAACTGTACCTTCCACTTTCATAATGCATGAGTTTGTGCTAAAGCTAACCTAGATATTGTCTCAGTTAGTGGATCACTTCAATTATTTATGTTACCTGTGTAATTCATTTAGGGGTTATAAAGAGCATAGAATATGGGAAAGATATGAAAAATCTGAAGGGTTTCTGGAATCAATTAAATTAATCCAGAGGTTAATGTTGAATGCTTTATCACAAAAGACCCCTTTTGTCTTCAAAGGGTGAGGATTTAAAAATAAATTATTCAAATCTAGTGGAAAATGAATGTCAGACACATCCTACATTCGAGCACAGAGAAAGCTGCAATGGTGCATCTGCAAATATACGTGCAAACCACTTTATCATGTACTGCATTCTTTTTTTTTAAGCCAGGTGCAAAAAGTATGCTTTGCACTATTAATGCACAAGTAAAATTTAGTTTAAAACTACAAATATGTTAGTGTGTCATTTGTGTATCATCATGTTTGAGAATATGCTTTTGTCCTATATTTTCAACAGAAATATACTTTGCAGGAAGTCAGGTGCAATTAATGGAAAGTTATGATTTATTTTTACACAGCTCTGAATCCTGTTGTATACCACTTCCTGTAGCCTTACCCAAGGGTTGGAGGCATATGTGTGGGTATTTTAGCATTTTTCTGCAGGTGCAAGCATAACCAAGCAGCAAGAGCACAACATATTTGATTGCATGTTTTAAGGCAGCACGAATCAGAAAAACAGGGGAACAACAATGATGATCTCAGTCCACTTCACTTTGTTCTTTTTGTGGGTGACACAAGGTAAAGTATACTCTTTGTCATTGGACTGGAGCAATTAAGATTGTCAAATACATGTGCATGTATTCAATAATGAACTCATCTATAAAAATTGTGCTTGGTGTTTGATGTAATATAATGTTTTTTTTTCCTGTAAAGTAGATAAAATGTCCTCTCTTTGCAGATTTCGTGAGCTGTGTTAATATGAAGGTTGATGTCTTGACTGTAGCGTTAGGGGAATCTCTTACATTAAACTGCACCTACAATTGCTCCACTGGATTTGTTCGTGGCTGTTGGAGTAAAGCGTCAGATAACTCTGGCTGCCACGGTACGATATACAGCAAAAGCAGCTTTTGCACATTGTCTCTTCATCTATCAAAAGTGTCCACTGAAGATCTCAAGAAAAACTACACTTGTTACACAGAAAATACAGATGACACTCAACTTCAACAAAAAACAAAGCGTACTGTTTCACTGCAACTTCAAGGTAGATAAACATTATTATATGAAAATGTCTTGTCTTTGGAAATTCTTTAAGAAAGCAACAAGCAAACACGTTACAAAGCCAGAAGTAGATTTAATTTGAATGTTTGTTTGTTTTTGTTTTTTTCAGTTCAAATTAGTGTTCAAAACTGGACAGTTACTCCAAAGACTGAAACTAAAAATGGTGAGGACCTTATATGTTCAAAACAATTATTAAAACGTCTGATATAAAATATTCCACAATTGTAACTATACATTATTTGTATATATTACTTTTATTTGCATATGTTCTACATTTCTCAGCATCTCTTCCTGCTAAGCCAAACGATTCAAATGGAGGTGAGATGGCACTTTGAAGGAGTGCAGAATATGAGGTTTATTAATGTAGATAATGTATGAATGTATTTTATATCATATATATGTGGAAATGAAGAGTAAAAGTTGCCTCTACAATCTAAAATGAATACTGCTGTTTCCATGTTAACAGGAGAATTTAATGGAATTAAGGTTTTAGCAACAGTTACTGTTGCTGTGGCCATGGTGCTGGCAGCGTTGGCTGTTTACCTGTGTCTGAACCGGAGCAGACAGAGCTGGAATTGTAAAGGTGATTACAAAATATTACACCATGAACATAAAAAAGAAAACAATTTCTGAATAAGAAAAGAAAATCTCTTAATAATGTCACACATTCCAGGGGAACCTGTTGTGTCCAGGTCAGGGTGAGTACAATTTAAGAATGACTATTTCTAATCTATGTTCAGTTACCTTTAGAAATCTATGATTTTGCAAAATTTTTTATTAATTCATTTCTTTATCCATTTTCCGTTTCAGCTCACCACTACCTCCTCACGCTGTCCTCTCACCAGTGAAGGGTAAACAGTTTAAAATATCAAAAATATTAAAAATATATTTTATTTTAGCAGACCTGCCATTCATACCTGTCATATTCCCCAGGGCCACTGTCAACACAAAGTGAAAGAATCACTTTGAGGATTCCTACACCAGGTAAGATGATGTCTGGATCAACTGTACCATCGCACGTTTTCTAAGTGACACAGCGTCACTGTCTACAATGCAAAGACTGACAATTACTGATATATTGAATAATTTCTTTGACCCAGATAATGAGAGTGACACTGAGGTTCCATATGCTGACATAATGATCACTGTCCGAGGCGTCAGTACACCAGAGCTCACTCAGGTCGGCTACGTGGCTTCTGGAGATCAAAAAGAGGTGAGGGACAAGACTTCAGAGTCAACATGTTTGTCACTTTTATCTTACTGAATCCCAAATTCATAGGACAGCTTATTCTCCTCTCTCCTATGAGCAGCTCTTTGAAACCATAGATCACGTACATGAATCTAAAGCTGGTAAATGCCTATGTTATAGTGATCACTTATAGTTTACTGCTGTTGGTGTACAAGGAGGCACAATGAATACCCAGAATATGTCAATTTAAATGAACGAGCAGTTATTTTGCTATGCATTACAGACAGCTCAAGGCTTAGGTGAAGTAAGGAGCTACTGTGCGTTGTGACCATCAGTCACTACAGGGTCGCCAAACAAAAAACTCTAACACAATTTTAACACTCTATAAGTTTATCTTACTTGATTATACAGTTTTTGCAGATTCCATAAGTTTGGAACTGTATAAATAAACATACAGTCAGTTGGCAGTTTATTAGGTATTTAAGTCAACTAGAAATATTAGAAACATCTCTCAGTATAATGCAATACAATTCGAGAGCACCACAAACTACAGCTTCCAAAATGACCAAAAACTTGAATCAACACCTCCCTAAAACAGTTTTTAAAAATGATTATAACCTTCATGAAGATAGGATTTATTGCAGAGGTGTTGAGTTAGATTGTATTAGTTTAGTCAGCTAGGTGTACCTGATAAACTGGCAACTGAATGGATATATTGTTTAAATGTTCCCAAGTTAGTTTACTTTATTATTGTCATTCCATTGTTGGTTTATACATCTGCAGATTGCAAGGTTAATATCTAAAACAATTGTTTACTTAGAATATATGTGTTGCTGTCACTTTTAAATACACCACATACGTTTTATCTTTTAGTATCACTGATAATGTTATTAAAGAGCACACTAAAGGAATGGCCCCACAAGTCTTGAGCCAGTCTTGCTATTCCCTAGTTTTTTTTCTGCTTGTCCTCCAGTGGTGGGGAGACGAATCAAGGTCTCACCTGCAGGCCTCACGTTCAGCTGACAGACTGCATATCCCCCAGCTCAGAGAGGTCAGCCGCAAGATGAGCACCAACTCTGAGTATGCAGTCATCACATATGCCTGACTGAAATCATTGCAGCTGGAAGAGGAGAGAGAAAAGAAAAATACTCGCCTGTTTTTGTTATACATGCTTTTACACGCTATCTGTCTGTTTTTTAAGGACATTCTAGTTTATATGTACTTATTATATTGTTTTGTTACGTGCTCTATGTTTAAAGTGAGCCCGCATTTATATCCAATAAAGCCATTCTTTCTTGTGAGTTTTGTGACATTTGAGCCTCGTCAGTGTCCGTAGTTACAACCGTTGCCTAGAAACAGTTATCAACAAAACACAGTAGCTAACTGTTGTTAGCCTAGCTATAACATTCAAAAGTAAAGGTGAATACGAATTGCAAGTGATTTCAGGTAACAGATGTAGCTATGAGTAACAACCTAACGTTATGTTTTGACATTTTCAAAATCATGCTGAATATATATTTAAGCAGTTTAAGTGGTGTGTGACGACTAGCTAACTACTTTAACTAAACGTTAAGTTAACGTTAGCTTATATTCTGTAGAAAGTCCCTAGTGTTGGCTAGTAGCTTATCTCCCCTTGTACGTTACACATCGGGAGGAAAGTAAATTACTGAGGAAAAACTTCCGACTTCTCCTGGTCAGATATCCCAAGCTGTCACAGAAGTTACAGCTCCAGTGTATCCAAAAAAATGTCAGTGCCTTTCTCCAACACTCACCTGCGGCTCCCGCGAGGATTCGGTACCATCCTGGAGGGCCTGGCCAGAGAAGTCCTACGAGATCAGCCTGAAGACATTCCTAAATATGCTGCACAGTACTTCGACGCTCTTCTCAAGCAAAGAGAAGGTAACTGCAACTTTATATGTGGTAAAAAAATAAATAAATAAAATTAACTGCCGTCAAATAACTTACTTTCGTTTTTTTTTTGTAGATAGTGGCATGGACCCTGCTGAGTGGGCTGCTAAACTGGAAGACAGATTCTACAACAATCATGCATTCAAGGCTACTGGGGTACTAAATCAACCTACAGTATATAAGCCAGTACTCTCAACATACCTATAAATCTTTCCTGTGTTTATTAGTGTGTCTCTGTCTATTTACCATAACACCTTTGTTATTGTTTGTTTTTTTCCCAGCAGGCTAGTTCTGAAAAAGAGCCTGCAACAGAGGTGACAATTTCCAAGTGAGTCTCAACTTATGTGCTATCAACAGCCAGGAGGATCAACAGGAGAGGGAGAGGATGGAGATGAGGGAAAGAATAGTAACAAGTGACAAGTGAAGAAGAAATGTGAATAAAAGATAGACGTGGTTGTTGTTGTTTTTCCATGATTAGGAAATAGAATTAGGGAGAAAAAAGTGCACAATCTTTAGCTCACAACTGCAATTATCATAGCACCTGCAATGAGGTTTGCACATACATGCATTGTCCCAACCCCATGGAAGGTGTCAGTTTTAAATGCTAAAAATTAATCATTAGATATTTGTTAAAATAATGTGTTTAAATGTTTTAAGCAAATACAGTAGCTCATAGTAATACTTAGGAATATGAATAGAATAGTCCTATGTCATGCTTTAACTTTTCAGACAGATCAATGTAAAGAACCTGTAAGGCAAAAATACATTGTGGAATAGAGGCCTGGAATTAGCATAGAACGTCAGCTCAGTGTTGAAAGCGCTTTCAGGTTTGCAGTGTCAAGAGTGAGAGGAAAGGGCAGGACTGAAAGACAAGAGCTGCAGGGAGACAGTCGCAGGTTCCAGATGAGTGTCACAGAAGCATTATGACATTGTATTGTTTTGAAGAAGCATGACTATTATCACTTAAATTTTCCCCTTGTCATATTGAACATTTCTCACCTTAAGTCTTCCATTTTGATTGGTGCTTTTTAGAGAAAAATCATTTGAGTCCCAAACTGAAGATGAATCCAGTCATTCAGCAGAAGCCTCAAATCTTTCAACCACACAACCTAATGTCTCTGAAGAGGTTGATTTAACTGAAAGCACAGAAGAAGAAGAAGAAAATGGAAAACATGATATTACAGAGAAACACATTATTTCAGCGGAAAAGAGACTTTCAGAAGAGGAATCAGTCAACAGCCTCCCAGCGGCAGAAGTACAGCCAGATGAACTGAGTGGGACAGAGGAGGAGAACGACCCAACAATAACTACATTTGATCAAGTTGACAGGGCAGCTAATGAAAAAGATACCAGCTCTATTCCAGACCAAGATATATCTCAGCCTGAGTTAGAGCCCACTGACTTGTTAGCGTTCAGAGGGCTTTCAAATGTAGATGTGTGTGCTCAGGAGTTAGGAACAGCAGAAGATGAGGGAGGTGACAAACAAGAGACTGCATTTGTTGATGAGGATATTGTAGACTCCGAAGGAGAGGAAAAAAGTGAAGTTGAAGAACCAGTGGAGGTCTTTCCATATTCTGGGTTTGCGGATGTGGATGTGTGTGCTACAGAGCTTGGAGGAACAGCTGAAGATGATAAATATGCTGTTGAAGAGGAAAGCACAAAACCCCAACCTGAGGAAACTATTGTACAATCATCGTTGTCTCAGTCTGAAACCCCTGAGGGCGACCAAGAAGAAGCAGAAGATCAGGCAGAAAAAACAAAGGAGGAGGAGGGGACAGAGGCTGTGGCTTCTTCTGGGGAAATGCATGAAAGTTTAGTCCATGTAGAGGGTGGTTTAGACAGTAATGCTATACCTAAGGAGGATTCCTTGGTTGAGATTAGCTTTGAAGATGTTCCAGAGGCTCAGCAGATTAAAGAGGTTGGGGAGAAACAGCCAGAGGAAGAGGATTCAGTAGAGGTTTTACAGACTAAGATATTAGAAATGCAACAGGAGGAAGAATCCAAGGGGTTTAATGCAGTGGCAACAGACCAAAATAGATCTGGTACACAAGACCAAGATGAACCTGAAATGGTACGAGTTGGACAGGAAGTTAACTCTGAAGGGGAGGAAATGGAAAGTCAGCATGAGGCATCTGATATACTGAAGGAGAAGGTGGACACAAATGACTCTAATTTAAATGATAGTGATGATGATGAGAAGGGAGAAGGTGTTAAAAACATCAGATCATCACATCAACCCACCACCGAGGCAGACGAAGAGAACCCAGAGGATGAAACCGATCATGAAAATGAAGGTAACGAGAGGATAAGCGAAGGTGAATTTCACCAGAATGAGTCAAACGAGCCTGACTTTAAAGAAGATGAGACAACAGATGCGGTTGGAGGAGACACAGAGGACATCCATACAGAAGGTTATAGTGAGGTGGAGGATCAAGAAATGATTGATGGTGGTGCGGAAGTAACCCAGTCAAATATGTCAACTGCTGCAACAGAGGCAGGGAGTGAAACTTTAGAGGCGAGTGCACAACATCTACCAGAGGAGAACGAGGAGAGTCAGAGAACACTTGTAGAGTCACAGCCAGAGGATACGGTGGTAGAAAAAGAGGTCACATCAAAGGAGAGAACATCAGTAGCAGAGGAACTTGTAGAAGAAGGAAAGATTGATTCGGAAATGCAAGAGAAGAGTGATGCAATGTGTGGAGAGGGCAGCATCAGCCCCATTCAAAGTGCAGATCTGCCGGCTGCTGACCACCAAGGAGAGGAAAGGCCGCACGGGTCTGAAAAGGACACCACAGAGCCTGAAGGCAACAGTGGTGACAAGGTAAAGTTTGATGCTTCTTCTCAATACGGAGTATACGTATATGTCAGTGACCCACTGTATTTCACACATTTTTGTATGCCTTAACATTATAGATGAACATTTTTGCAATGAGAAAATAGCCCTGATAGTTTACCATTAATGGCCATAATTTGTATGATTTGAATATAATAGAGGCTGTTGCAACTCACCACATCTCCTTCACTTTTAACAGCAGGCTGAGGATAAATGCTCTGTTTCAGACAGAGGTGTCTTTAGCTAGGCTACAGTCTGCTCTGCTCCCCTTCCTGTCTCAGGTAGCCTATATAAATAATCCCTTCAAGGACAAGTCTGATCAACAGTGGCCCCTCAATTCCCCCCCCCACCCCCACCCCCCGGACTCTCTGGGGGTAGGGGATTGAAAATATCTCCAAAATAGTTCATTTTCTGCATGACGTATGGTGGTTGCTCTGATAAACTTTGAATGTCATCAAGAGGGTCATGATCAAAATCGTCTTAACTGAAATGTGCATTAATTGTAGTTTCAGTCTCAAATTCACCATAATCTGTGTCTTTGCATATACACGGGCGCATTCAAGATGCTGTATGAGGACATTGCTCTGCCGCGTGCTCATAAAAATGAAATACTGTGGCTTTGTTAGTGCCAGATCCACTCTCCTCTTGGGAGCCACCACAGCCTCCACAGATTGAAACTTGATTCAGTAATCTGTCATCATAAAAGACAGACTGAACAATTTGTCTTGTGAAATTAGGCCTTTAACATTTTTACTGCTGTCACAGTTAGCCCCGTCTGATTTGTCTGGACCAACAGGGCTCCAAACACACAGGGAGGGAGTGTAGGAAGGGGTACTAAGAATGTAACCATGGTAACTCCTCACCATCCTGCTCTCTCGCTTAGTGTCGTCATGGAATTAATAGGAGATGGTGATGCTGATAGTTGCTATGCACCATCTGTATCAGTAATCTACCTTTAATAGCAGTTTCTAAATTATTAAACAGTAAAACAGCACTTTCTGTACTTTTATGTACAGTGCTATTTTGTATGCTCTTGCTTAGTGGCAGAATTCAGCTGAAACAAAGCTACCACAAAACCGTACAATATATAGGCCATCTATTCTAACAGTGACCTAGCTGCAGTATCTCAGATGCCTTTTCTAGTCTTCTTTTATTTTATTTTTTGTGCCCACAATGCTGTTCCTATACTCTTATCATCTTAGGAGAATAAATACAGCGTAATATACAATAATGATTAGACTAATATGAGCAGACTAACTATGTCATGATTGATTACAGTACATTTAATTACACAGTGGCTATCATTCCTACAAACTAACAAAGTGAATTGATTGATAAAGCAAGTCAGCTTAGTGACTTCAGGCGTGAGGCTAACTTAACATATTGTTTGAATGGTTGGTAAACCAGCAGGAGAGCGTTAATGTCAGAGATATAACTCAGATAAATGGACGTTTTCTGTTTCTCTCCCTCTCCATCTTGTCTCTGAGGCTGGCAGAGGAGTGTGGGCGGCCATACCAGCTGGGATCAGAGGGATGGAGAGGGCTGTTAGCTCACTCTGCCTCTAATAAATTTATAACACCTCCTAGTGTAAAACAGTCCAAGATGCTTACACTGTTTTATTTTCACGCTATTAGTAGATTTGAAAGTCAGCAATTATTGTTTTATGGCCATCTGGCTTTTACATAGTATTTCTATGTTGGTCATCTGTTTTTATTTGTGGAGTTTATTATTGTAACACTGCAGCTTGTGAACTTTTATTATGCTCGGTGCATGTGGTAGTCGCTTTGTGTTTTCCTGATTTATATCCAGATAGTATAGTTGATCATTTCCACTTGTGTCAAAACTTTCAAACTTTAAATCACTGAAATTTTTTCTTACGTCTTAAGGCTGTGCTCGGTGAATGTTGAGGTCTGGTAAAGGTCTGTAACAGTAATGTGAACACAGTAGGTCAGCAGCCTTAATGAGACTGAAAAGATGGAACACATGCTGTCATGTTTGTAGGAGGTCTCTCTTTTTCCCTCCCTCCCTCCCTCTTTCTCTCTTCCTCTTTTTCTGACTCTATGTCTCTCTCTCACTCTGTGCGTGAGCGGGTGTTACTGAACATACAGTGATTGTTGGTAAGAGCCAGTGAGGCATCTGTATTATACCGGAGACTCATTTAAAGAGAGCCTTGCTTGGTCCACATAGAAATCGAGGCATACAAGTCATACTAGGTCAGCTCACCTGAAGACTGAAGTCATCTCTGAGTAAGACATGGACTGTCACAATGTAAGTAGAAGCTTCAGATTAACTTTTTTTTTTTTTTTCATTTTTAACCACTGATCAGTTTGGTAGGTAGATGCATGTACAGTTAGTTCAGTAATACTGTTTGTTAGTTACTAATGGTATTTTCTGGCTTTTGGTTGCCCTCAAATGGCATACTGCTGTGTGTGTTGTTGTTCTTGTCCTTTTACTAGAGTAAAATATGTCAAACATTTGAATAATTATGACTCACAAATTGACAAAATTGACCACATAAAGTCCTATTTTAAACAGCATTAAAGCTATATTCATCACAAGTGGATAATATTACATGAGACTCGCATCAGAATATTTCAAATTTTCAATTTGTGTCAGATCAAGTCTAAGGACCCTGAGGCATTAAAAACAATAAGACCCCTGAGAAGGTGTGTAGCCAGCAAAATCCAAGTCCTGCATCTCTGCTGCTGTAGAAGAGCTGGATTCTGGCTGCTCAGTGAGCAGTCAGACAGAGAGGCTAATGAATGCTGGCTGAACAGGTGGGTGGTCACACTCCTACACTGGAGGGGTTTCACTGGAGACATGATGCACTGCTTCACCAAGGTAGTGGGATGACAGTGGGCTCACTCTGTGGGCTGCCTTTGTGTGAAATGTCAATCTGTTTCCATAAGCAAAGCACGGGGTGTAGCCGATATGTGTTCGCCATAGAATTTGAATTGGTGTTTACATAACTCGTCGACAGCCTTGGCACCATTCCACTGACACTTCATGACAAGCCAGATTTTCTCTTCCGCCCACCCCATGTTTCCTTTGGGACAGTGGATGCTGTACTTTCAGTCACTGAATGAGCTGCTGGTGTTGACTACAGCAGCATTTTCGCTGGGTCATCCGTTTCGGCCCAGGTTGCAGAGCAAGAAGTTATTTTTTCCTTGAAAGAACACTTTTTTTAACCATACCAGCATAGTTTATTTGAAATAAGAAGAATTACTTATAAATCGGTTATCAAACATGAAGCAATCTTTTTACACCATCCTTGTTTCTTACCAGAAAAAAACAGATTGCTTTCTAGTGTGTAATGAACAATAATCAGTGATCGTATAATCATTGACTGCTCAGTTTTGGAATCCACATGTCTGGTAAATGTTCAGTTTTATAGCTTTTTTTTGGAACCTCTTCCATGGTGAAAAAAACAACAACAGCAGAACGATAGTTCATTACAAAATAGGCTGACTCAGACATGTTTTTGCCAGCAGTGTATTATACAGTATATGACAAGAGGAGAAGGGGAGAGAGAAAAAGGAGGCAATGTGGGTTATTGACCTCCTGAGAGCCCCATTGAAGTCATGTAATGAGGACGAGCCACTCAGCAACAAGCACACATCCCTCGCTGTCTAAAAGATAGTGTTGTAGCGTATACAGTTAACAAAATATGGTGTTGCAATCTGTTGAGGGTTAGATTCTCTCACCAATCTCACCAGGAAAAAAACAACATCATATGATCATGTAATATGCTTCCCTTCTGTGATAAACTACTACTTTTTGGTCCTCTCAGCAGGAGGAGTGCAGCCGGCCCCAGGAGGAGGAGGACATCATGGACATCCCCCTGGATGACCCCGAGGCCAACAGGGCTGCTGCCAAGATCCAGGCTGGCTTCCGTGGCCACATGACCCGTAAGAAGATGAAGCCGGAGGACAAAGCAGAAGGGGAGGAGGTGAGCAGCACTGGGGATGTGCTCAACGGCAGCCAGGGGGACACAGGTCAGTTGTGTAGAACCATGGGGTAAGACTAGGTCACATAATGCCGTTAAAGAGGGCATTATGGCAATAAGGATGTGAATATAAGGATGGTAAAAGAGGCTCCCATCAGGAGCTGTAACTACAGTAGGTAACACAAGGTAAGTGATGGAGAGAATAAGTTGCTTACTGTCTTGTGAGACTTGGAGTTAAAGCAGTCCAAGTTTCTATATACTATGAGCAAACAAATGTTAAGTATAATGCAATTAAATAAGTTAGCATAGTTTGATGTTTTAAGGATGTTCTGCTTGTTGTTGGCTGAGCATTAGTCTTCTTTGGTTCTACTGGTGTCCCATTTTAAGATGTTAGAGGGAAAATTTTGTGACTATAACCTTTTCTCAGAGGAGAAACACTTGAGCATAATGTAGGAACACAAACTGATTTACCATTTTACACACAAGGAGAAGAATCCATTAAAAGCTATACATAATTAAATACACCTTTTAGAGGCCCTTATGGGTTATCCCAAGTGTGATTAATGCAGTACATAACTGAGTGACTCATTTAATTACCCCGTACTCCAGCAACAGATGATTGAATCTTTCAATTATTTCTTCTGTTAAAGGGGATATAAATGAATCTGCTTGTAGATGTGCTGTTACATCGCTAGAGAGAAAAGATGTTTGTCAGAGTTCGGTTTAGCTGGAAAATTGTGAGTTACATTCTCAAAATGGTAAAATGTTTTCCTCATTTTTTTATATCACTGCGTATGAGGAAATGGTTTCAAAATTCAGTTATTAAGTCCAAAAATAATTTTGCTGTTTTCTCCTGAGGGCATCTACTGTTTCAACGCAAGCAAGGGTTGCATTTAGATTTCAAGAAGTCAAACATTTTCAGAGGAAAAGGACAATGCCTAAAGAGAGTCATCATGGTATAAGATCATGTCAAATTTAAATTAGAACTCCAGATATTTACATCAGATATCAACTTAAATCAGATTTTTTTTCTCTGAAACATAAATTCCCATCCCTCAAAATTTCACCTTTCCCTGTTAAGACAAAGCAGCATTTTTTGGGGGGGATGTGGCTGACACAAGGAATCCTCGTCAATGATTCTCCCTAACCCAGTTGCTGGCTGCCTTGCATCATTATGTAGGAGATGTATTTATAGCTCCAGGTGCATTAGGTACAGTATATGCTTCAGAGGGCCAAGCAGAATTAATGGACCTGACTGGAACAGGACTGGAACAGAGCATTACAAGCACCTCCCGTTGGGGGAGACCCCCTTTTCGCAACAGAATTGGGTTTTTGAGCTCATCAGTTATGTCAGCCATGTTCTCAGCGTTGCAAAATGCTTCAAACTTTCTACAAACAGATATTTGCATAATGCAAACTTCCTTAAGTCTACTTAAGTAGCAACTCGATGTCAAGTTTTCTTCAAGTGTGTTTTTATAATAGTTCCACCCACAAGTAACCTCACAGTCTGTGACTATGCATGGGATCATTTAACCTTGACGACAAGAGTGTACACAGAAACCGTTCTTTCCAGCCTCTGCGGTGCTTAACTACGCCTTGCCTATTTCTGTTTTTAGAGACAGGAGGATCGGGGGCAGTAGAGGGAGACGACACATCTGTGCCAGAGCAGTGACGCCCCTGTCCTGACCTGGATGAAGAGAAAGAGGGGAAGCAAGGTAGCGAGAGATGGCTGGCATAAGCTGGCTGGGCTGGCTTTCAGGCACACCTTTTTACCCCAGGAGTCATTTTCTTTTTCAACACAAATTAGCAGTAGAAAATGAACCAACAGTTTTGAGGGTGTGTTGTGTGAATTTTGTGAACTTTAACACTCCTTCTCTGCTTCTCCAGCAGTACGGATGTCTTTGACCCAGAATTTGCAACTCACTGCATGTACTTGTGAAACTTCTGGTAGTGTGCTAGTTTTTAGATGATGATCTGTGAATGTGAAAATGAATGTCCTTTAAATGCTAAACAGGGCTTATTTTGGATGGATCAGTTCATACCATCTGTGTATAAACCTTGTATGCATCAGCACTTGACTTTGCGTAATTAGTGGCTTCAATTATCTGTTATTTTGCATTGTTTTCTGATGTGCTTGTATCTTGGCTATTAATTACCTATTTGACTTGCTTACAAAAATGATTAAAACATAAAAAATATCAAAAGAGAAGTAGCTATGTATGTTCTATTTATTCAGATTGCAATTGCCTTGATTATTTTTTTGATCACATGTAAGTTCTCTTTTCACATTTTCAGGCATTTTCTATAAATCTGATCTTCCAGAACAGTAAGCATGCAGTAATTACACTTTTTTTTCCAGATGCATTTGGTACAGCTTTATGAGACATTTGTTCAATATGCTCTGTTGTTGTTGTGTTGGTGGGTTTGACTTGTTTGACTTGTTAAATCAGGTGTATGAAATCCCATTGTCAGAGTTTGCAGAGCCTTCATGCTTTAAAACAAATTGAATAGTACATTGCTGAACTTTGCTGTAGAGTCATGACATTACATTAATAAATCCACCTTAAATATACGGGGAAATGTCTGTTTTAAACTTCGTTAATTCAGGTTAAGTATCAGTTTGTTTCAAACAGTACCTTTTGTGTCATTTGTCACCTCCATCTCTATTCTTCACTTGAGGGGTGAAGTTGAGATTTGAGATTGAGACAACATTACAGCAGCCAACGCTGTTCATTTTTCTTTTGTCACTGCAACATAAGCAGGGCTGCTAATTGGAGAGTGCAGTTTCCATGAAGCTGAAACAATGTTTTGTCTCCCGTGTGGCTCTCTTGCACAAGGAATCTCATGAATAATTCATCACATAAAACTGAATTTCTCATATTTACGACTACCAGCAACACTAGACAAAATCATTTTGTTTTTACTAATAATAATAGCTATTAAGGTAGGGCCATTTAAATAATTACATACAGAGTTACAGAGCCTGGATGCAGTAAGCTATAAAATGTTTTCATCCTATTAACAGATGCAATGTCATAAACACCTACACCACTGAGTGATGTGTGTATCTGTTGGGTATTTTGCAATACATGGCCTACCTTATTGCAATAAGGCTGTTCACAAAAGAATAACACATTTTTTGCTTCATTTGCCCAGGCAGTCTTGTTCGCTTTATGAGAAACAGACAAGAGCATCTTCAGTCTCCCAGTACTCCCACTCAGCCCACCTACACACATCTGAGCCATACAGCACTCTGCACAAACTCAAACTGCACATGCATTCTCACACAGGAAAGACACAACCCATACTTTAGTATGCAGATCCCACTCAAGTCACCTATATCACTGTCGTGCACACACACACACACACACACACACACACACACACACACATGGGTTGGGCGTGTCACCAGCTGTAGAGATAGGACAACCAACATGAGTCTTGCTCTCGGTGGTTTTGCAAAGCCAGAGTGCAAAGCACTTCCTTCTCAGGCTGACATTCCTCCTCCGCCACGCTGTCATAAATATCCTCTATGGGTTTTATATGGACCTATTCTCTCTTTTCTCCTACTCAGTCCCAGAGGTGCCATGGCCACGTTCTTCTGTCTGTTTAATGACTGTGGGTGAACAATCAATACTCTGCACACCTCCAAACATAAAAAAAACACCCACTTGGTGCTGTAGATTGAAATCTGAGAGTAAGGGAAAAGACAGGTTTAAAAACAAAATTGTGTTGGTTAGGGTCTTAATAGACCCTCATGTGAGTCATGTGTGCGAGTGTGAGTTTGTAAAGCACATAAACACAAACTTTCCATGGTGAAGCATAGAATAATAGTTTTGTCCCTTCCTTTTATAACTTGTTAAGCTGAACATGGACTATTTTAGGAGTCGATCATATGAAAGATCTGCTTGGTTAGTTTGTTCTCTTTCTCAGACAGCTTGTCAGTGAAAAAAAAAGTCTTTGTGGTCTCCTGGGTGATAATTAGAGATGAAAAAGCCAGGACAAACAGCAGGGGGCGCAATTATCTGCTTTCCAGTGGTTATGCCACTGGCCTCGCCATCTTGGGAGATGCAGCATCTTTAATACTAAGTAGGTTACACAACTTAGCAGTAATGAGAGGATATAAATGGCTGGATTTTATTGCCACAGCTGCATAAACAACGCTTGAAAGATCACCATCAGTTACACTGTAAACTAAAGGAATTCCATTCAAACGATGCGTTCGTAAAGATACATTTTGTCACATCTGTATGTCTGAGTCACACAGGATGACATCAGTTCTGCTGTGAACTAAACGTGACAATGGTTTCTGTCACTGCACATGCACCCAAACTGACTGAGACACACAGGCCCCGTCTGTGCTCCCTCTGTCATCCTCTATTGACTGGAAAGAGTACCCCTTGATTTAGAGTGTGTTAGAAGATGAGAGGAAGAGGGAGGTGCTGCTTTTAGCGAGGGCAGAGGTGGAGGGGAGAGGTTCGGCTTTGATGGCCACACTACATGGGAGTCTGAGCCCTGGGAGAGTGCACATTCCTGCAGCTTTCTATCAACCATGCTTCCTCCTCTGCATTAAAACCTCCCTTTGTTGTCAAACAAAATACTCTAAAAAAACATTCTAAACAAAAGACTGCTTTCCCAAAGTGGGAGAGCGACTTATAATGCAACTGACTCATCAATGCATACAAGCTAATGCCTTCATCTCCAAAACACAGTGAAAACTGACTGATGTAACATAAGGCAGTTTTACACATGGCATCATGTTTGATATAATAAAAAGTGACAGTCCAGCTTACAAGAAGCTCCATGGTAGAGTGGCAGTCAGGAGAAAGATCTAAAGCACTAAATCCTTAATTCCCTAAATCCTTAATTCAATCCTTAATTCAGATATTGTTTATTATTGTCAGACTTCCTGTCTTTTTCTTGAAGAGCACCTGATGTTTTCCTTTTCTTCTTCTTACAGCTTTTGACCCATGTGTTTTTCATACGCATATTGAATATTTAAGTGACAAGAAACAAAAAGAGAAAAGGTGTGGTAAGCAAGACACAACTTTATTGTTAGTACATGGCCAACACTGTAGTTGGCAGCTTCTCTAAAAGCATTGCCTCCTCCTGATTTCTCCAACAGTCACTGCCTTCATGTAGCTTCTACACCACCTAGAGGACAAAGTAAGAACAACAACTTTATTTGTTACCTTTATTTATTGCTCATATTAGTATGTAGCTCTCAGACAGTACCATCAATCATCCACCTGAAAGGTACCGTAGCAAAGTGCTTCAAGGCTGTATGTGCTTGTGTGTGGGGTCAACAGCACGGTTGGTTGCCAAGTGACAAATTGTGAGTTTATTGTGAGGCTCCAGTCCAGAGAGAGGAGTTTGCACAATGTGACAAAAGTGGGCCAAAGAGGGGGGAAGTGAGTTGTTTGTCAAACTCAGACATTTCAGAGCTTTAAGTGGGCTCCTCTTAGAGCCGCTGCTTTGGCTGAAGTACAGTAGTTTTTCCCAGCAGGAATTCTTGCAAAGTAGCTCAACTCAGTATTGAATTCAACTCCTTAATGTTTTACTTAGAGCGTAAAAAAAATGACTTTTTTTTTTTACAGGAAGCTTTGAAAAATAACTAGATAAATAGCCCACCTAAAAAAGCAAACACTATTTTCTTTGAGCTCCTTTCTGAAAGGGCAATGTGGAGTGGAAGAGAGGAGCTCATCTACACTATGCCTCTGTCTCACACAAACACACACACACACACACAGTTGGCTGTTGTTGGCTGTGACTGGGGTGCCGTGAGGAGAGTGGGGCTCAGTGTGACCAGGCAGAGGCCAGTGTTGCAGGCAGGCAGGCAGTGGAGAGAGTGTTGAGCCGCAGAGACGTGCCCAGGGTGGTTAAACCATGCTCACTAAGTGGGAGAAAGACTCTGCCCAGGACACAAGATGAAGGCGGAGAGGAAGACCTCCTCTACAGGCGACAGTTTTACTGACATTCCTCCACTACTGACGCTCTTCGGCCTCCTCCTCCTTCTCTTCACAGGTAAGTCCAAACATTTGTTGGGTCCATCCAGAGATTAGAGGATAAAGAATCTCCCTGAGACTGCGCTATCTTTCAGATGCCGACAAAACAAGTAGATTTATCTTCACTTGTGAAATTCTGACAGCTTATTAACAAGCAAAGAGAAACCTGACTGGACCCATTGTTAGTAATTATCATTTCAATTAACATCTTTTTGCAGTATTTTACAGTCTTTGAATTACTTTCTTTCTTTATATTAATTCTGTGTCACTTAAAAACCAGTTCAAAACTCAAATTCTTACTCTTTTTGAAGTAAAGTTAATCCAAGTTAGTCGCAGATGTTTTTTCTCGTCCTTGTGTTGCACGGGCTGGCGGCACAATGGATTCGTTCATGGGTGGTGGGCTCTATATTGGGCCCCCATCACCAGCTCAAAGGAGCCCAGAGTGGCCATTGTAGGTGTGTAAGAAGGGGATGTGTAGGTTAAGTGTGACGATATCAACTTTTGTGGACAGCTGGTGAACAGGGCAGAGCCTGCTTTTTCTTTTTCTTTTTTTTTTTTTGAGTGTGGGAAGCTTTAGATCTGTTCATTTGAGGGGTAAAGCGATGTCAGAAGTTTAGTACATGGTGATTTTTGGTTTAAAAATGTGTAATTTAATTTCACGACCGTACCATGGGCCCAGTTTACCCGACCAGGCCAGTTTTGGTAGAATCGCTGGATCCTGTGTCAATCTCCAAGTTCACAAGTGACAAAGAGTTTCTCTCTGCCTCTTTCTCTTTCTCTCCCTCTCTAACCCTCTCTCACTCTGTTCGAGGGAGAAAACTAGTTCCAACAATCATGCCCTTTGTTTTATCCCCTTGGCAACCCCTGTCAGGCAGACCAAATGGTTACCAAGGCAATGAGGCGATGCCCTGCTAACTGCCTCACTGCAAAGAATAGTGAACAGTGCAGACTCTCTCTCCTCCCTCCCTTCTAGGTTGATCTTTCCATCACTGAGGCCTAACAGTAGGATGTCCCTCACAGGCATGCAGCCAATATTTAGACCTCCATGTGTCCAGCTACAACTGAGTTATTGGAACCTCCACTGTGAACATAATAGCTTTGCTGTGTTTGGTTTCCAAGACAGGGCTCTTCTATAAAGGATGAAATGTGTCTCCACTGTTAATACCTTATCCCTGTATCCCTGCGGGAGGTGGAGGATAATTGGGCAACACAAATCAAAATTAGTGTATTACTTGTTCACTACGAGGGGTCATGAGGAATTCCTGGGGAAAGTTTCTGAGAGACAGATTAGTGATCAAGACGTGGTTAGACATCATGGGCCCAAGTAAGAGCAACATGTGTGCACGCAAGTTTGTTTGCGTGAGTAGCATACAGTAAGCTGACTTGAGCTGCTGATTTGTTTTATTGCTTACATCCAAAATGAGAGCATTTTTTGCAGTTAGAACTATGAAAATATAATATATATGCCTATTAAATCCATAATTTCATTCAAATAGTTTGTGAAAAATCATTTTCACCTAATCTAAACTATTCAAAGTCAGCAGGATGGAATGTAAAATTGATTAAAACGTAGATTTTAAAAAATGAGATACTTGCATTGGACCTTGGTGTGCAGAGTTTTCTTTTTTCCACGTTTGACGTTTTAGGCGCTCTTGCATCTTAGCATTGTGTCGCGACTGTGTTGACCTTGTTAAAAAAATTACCAGTAAAGTAAATCACCAATTTACAATAAAATAAAATGTACATGTAACATTGTGGATGCATCAACATGTAAGATGTATTTTAATGTTTTAAGTGGTTTGACAATTATGTAGTATGTTTTACAGTTAAAACCAATACATGGAGTAACAAGTCCAATAGTTTAATACACAATCCAACAGAGGTGGAAACTATTAAGTCTCACAAATAAAATGAAAGTATGTTGTACTGTACCTGCGTAAATGTTCTTTGTTATTGTGTAAAGCCATTGTATCCACGTCCCTTTGCTGCTCTTATAGTAATAGTAGTATTAGTATTAGTGTCTTTTTGCATAAGTCCTCCATTATTTCACTGTGTGTGAAAAGTTGATTCTTCTGATCTCTGCTCACTCACAGAGCATCAATGGCTGCAAAGTGACTGTCTTTTGTTTACTCTGTGTCCTCCAGGTGAGGTGTCAGGGGTGAATGTGACCAGCCAAACCCAGGTGGTGAGGGGCACGGTGGGCAGAGAGGCCCTCTTGTCAGTCAGCTACTCCAGCAGCAGTTCCGACAAGCCTGTGATCAAGTGGCAGCTGAAGAGGGACAAAGAGAAACCCATCACCGTCGTGCAGTCCATAGGAACAGACATCATAGGGAACCTGAGGCCAGAGTACCGCAACCGCATCCTGGTGTTTGAGAATGGGTCACTTCTGCTTCACAACCTGCAGCTGTCAGACGAAGGGGCGTACGAAGTGGAGATCTCCATCACGGATGACACCTTCACTGGAGAGCGCTACATTGAGCTCACTGTGGATGGTGTGCTGAATTACCTTCCTCTTAAAGAGCTGGGTTCTCTCATATTTCAAAACCATCTGAGCAATCAGAGCAGGACACTGAAGAGGAGTTATGAGCTAAAGGAAAATCAATATAAGTTGAAAATACAATATCTCGCCCTTGAGAGTGTAGTTGTAAAACTGGAGTTTAGTTTTTCTGAACACGATAGAGTGATTCACAGTGTTGGTGGTGTTCTTTTTAAGACACTAAATGATAACAACTTTCAGAGCTATGGGCTTCCACTTATCAGTTGTTCTTATATAACTACAGGTCAACCACCTTCTCATATCTTTGAATATCACACTCAAGACCCCCGTGTCTTTGTCCTGTCATCCTCCTCAGTTCCTGTGTCCAAACCTTACATCCAGATGATGGCGTCGTCCGTCCTGGAGTACAGCGAGCACTTTAACCTCCACTGTTCCCACGACAACGGCACAAAGCCCGTCTACGGTTGGCTGAAGGGAGGCAAGGTGCTGACCAATGACTCACGTCTGCTGCTTTCGCATGACCAAAAGGTGCTGACCATCTCACGAGTTCTGATGTCAGACGATGACACTTACGCCTGCACAGTGGAGAACCCCATCAGCAGCATGAAGAGCATACCCGTCAAGCTCACTGTCTACAGTAGGTGGCATGTTACACCGGTAGGATCTCAAGTTATACAAGTTCACATTAAGGATGAAGACATGATGGTATAGCAACATCAGATGGGTTTGCAGCAGAGGTGGAAGAAGTATTTTTACACTATATTACAGTGTAAAAATACTTCATTACAAATAAAAGATCTGCTTTCAAGATTTTACCTAGTAAGTAAAAGTACAGAAGTATTATCAGCAACATGTTCAAGTATTAATTGTGAAAGT
This sequence comes from Macquaria ambigua, assembly GCA_008360985.2. Lineage (NCBI taxonomy): Eukaryota > Metazoa > Chordata > Actinopteri > Centrarchiformes > Percichthyidae > Macquaria > Macquaria ambigua. Next base: position 175,206 of record VMKM01000188.1, read on the forward strand.
ACTCATTAAGCAGAATGTCCCCATGCATTATTGTTATACTGTATATTATAATATTGGATTATTATTACGTATGCAATAATGTGTAAGCAGCATTTTAATGTAGTAGCTGGTTGTGGTGGATTTAATGTAAACTATTTTACATACAGTTGGGAAGTTTAATCTATTAAAATGCATCATATTTAAGGAAATGATAATATGTTTTGGATTAAAAATCTTAATCTGCGAACTAACCAGTAACTATAGCTGTCAGATAAATGTAGTGGAGAGAAAAGTACAATATTTCCATTTGAAATCTGGTGAAGTACAAGTATAAAGTAGCATAAAATAGAAATACTCAAGTTAAGTAGTCTAGCAGTGGTTTCTAGATCTAATAAATACCAACCAATGTGAAAATGTATAAATATTCTAAGAATCTAATTATGAAAACTGTACATGTTTCAGCTCATTGTTCAACAAGCCTCCATTTTCAGTAGCTAGCAGAAGCAATTATCATCTCATGCTGACCCATACACAAGCATGCGTGCCTCTCTAACAATGTTGTTTACAACAAGTGCAAATCCAGGCTGAGTGCAGCAGAGTTGGCCCAGAGCGGCTGTTAACTGGGCGCCAGTATAGAGCCACATGTGAGGCTGAGAGAGAGGGAGAGGCTGTCAAATCCAATGAATGGACAAGTATTTATGAGGAGGGAGAGCAGAAAAAGAAGTCAGGTGGGGAGGACGCTTTGCCTCAGTGAACCTCAGTAATCCTGACTTCATTATTGCTGTACTGTGATGTGCTGCATGAAGAGACCGCTACAGGCCGTCAAACTGCTCTCTATTCCCTCAGCATGCATAGCAGCATGGCACAAAGTCTCAAAGTGACTACCCTAACATGTTACTTCACTGCACCTCATTCACACCAGCACACTCAAAAGACTTGGCAAGCAATGTTAAAAAAAAAAAAGAAAAAAAAAAGACACCAAATGTTCTGCATGCTCCATATCTTGGCCGTGTTTCATTATAAGCTTACAGTCTGAAAGAAAAAAGGATGTTCCAAATGAACAAATGTATTCCCTTGAAGACACAACTTAATCTAATCCTGCAAACTTTACTTTTCCACTGTCAAAGAGAAAAATAGGTTGACAGAGGTTTTGCATGCAATATATTTGTAAAACAGGTCAAGCTTTGAAGTTATATGATAAGGTACAAGTCAGTGGATCAGCGGAAGGGAAATTCCACTTCCCTGCTGTTATTGACACAAATCTTTCTTTCTTTCTTTCTTTGTGTTCTCGTCTACCTCTCTGTATCACTCTGGTTTAGGACGGAGCTCGCTATACATCATTCTGTCCACCGGTGGCATATTCCTCCTAATCACCCTGGTGACTGTGTGTGCCTGTTGGAAACCATCCAAGTGAGAGCTACTCTTTCTTCTTGTTCCTCTTTTCCTTTGAGGTTCCTCTTTGGCTTTGATATTGCACTTGAGGATGTGACTAGAATCTAAAGTAACTCGACAGTGTCACCCTACTCTTAACATTTTGTGGATAAAAAGCAATAAACACAGTGACCTGTTGCTTGTATGAACTACCATTTAGCAGAAAGGTTTGGATGTGTTTTAAGCTGGGTTTTCTTTTTTTTCCTGCTGTAGAAAGAAGCATCGACCTGTCCCCCAAAGAGCTCCCATCTATGTGGAGCAGAGTGAAAATGGCCATGATGGTGAGCAACCGTTACAGTTGATCATCGTTAAATGTGTACAACACCTTTATATTTTTTATTATATTGTAATTAATCTTTAAAACATGTCATGCAACACTCAAGAATGATTTTACACATTACAGTTTACCAGTCAGCAGAATGTCAACCCATCCTAAAATAAATATATATCTTTTGCAGTTGATGTTGTTCCCAAACCAACTACACTTGGTCGAAGGAGTCCCATGCCTCTTTATGTTCTCAATGAAGATGTAAGTCACTCTTTTATTTCCAGAAATTCCATTTAGCATCTATACGAGCCATTGACGGCTTTACAATGAATCAACACTAAGAGTCTACGCCCATGCTAGCACCTATGCTAACGATGATGTTTAGCAGGTGTAATTTATATCATGTTCACCATCTTAGTATAGTGTTTTACCATGCTAGCGTTCACTAATTAGCACTAAACACAAAGTACAATTGAGACTGATGAGAATGTCATTAGTTTTGCAAGTAATAAACCTAAGTGTGGCAAAAATCTAAATTTTGACCAGATGATGCCGCTAAATGAAAAGTTAAACGATCATTGAAGTTGTTGCGATTCATCCTGAGGGGAGACGTGAATGTCTGTACCAAATTTCAATTCAATCCACCCAATGGTTATCAAGACATTTCACTAAAAACCAAAACATGTGAACCTGCTGGTGGCACGAAGGGGATCACCAAAGTCATTAGGATCCATCCTCTGGGGACCATGAGTGTCTGTACAAAATGTCATGGCAATCCATAAATTAGTTGTTGAGTCATATTTCAGTCTGGGCCATAGTGGTGGACTAATGTTGCCATCCATAGAACCACGCTGCCATCATGGATGAAAACATGCCCCAGTTGATGTTTTGGTACAAATCATGGCTTCATTAAACTGAGAATCACAGATAAAACACCACAGCTGACGATGATTGTAACAGGTGTATCTCCATCTTGTTTCAGGAGACTCTCGAGCGTTTGGAAGAAAGTTCTGGCAATGCTGTCAGCCAATCAGAAATGAGTATCCCTGCTACCTATGTTCCAGTCCTTCCACCCTCCTCCAACAGAACTGAGCGGCCCATCTGGTCTGCCCCACGCAGATACCCCCGCAGCCCCTCTCCACTTGCACAGCCTCTCCCACAAACCCTTCCTGGTCCTCCGCTACGCCCTGTCCGCTCACCTGCTCACTCCCCTGGTTCATCTCCACGCAGTTTCAGCCCGATAAGAAAAGTCCGTCCTCCAGTAGGCATCCCGACCAGCCACCTGCCTGTAGAGGCAGATAGTCTAGACCCTTGTGATCAGCCTCACTGTCCATCACAGCCATGACAACGGCTTGGATGTATGTTTTCATTCTGTGATATGTAAAGTACATGTATAGTTTGTTGGTCTTCTGTTGCATCCTGCTACGAGGATCATGGATTTGAGTTCACTTTCAGCTAACTCTTTGTCTTTATATTCCACTATTTATCATCTATTCCCCTATGGTTATGCAAAGTATTTCTCTCGTCTTTTGATGACACCCTGTCATATGAAAAATTATATTCTGTCCACCAGCATGTAGTATATCATGTATATGATGCTGAGACAGTAAAGAATTTCCAGCTCTGGTATATATTTTGCTTCTTAATGAATATTACTGGGAACTTTTGATAAGTACCTGTACATATGTAAGTTAATAGTTTTGGGTCTGGTGTTTTTTTTTTTCTGTTTTTCTTTTTTCTTTTAAACAATTAAACCACAAAGTGTATTCTTATTCAACATTAGGTCAACATAAGGTAATAAAAACTGTTTAATTATTTGTTTGTCATCAATTTTGTGAGATTCTCCACCACAAGTCTGCACAAACATTCATTTTGTATTATGTAGTATGTATAATTTTATTGTATTGTTGTCAGTGTCTCACACACAATACAGCAAAGTAATACCACAAAGTGAACATGCTTTATCTTCTTTTGTCTCCGTGAGGAAGGTGAATGTCGTTGAGTATGAGTGTAATTCCTATCTTGTCCTCTAGGTGTCGCCCCCACACATTTCTTTATCTGTATTTCAATGCACACTTGTCAGGAAAGAGTTCCAAAGAGATAGATTTACTTGTAAATATATTTTGCCTTCACCACTTTTCACAAGCTTATTTTAAATTTTTTTTTTAATGTAAAATGTAGCAGTTGACATTTGACATTTTGGAGTATACTGTGCAACGTTATGATTTATGCTTTGGATGTGTTACCACTGTTTTGCCCTTTTGCTTTACCTAAAGACGCCATTCATGAGCAACTGGTTGACTAATGACGTGCCTCTTACTCTTCAACTTGACATTTGAAGGTCAGTGAGGATTAAGCTGTGCTTTAAACCACAGTTATATCTAAAAAGAATAATAAATATAGAAAATGTGAGCTACTTAACTTCAAGAGGAGGCTTTTAGTCAATGACGTGTGGTCAAACAGTACATATTTAGAGTCAGTCAATTATGGACAAACTGGAAATAAACAAATGGCTTTACAATATATAGCAACTATTTCTATGTGTAAGAGTAGTAATTTCTTACTATGGAGTATTTATCATCAGTATGCATGTTGTTTTTTTCCCAGTGCACAAAAAAACACTGGCAAGAAGCATGAAATAAAAAGACCCGAAAGATTAAAGATTAAAGGATGCGCTGAACTGCATTCAGTTGTAAGGTGCAAGCTTGTGTAAGAGTGTAACGCACACAAACACACACACAAAGTGGCCTGGTCCATCACTATTATCAGGATAATATGTTCCCGTCAGAGGTCCAGCTGGACATCTTTTGTCATGAAAATCTGCACAATTCTATTTATTGCTTTTATCCTGAAATGTATCTTCTGTTGCTGAAGGTGTGATGAGTCTTGCTGTTACATAAGCAAATCAGATCCGCCTGTTTTGATCTGGGTTTTGCGGTCTTTGTTCTATTTGAGACACAATTTATTCCTTGGCACACAGACTCATGAATACACATACAGCATCATGAGCGCACACAAGCAAGCACATAAACATGTGCATAATCACTAGTGGCTTATAGTAAGTGGAAAATTAAACGTCCTCAGATAATGGAAGTGGGCCATTCTTGTTGAGCTTGGAAATTGCTTTTAATCTATTTTGATGTTTCATTTTTATTAGTCATACAGTCTGTCCCATCGTGCTCCACCTCTCCTCCAGCATGGCAGAGGAGCTTGGAAGCCAGGGCACTAATTAGAGTCTGGGGAGCAGGATCACATCTGTGTGCATGCAGTACATGTGTATGTGTCTGTGTCTGTGTGCGGGGAGAAGGTGTCCTATGAGTCAAACAGAAATGATGTATGATGCTTTCCTTCTCTAATTAATTACCTCCTCCTCCTGCCTGGTCAAGCCTTCTCACTAATGTCCTTGTTCACATCAGCCTGTTGATGTGAAATTCCTAGTAAAGGAGGGTGACTTTATTGTTGGAAAGCTCTTATCTAGCCTTTGTGTGTGTGTGTGTGTGTGTGTGTGTGTGTGTGTGTGTGTGTGTGTGTGTGTGTGTGTGTGTGTGTGTGTGTGTGTGTGTGTGTGTGTGTAGGCCAGGACCTGCAGTACTTAACAGGTAGTTCCTAAGCAGAGCCCTGGCTTTGGTCTTTATTTAGGTCAGTGGACAAAAGAAATTGAGAATAGAGTCCTAGCAGCTCTTGGTGGCACCTGGAAGTTGCTTGACGTCTTCTCTGATCCACAGTCTTTACTCACTTACATTTAGCCTGAAATTCTTATGACTTATAACACTTACTTAATATTATATGTTATGTACTTAATTTACTTCCACATTACAATTCTACCACTGCTACTTCTGTCTACTCAGAACATTTGACACATATTGCACGTCTGTCCTGCAGTGAGTACATTTACTGCAGTACTGTACTGAAGTACAATTTTGAGTTACTTGTACTTTACTTGAGTATTTCCATTTTATGCTACTTTATACTTAAACTCCACTACATATTCAGAGGCAAATCTTGTACTGCACTACATTTATTTAAGAGCTAGTTACTTGTTTACTTTTCAGATTAAAACATATGCTAAGTATATAAGATGCAATTAATAGTCGGGGCCCCTTGTCATGTTTCAGATGTCTATATTATTTAGCAGTTCCACCAGAGAGACATTTCCCCTTTAAATGTTTCAGAGAGTTTCATTTTAGTAACAGTTTTAGGCCCAAACAGGTTAAATTGTTCAATATTTTACAAAAAAAAAGCACCATTAATCATCTCACGACCCCTCAGATTTATCTTGAGACTCTTTGGAGGGAGTCCAACCCCCAGTCCACCCCCAGCCCACTGGATTCAAATACCTGACTCACTGAATATGAAGTTAAAACTGCCTCCACCTCGACCAGCTGCAGCAATAAAATGCTTCTTACACAGTGATGCATCAGTATTAAGGATTTATTATTGTAAAATATAATTATGTATCAGTTACAGGGGGCGTTTTCTGCATAACAAGTACTTTTTATTTTTATACTTGAAGTACATTTAGCTGATAATATTTCTGTACTTGAAGCATTTTTACATTAATGTTTTGGTACTTTTACTTAAGTAAAACACATCAATACTTCTTCTACCACTGCTGTTGTTAAAGAGGGATCCTCTTAAAGTATTTCTTGGGCTATGAAATGAAATGCATCAAGACAAGCCAGTCCTTTAGCAAATGTTTTACATGGTCTGAAGTATCCTACAAAATGTTATCATTATATAAAATGTGATTTGATATGTATTTATTTTAACCTCCACTTGATCAGTTGTAAATTGTCACTAAAAATAAAATGCACTTCGAAATGTCCTCAAGTGCTCTGTTGAACTCATCTGACCAAACCATCTGCTAGACCTGTTCTCAACACTGGAGTGGATGAGTGGACCGTGGAGGGTAACACACACACACACATACACGCACATACACACAGAGAGAGAGAGAGAGAATAAACACAAATACATATCAATAAACATAACACACATTCACACATATGTACATACAAATGCAGCACTCGTGCACCTCAGTGGCTGACAGAAAGAACAAAGCCACCCTTGAATTTTAGGCCCACCTTGGTTACAAGTGGAGTCCCCCCTATAATTTTCCGTGTATCGTTGAGTGCTCTAATCAGTGTTTTGTTCGTACACTGCATGCCTTTTAGGCCAATAGTAATTGCTGTTTTAAACAGAACACGGGTATAATATAATCCTCCAGCCAGGTTTCAATCAGATAGCTGTGTAGTAAACTATTTATGTTTGTATTTGATGAAGCCATAATGCTTGTATGTTTTTTTTTCCTATGAGATACGATGAATCAGACTATGCAGATAAGACATTTGTGACCAGCACAGGTAAAAGCCCTACGCCACTTAAGACATTAGGGTTGTCTTTTTTTTTCTTTCTCCATAGTAACAGTCCCCTGGCAACCGCCAGTGCCGCGTTATATTCATCATACTCCAAACCCCTCTGGCTCCCTCACACATACCCTTCCTCACCTTCTCCATCACTCACATCCTCTCTCTCTCTCCCCCTGTAGCTCTCCCCACTTGCGTATGTGTGTTTGCATCTGAGTGTGTCTGCATGTGAGTCAGCTGCATCCTCAGCACCTGGGACATTACCTCCAATCTCCACAGGGGAAGCTGCATCGCTGACACTGTGAGTTTAATAGATCTGCTGATTTTTTAAACTGTACTAACTGTATAATCAGTTTTATTGAAAGTGAATGTTTTACTATTTGATTGTGTCGTGGAAACTGGCTGTGTATTATGGAAAATAATGCATGTAAATGGTCAGTTTATTTATCATGTTTTACATATCCCATGGCATATGTTTTTGCATTTGTATTTGTTTTTTGTTTCTTTTTAACTGGAGATTGGCAACAGCAAAAAGTTGAAAATGATGTCATTTGTTGACAGTTAAACTGAGCGTGCTCACCTGATACTGATGTTTTCTTCTCTCCTTGTGTCATGATTTATTGTTTTTATCAGGCATTAGTGTACACTCAACTGTATCTGCATGAATGTACTGGGGGGAAAAAAAACGTGTGTTCTCGCCTTATTTGTTTGAAAAGTGACGTGAAAAGACCCGGGTTGCTCTTCAAGTTTGTGGATCATCAGGGCTCCAAGCCAGAATCCGTGCAGGTGTGTAAGAGAGGAGAGGGAGGTCAACATGGGCTCCAGCTCCTCCTCCTATGCCCCCAAAACCATCTACCTGGATGTGGACGGGAAAGTGCAAAAGGTGGGTCCAATTCCAGTGGATCTTTTTTACTGTTTACATTGTAAAATGCTGTTCATTCTACCCTCTTTATTAGAAATGTAATGTGACTAAACACATTTTGGCAATATACTTTTTGCTCTGTGAGATGGGCTGGTTTGATTAAAACATTAAGCTTTTTTACAGAATATATATATATTCTGTTTCTTACAGAATATAAATATAATAAATTCTGTTTCTTACAGAATATATATATATGTAATTTGTTTCTTTTAATTTTTCTGCCAGCAAACAGTGTCATGTAATGTAAATAGGATTGGGAATAAATGGACGTACATACAGATTTAATATTTTCAGTGACTCAAACAATGTTAACTGTAAACCATAAAGGTTGTTGCAAAATTATATCTACAGTATAAATAGAAAATGGTAGATTAGGTATCTAACTGTAGACAAAATCAATTAAATTGTTTTGGCAATACAATTAAAAATATGTTTAAAATCATCACAGTTGGGACTCATCCAGTAAATTTAAATTTTTACTGGCGGACTGATTTAACTTTGAGACATTAAGATTTAATTATGGGTTTAATTATAAAACCAACCTTAATAAACTTTATCTATGGCAATTAAATAATTCAGTAAATTCAAAGAAAAAATATGAAATGCAAACTAAAGTATAACACGGACTTATTTCAGTTTTTTTAATCATAACGGAAGCAGAGCAACAGCTTAGTTATCGTTTTACAGTCGTGACAAATGGTTTAAGGCTTGAGTTTCATGTTCCAGCGTTCCAAACATACTGAGATACAGATAAATGCAACGCTTCCTGATCTGGTGATGTCGAGTGCTTCAAGTAGAGAGCTGGCGATGACACATGTCTGTTCAAGAGCCCCGAGTCCACAGCCTGAGGCTGAATGTTTGTCTGCTACACCTGCTCGCCTCAAGATGTAAGATCACAGCTTATGTACAGGGTATCTGCACCCGCGCAGCACTACTCTCCATACATGTTCTGTACTAAGGCTTGTAAGCCGGGCTGATTGCATGACGGGTGTGGATAATGTTGCTATCTTCAAGAGCTCCATGAACTCTCACACTCTAGCTGTCCTTTTCATTCTCTCATTGGTCTCTCTGCTAACTTGACCGTATTCAACCATGAAACGAACTGACCCTTACTTTACGTTCCCATGTGGCTCGGTTGTCTAAAAAACACATGAAATTTGATACCTTTCCCACCCTGTCAGAACACTGAGGCCTTATATCAAAACCACAGCAGCTGTTTGTGCGCAGGTGTGCCTTTGGAAACCGTGCAGACACAGATTGCTCTGTGTTGGATTTGTGGGCCACAGAGGAGGTTTTCTCATAAACATGTGACATGATAATAATTAATACCCCTACGATGTGGCCTTATTCCCAATTCCCAATTAATTCAGTGTAAATCCGCAGCCTTCTGCCATCATTTCCATCATATGTGTATAATTTAATACAAAACGGGAACCAAACTTGAATTAAGAACCAATAAACTGTGTTTACCCCACAGGTGGTGTTCAGTCGGCACTGCAGCCCATGTGACATCAAGGAGCTTCTGTGTTCCTCATCTAACATTCCCAGGTTCGTTGTTGTGTTTCCTCGCTTGTTTATTTATTTGCTCATTTATTTATTCACATGGAGATTACATCACTCCCTAGCTGTGTCGCTGGGCATAGTTAAAATTGCCTATCACATCAAGCTGAGCACAAATATACCATACAACACAGCAAGATCAGCCAATAACACACAACCAACACTTGCACGTAATAATCAGACAGACATACTGCATTAGCCATGCACACCAAAGCAGACAATGATAAATGATAAAAGGAATATGTAGTCGTCATCTGCCTTTAGTTCTGTTTTGATTTTATTGAGGAAAATAAACTTTTTATACACTGATCTTTAAGTTGGCACTATTTCTCTTTCATTCAGCAAGCTGAAGTCTTTGCTCTACTTTGTAATATAGGACATAATATATTCTATAGGCGCAACGCACATATACAGTTTTGTGTATAGAAAGAAAAAGAACAAAAAAAAGTACTGTAGAAACAGGGATACTACAACAAATACATATACTTATTAATAACTTTCATAGCATAAATGTAGATCATAATATTTAACACTGTTTCACCTCAGGGAAAAAAATATTAACATTTTTAAAATACTTTATAGTTTGAGAAATGGTGGAAAACAAAAGTGAGGGGAAAAGGGAATAAAACTCAGTGTGTTTGTACTTTTCTCACTTTTCTTTTCGTCCTCTCACTTGCAGGAACACTGCCATCATGATGGTGGACCCAGAAGGTGCCTTGGTCTCCATAGATCCCACCATGCCCACCAACTCTCCAAAGTAACATACCAGCATTATGATATTGTATTTGTATAGAAAAATCACATAATTGCATTTCACTTATGTCATATTTTTCAGAATCTCCACCCCATTTCACAGGCTTCAACTGATTTATTTTGTTACCTTTGAAATAGCAGCTGACAAAAGAATCTCACGACAAGGTTCATTTAGTAGCTGTTCCAGAGCTTTTGACCATATCTGCTCAACAGCTACTAAACAAACCCTTCTTCTGTCAATTGTATTTTTCGCAAATAAAAAGCGATATAAAGAAATTGTTGATGTCAAGAATTAGGAATAATAACTGCTCCTCTGATTTCCTCACAGCTCTTTGTACAAAGTTGTCCCTCTGTCTACTGGTCAGCTTGGAGGTAAACTGTCAGCAACAACTTTATTTTCCTTTACTCTAACCTTTAGCTCACCAACACATGTGTTCATGCATCGACAACACATCCATTGTGAACATAGTAATGAGCTTGAAAACACCAAACTTGACAATGTGATTGCTGCTCACAATGATTTATCAGGAGTGTATTTCTGTCTGCAGAGAAGGAGGACATGTTTCAGAACGTGTTGTCCCAGGTGGCTGAGCAGTTCAGCAGGTAACGCCTCAGTTGTTTATGTTACGTTATGGCTGAAGCCTGCCCTTCCCCACCCTCACACATACCTGACACACACATACGTGACACCAGTGACTTTCAGTGATAATACAATCAGACAACAACTTCTTTCACCTTTGTCTATTTATTTTGTAGGCCCTATTTCAGTTTTATTTTGTCATTATGACCAACGAACCATGTGAAATACATGTCATTCTCTTATCATTTACTATTCTTGTCATCCGCTTTCCTCTCACAGAGCCTTTCGCATCAACGAGTTAAAGACTGAGGTCACCAACAGGCTAGCAATGCTGGAGAAGAGAGTGGAACGTAAGTGGTACATTTACTGTTTATAGTTTAAACGAAAGGATCCCCCAGAAAATCCCGTTCCGATGCAAAACAACCTGAGATGTAAATAAAACATGAAATACATTTAGCGGAAACACATCCCTAAAGCGAAGCCAAACTGTGAGACTTGTTGTCATCTTGTTTCAGTGGAGGGCTTGAAGGTGGTGGAGATTGAGAAGTGTAAAAATGATCTGAAGAAGCTACGGGATGAGATGACTTCAAGAGGTGGTGGCAGGTGAAATGAAGAATAAAGTTCGACAATAGACATCAGATGTCAACAGAGACCAAATCAATGTCAAATATTGGACTTCTTTCCTTTTAAATTCAGAGTAAACTGTCCATGCAAATACAACTTCTCAGACGATGGAAAGAAGGTCACTCCTAGACGAGATGTCCCCAATTATCCAAAGGTATGTCCACTGGGACGAATATCTTCATTACTGTTAGAAAAAGCGAACGTTTTTGAATCTCTACAGTGTCTTTTGAAGTTCTGATGGCCTTGTTTATTTGGCATATACAGTACACACTGTCTCAGGAGACTGTTGAGGCACTCAAGAAGCCAACATTCGATGTCTGGCACTGGGAACATAACGAGGTTTGTTGATATTGCGTCTCCATAACTCAATCAGCCATTTCCATTCCACATTATCCAAGTGATTGATGTCTGAATGTCTTTTCTCTTCCTTTGTGGCTGCAGATGCTAAGTTGTTTGGAGTACATGTACCATGACTTGGGACTGGTGAAGGAATTTAACATGAACCCCATCACACTCAAACGCTGGCTGGTAAAGTTAGAGCAGTAAAGTACAACTGAGCACGTGGATATATTGTATACTGCTATGTACATGGTGCAGATTTCAAACAAGCACAGGGGTTGCTAACTCTAGTATCAGTGCTCTGACACAGATCACAAAATAATTATCAAAGGGTACGAGGCTGGAAATACTTTTGATTTATGATTCTGCAGTCACTGAACGAATGACTTTCTGTCTTCTAGCTGGCGATTCAGGAGAACTACCGCAACAACCCTTTCCACAACTTCCGTCACTGCTTCTGTGTTAGTCAGATGATGTATGGCATGATTCACCTCTGCAACCTACAGGTATGTTGCATGTTTGTGGGTACGTGTGTGTTCATGCACGTCAAGGATACGATTCAAGAGAATTATCCAGCATTTAATTTTCACTTTTACAAAAGTACTGTCACAAAAAGAAAGAAAATTACACATTAGGTTAGGTTCTGAACGATTAAACACCATTTCTTGCAAGTCATATTTTTTAAAGATAGAATCATCTGTCTTTGAAATACCAACCAATGAATTTCAAGATTTTGCAGTTTGTAATAACACCTTTCATTTACACTGTTGTCCAGGAGAAGCTGACTCTCACAGATATGGGAATTCTAATGACAGCTGCAGTGTGTCATGACCTGGACCACCCCGGCTACAACAACACGTAAGACTCACTAGTCTGTCTGTGGGGGTGTTGACATATAGAGCAATGCAGATGCCCATTGACCCCAGTATGTTTTGACATCCTCGGCACAACACTGTTGTCAATGAACTGTGAAAGTAGTTCAGCATGGAGAGAATTCAGGTATGAAAACACGCCGATGATGTTGTTTTTGGTCAGGGTTTTGAGCAGGCGAGGACCTCAGGGAAGCTTCATGGGAATACACTGTCAGCCCACCCATTCACCTGTGTCATCCATCTGTCTATCAGGTACCAAATCAATGCCCGCACAGAGCTGGCAGTACGCTACAACGACATATCTCCGCTGGAGAACCACCACTGTGCTGTGGCCTTCCAGATCCTTTCTCTTCCTGAGTGCAATATCTTTGCAAATGTGGACCCTGAGGCATTCAAACAGATCCGACAGGTGAGATGTGCACGTAAAACTCTCACTAGTCTATTTATGACAAGCAAGCTGAGTTTTATCTTAATCCTATACAGTCTTGTCACATATTTACAGATCAATCTGAAGACTATTTTTGATTTTAAGAGTTAAATGTAAGCAAATGTCATGCAAACGTCTCAAGCTGTTTTGCTCTTATATTTCCAGGCAATTATCACCCTCATTCTGGCCACCGACATGGCCAGACACGGCGAGATACTAGACTCCTTTAAGCAAAAAGTGGACAACTTTGACTTCACCAACGAAGAGCATGTGACATGCGTATGTATTCATCATGCCTTACAAGATCACGTGGCATCTCCACCTGACATCAGCTGTTTACTGTACTGTACATGCGAGATGTGAACTCAACACAAGCGAGCCTTTATCTGTTGAGTCTGCTGTAATCAGCAGAATGGACTGTATTAGCGTAATTGGGAAAGCAGTCACATAAGCACAGTAGATGCTCTAAGACAGGGTTGTGCGTGTTGATGATGAATAGGCTTCTTTATCCTGTGTTTTGTGTTCGGGGGGTCGTGTTGCATGGATGTTTTTTCCATATGCATGTGCTTATGTTTTCAGCTGAAGATGGTTTTGATCAAGTGCTGTGACATTTCCAACGAAGTGAGGCCAACTGAAGTAGCTGAGCCATGGGTGGACTGCCTGTTGGAGGAGTACTTCATGCAGGTGACCTCAACCAAAGCTTTCACATAACTCGGAAACCCATCATGTCAACTCAGCTGAAGAAAAAAAAAGTACATTGTGAGCAGTAGCTACCCATGATGGGTGAAGTTCTCCGCATCAAATGACAATATTTCTGCTTGTGTGCTTCCCAGAGCGACAGGGAGAAGTCTGAGGGTCTCCCTGTGGCTCCCTTCATGGACAGAGATAAAGTCACCAAACCCACTGCTCAGATTGGGTTCATCAAGTTTGTCCTCATCCCAATGTTTGAGACTGTCATGAAGGTAGGGCAATGCGTGTACTGATGTGTTCCTTTATACATACACACACACTGATTTACAATTAATGCTCTTACTGTGATGTCCAGCAGCTTTTCCCTCAGATTGAAGAGATCATGGTTCAACCTTTGAGAGACTCTCGTGACCACTATGAAGAGCTGAAACAGATTGATGATGCCATGACAGAGGTAGAACCTATTCTATTCTGCTCTATCTATCTATCTATCTATCTATCTATCTATCTATCTATCTATCTATCTATCTATCTATCTATCTATCCATCTATCCATCTATCCATCGGCACGGTAAGCTTTGTTCAAACCAACACATCTTTATGTTAAACTCTTGTTAAACTATTTTCAAAAGATGACAAATGTGTCAAACTAAATCTGTCTCTAGTCACCTGACTGAGTTGTAGCACTGTTACAACCAGCTTATGTTCACATAGACACATACATGCCATTCTAATGTTCACACATGCATCCTCTACATACACCTTCTCTGACCTCCCTTCTTTTACCAGCCAGCTACTGTGGCTATTCATGTAATTGTCTGGATATTGTAAAGCTGTTAATAGTGTGTAGCACTAGGGAAAAGGGGGGAGGGGGGCGGGGGGGTTTAAAGGCATAGTTAGATATTTTGGGAAATACGCTTATTTACTTTCTTGCGGAGAGTTAGATGAGAAGATCGATGCCATTCTTATATTTGTCCGTTAAATATAAGACTACAGCCAGCAGCTGGTTAGCTTAGCTTAGCCCAAAATCTGGAAACAGGGGGAAACAGCTAGCCCCCCCGTAAAACTGTGAATTTACCTATATCAATTACAGTTTTAACAAATGCTCCACCGGACAGCAAATAAAGTGTATTTCCCAAAATTAAACATTTTTGCTTCAAGGTTGTGCTTTTGAATTTGGCAGTATGAACACCATAAACAATGTAAGAAATACATTTTTAAGGAAATTCTTACTTTTTAGAGTGTAAGGGTTTAAAAAAAACGGTAGTAATACAGGTTTCCTGCTGTGAGAAGGAGGCATTAAGCTTTTCACCTGAAGCTACCAAACACAACAAATGATCAGTTATGCAATTTGTTTCATATGGGTGGGGTCACACACACATACATACACACACACCCATCAAACCACTTGCTAACATAAAGGTGTGTCTTTTGTTCAATGAGGCACAGAAGAAAAAAACTGAAAATATGTCATTAGGCGGGAAGAAGAAGTAAGCTCTGCAGTGAGTGAGTGCAGTGGTATCTGTGTAAGTAAAAGCAACTGACTCCTTGGTTGTGCTTTAGTGATTAGTGTTAGTGTCATGAGTGCGCTCTGTCTCTGCCTCTCTCTGGCCCTCTCCACAGCAACCCTCCTCTGTACTGAACTCTATCTACAAAAGCCAGACCTTTATGAATGTGCAGCACTTTCATCACTTTGGATTCGCCTTTTAAGTTAACACCAAAGGAGTTCATATCAATTTACTCCCAAAAAGGAAAGCCAACAGGGTAATCCCGTTTAGTCGGCTCAAGTGAAATTGGTTCAGCGTGAGAAATTCTTGGCAAGTGTGAGGGTCTCGGCTGAATGGAAGTTAAACAAAACAACTACAAAGGAAAATGGAAGAAAGAAAGGTTCAACAGCTTACAAGAAACAAAGACATTCAAAAGGAGAAACACCAGAAAACTCTTAAAGTTAATTTAAGCAAGCACAATTCTCAGGTTAAAATATATTTGACATTTGAGCTCTTTTTGATTTCTGCAGTATCATACCATAATATGACTTAAATCATTTTGCTGTTGTCACGGCTGAAAACAAAGTGGTGAAATTGTCGCTCATTTGTTTCCCACTTAAACACCATGTTACCCGTTTTTTTTTTTTACAGTGACAAGATACAACATTTTCTGCACGTGAATTGAAACTATAACCTCTTTTCCGTCATTTTACTTCCCCACAGAAAGAGAATGAAGTTGCCGCTGGACTCTGAGTAAGTTTTGACTTTCCACACGGGGAAGCCAAATCTCACTCACAGCTCTAAGGCAACTTCAGTCCAATAGCCTTTCTCTGTGGTGGACGATAACAAAACAAACTTTTGGTGGTCAGGCATGGTTTGTGCTGATCTAGGCACAGCTCTCAGTCAATGAGTTGTTTTTTGAAACCTAGTCTTAGTTTAAACTTTCCTCCTTAACATCCTGCTGTTTCTCCCAGCCTAATCCAAGCTCTTATTTTATTGCAGGGGTCTTCTTTTGTGATCAAATTAAGGAAAGACTTTAAAAAATGTGACTGAGGCCTCACTGAAGACGTTCTGCGCTGCATGCTGAAGGTGACAGATGGATCAGGAGGGAGAGAAAAGAGACTTCTTGGCTACACACTGACCTAAACTTAGACGTCAAGGTGGCATATCTTGAACTTTGACTTAGACTTTTGCACTGGATGTAACAGAGAGGGACCTGGTGACCTCTCTGTATATTTATGGTGTTTATGTTGTTCTCCCTACTTTTTTTTAATTTTGTAGTGCCACAAGGGTTTGAGGGACCAGTTTCTCCAAAAACATAACTTAAAACCTTTTTTTTAATATATACAATAGCTGCAGAATGGGCCACATGGACCACAGGTTCAGAAAAATATTTCTGTACGACAAACAGTAAATGATCATTTCTTGTTTCCCAATTTTTTCAGTAGAAAAATAAAATGCACCAAATTGGGATGTTTCACCTCACAGTAGCAATACATTTTTTGATTGATATGGAGTGTTTTCCGATGAATAATGCAGCTTTGCACTGTTACTTTTTTGTTCACACACAATGAGCACTTGATTAAACCATCACAAGTCTAGGTGTATTCTCTTCTACCCTCAACACTTTTTAATAAAACAAAGCCAGATAGGGGCATATGTTGTCTGACGTGTTACATAATGTGTCCTGTAAAAGCTTTAAGATCTCACAATACGTGTAAAACTGTGCTTTGTGTGTCTGTTCATGTGTCACACCCTGTGAGTCTTTATATATAAAGGTCAGACTACACACATTTCAGAGTGTCTTCTATGTTAAACGGGCAGCTGTGTTTCCACAGTAACGCAGCTCCTGTCACTTAAAGTAATAGAACGGATTTAAAAACAACAAACGTTGACCAGGGTTTGTTAGAGAAAAGTTAAAAAGACACTTGGATAATTTAAATTAGCCTGATAAGAACCATACACTGATCACACAGAGTGAAGCAGGTTCTCTTTGAGTTGGAGCACATGTAAAGTGAAAACCGACCTGCTGACTGTGCACTTCAATAACCTTCAATAATAATGAAAAAGTCTGTTAAAGGCAAAATGAGTGGCCCCTCCTCCCCGGCTTGTAACTTCCTCTTGGATGCATGCTTACAATCTGACACCTGGTCGCTACATTTTTCTTTAGAGTCTCGCCCTCACACCCTGCGCGCTGTTATTGGCTGAGGGCTGCACACCCACTGCCTAAAGGTTGACGCCCAGAAACACAGCAAAATAAGAAAATACAGGCAGAGGGCAGGGTGTCTGCAGATACAGACACCGCCACACACGTCCAGTGGGTCATGAGTGATGATGATTGAGAGGGATTATTTTTGAGTCTATACATCCTACTCATTCTGCCTTTAAAATACATTAATTATAATACATCTAATGGGCATGAATGAACCCTTCATTAGTGCTTTGGATACCTCCACATGACTTGTTACATATTATCTTCATCAGCAGATGGAGATTGCTCAGTTGTCATGGAGATGGATCTGTTGCCATGTGAGCTCAGTAGCTACTGAGCTTGCTTGTCAACAGATCAATCTCCATTACAAGTAAGCAAACTCTAGTCGCTGATGAAGATCATGTGATACAAAGATCAGTAAAAAGCTAGTAAATGAACCCGGAGTTTGGTTTGTCGTATCACTGTTGATTACTGACACATACTGTTAATGCACAGAGACCATAACACACCACAGGAAGTGCCTATTTAGATCAATGTGGCAACATTTCACTTACGAGCATTGGATTCAGTTAATAATGACATCTTTATACAGCTATTATAAAGTCAAGAATGTAAAAGCAAGCAAGATTTCCCCACAATAAGTTAACAGAATTGAATAACTTAATAATTGTTTTCTGAACTTCTTTTCTTACTCAACGCAAATCTGTTTCCACCTTCTGAACCTTTGAATGTAACAATGATACATGATTTTAAACGAGTTAACACTTCATGTCAGTGGAAGAGTTATACCTTATATATACCTATATTATTTCTGTTGTTTCACATCTTCTCCCTTTTGACAATACGGACTTCATTTGACCCCGCGTGTGAGGCTGCAGGATCCTTACATCATGAATTGTTGTGCAGACGTTCCAGTTATGCGTGGTTCTTTATCCCATCGTCCTGATTGACATACATTTTATTGCCACATTTTAGACTTGAGGGCTAGAATACAGTCAAGATGTGTTGAAATATGATTAGTTATCCAGTTGTGTACTACCCAAAGGTGCCACTTACCTCAGCCCACACCACGCCCCCTTCTCTCTTCACCGTTTCCCTTTGAGCCATATCAGATCATGGTGGTTTTGCTCCAGCTACTCTACTGTGTTTTTATTACTGTGTTATTTTGGTAATATGTTGCCAATTACTCCAGAGCGATTTATCGCCTCACCTGTTGGCTTCCTCTCACACACACTGAATACCACCAACGTAGCTCTGATGAAATCATATTAATAATACACAGTATGAATCACCAAAGGCTCTATTTGTACTGCATCTTTTTGTTTAGGTTTGTTTGTGCACTCCAGAATAAAGTGGGAGAATTAATAAACTTCAATTTCACTCCTCAAGTCTGTGGCTTCATTTGATAAATATTATTTATTCACGTTAATGGTCTGATTCAGGTTTTTCTTTTAATCAATCTGATCTTTTGCATGCACACTACTGCTCCTACTTGTAAGTTGATGATCCCAAAGCAATGAAAAAAAAAAAAGACATCAGGAAACCGCATGTTTATGTTGCAGTTGAGATGACAGAAAGTGAGTAAACATATTTGAGTGTGAGTGTTGTTTGAAAGAATTAAATTACCCATCTCCGTCTCCACATAGCGTGACAGGGTGTATTGACATTAACCTGCAGGAATGCTCTGATGAAACAACATGCTGTCTTATCATTGAAGAATACCGCGCAGCACTCTGCTGCAAGGGCAATGATTAAAGCACTGCAACTCATAAATAAAAGGAGTTTCTTAGTGACAAGTTCAGACAATGTGCACTACTACAGTGCCTCTTACTGACTTCCTTGTTTATAAGAACTAAATGCAGAAGGTTTGTTAAGATGCTTAATTTTATCTTCTCTGTAAGTGAGTGACAGCATGATGTGCCTCCAACGCTCACAATCTCTTTACCTTTCTGTTCCCACATCAAAAGATTAATCGCTCAGGTTTAGCATCCACCCAGCCTGCTAACTTGTGACTCAGTAGGCTGTTAGATGTTTTCATGAGTGCAACACTAATTAAAGTAAGTGATATCTAAAACCCTTCAGTCATTCGCTTCGCCTTGAGGCTGGGTGTCACGTCATGTTAAACTGCCACAATACTTCAGTGGGCCTGTTTGTTAATGATATGGTGAATACTGTATCTATTACAAAAGCACCTTCATGAGCAAGTGTTAATTTTGTCTTGCACAATATTGGACCTTAGCATGCAAAGGAAGGTGTGGCACTCCTGCAGTGACATTTGATCAGCGGTTTGGTACGTGATCCATGCACATTTAAAGTCAAGATAGCAGTCGTTTCATTCACTTATCACAGCAACATAAGTGCAAAGGTAGATTTACAAAAGTGAGAGATTTTTTAACAGCCACCAAAGTGACATTTTATACCATCAAAACAAAAATGTTTGACTTTGAGGGTATAAAACATAATGTATGATAATGTATTTTTAAAATGTCATCACTTGTCACTAGTGTAAAACCTTGGTCATGTATTTTGATGACATGCCATCATTCTCATATTTTGTTGCTATTAGACAGGCCTGTTGCTAGTGGCACACATTGACATTATACTGTCATTTCCATTGGTTTATAGGAGACATAATGGTTGAGCACTGCCAAGGAAGCTCTTAGCGGTTCTTTGATGTTCCTAAAGATCTGCTGGTTAAAGGGGTACTGCAGTGATTTAGTGCACTTGCACTTTCATATTGTTGGGAGACTCACACAAAGCAGATTAAAAGGAGAACAGTCAAAATTGAAGCAGCAGAGCCAGAGATATCCTCACTTTTAGTCTGACTTTTAACTGACTGAGTGACTTTTAAGTCTCAACCCCAAGCCAAGGTTTCTTTCAGACTTTGTAAAGCTTCCTCAGAGCCACAAAAACATTATCCAACTGTTTTCACAGGCTGAGTGGTACTCCTTGTGACGAGGAGCCACTGTGTACCGGATCTTTGATTTGTGATTATGCTATCTTTCAAATTATTCTGAAGGCATTCATTTTTATTTGTAGAAAACTTATCCAGTCCTGGTGAACATTGGTGCCGTATTTACTTCCTGCCCATTCATCTCAGTGTCCCCAGGTCGGATCCATTCAGGTCTGTTTTTGACTCTTTTGACTACCACTTGGCGGCGACAAAGTTAGAAATGTTCAGATTGTGGCTTTAATTTTCATTATTTGTTATATTCCCTTTATTTACCTGCTGTGCCCCTGAGGGCTCTGTTAATTTATTTTCAGTTCTTTATTTTCCACAATTTGCCTCAGATTTAATTTTAATTATGTTTGTTTGATTATTCTATATGACATGTGCAGGCACCACCCACAGCTTTAACTTATCTCCAAATCATGGATCACAGATCTGCACTGGTGGTCTAACAAATCCTGATTCTGAGCCAGAAGAAAGCTTAAAATACTTTGAGAAACCGAAAGGTAATGTGATCCAACTTAAAGTCTTTCTATCTAGTTTTATCGCAGCTTATCAGGTCAAAGCATGTGAGGAAGACGTACACGGGAATGTTGATCAAAATCGATAAAATATTCAGTTTGCAAAGAAGCACAGAGAAGAGAGAAAAAAACACACGTCTGTTGTGTCTGCAGTGTTATTTGTGTTGTGCAATGAGCCTGTTTTGACTTGACCACAGTAGGCAGTCATTTGTTAATGGCAATAGAAATGGATGGTGCGTTATGCAAACCCTTTCTCTCGTTTGTTCTATCATTCAGAAAGTATCTTGGAACCATCTCTGAAAAGCTCTTTTATAACTTCATGGGTGTTCTGCAACATTCTTACTAAAAGAGCTGGATTTACAGGTGTAGTTAAGACTTTTGGCCATCACTAAGGAAAATGTCATTTTCTATTTCCTCCTTTCCTCCCACTTTTTCTCTTTTTCTTACTCACTACTTTCCCAGGTCAGAACGAACCGTGGAGAATTCCTCCCAGCATGCGCTCCTCCAGGGGTTAAGGTAAAAGGGCATATTGTGTGTGTGTGTGTGTGTGTGTGTGTGTGTGTGTGTGTGCGCGCATGTGTGTGTGTGTGTGTGCGCGCATGTGTGTGTGTGTGTGCGCATGTGTGTGTGTGCTGTCAACTGGCTTGCCAAAATTGAAGTCTTGCAGCAGGAAGCCGAGGATGATCCATGGCCTAGTTTCATGGGAAACTGGGTAAAATACAAAACACATGGCGTGGAATAAATTCTGAGTGTAGTACTACCTAGCTGTTTTATTACCTTACCGTCCATTAATCTGCTCCTCATCATGTACGTCCAGCTTGTCCGGCAGTTTTTACAGTAATGTGAATGAACTGAATGTGTAAGCTGTAGGATTCTCTATGTAAACACATGCAACCCTCCATTTATCTTTTGTCGGACCACAGATTAGACTGTGGCGTTGGTCAGGGGGATGAGTCAGCCACGCAGGCTTTTCTCTGCTGACCGGACAACAGCGCAGCCCAGACCTGTTTCATGTGAGCAAACACGCACGCAGACAAAGCCATGCTTGTGGGAGAGGCAGTTAAATCATGAGGGATGTCCCATTACTGACTCCCACATTCAAGAATGCCCAGTTCCTTGTTTGACCAGTAGACTGTGAGGACACAAGCTAGATTTATTGAAGACAGTTACATCCCTGACAAGAATGGCAAGAAGTCAAAGGTCAGAAGCGAGAGTTAACCCTAAATTCTGGTCCTGCACTTCTGTGTCTGTGACTACTTTGTGGCAGAGGAAACAAAGAAGTGTCAGGTGGCGTAAATCTTGGCACCAAAACAACATTTTCTTTCCCTTCTTTCTCTCTTAGAAAACACATCCACTGTGGCGCTCACTCTGTAAATAACTGTCCCTCCTTCCTTAAAATATCCTTGTTAATGTTTTTTGGTCTGGTTATATGAATAACCCAATCCAAAAACTCACAAGTTAGTTTAACAGCTGCACTTTCTTTTTTTTACAAGGTAGGAAGACCTCACACACTCAGCCACAGGGCTCTGAGACACCTGCGCTACATCCTGATAAAACAGGTCTTAAACTTAATGTTTCCATGAAGTGCTATCAGCAGAATATGACTATTTAAGTGAGACATATAAAAGCTTATTGCACAAAAAATGTATTGCAATGCCATAACACAATATCTTAAAATACATTTTTTAGTTTGTATGACAGAATTGGTTTCAATCTTTAAAGGTGTGGGATTTTCATTGTAAACAAACGTTTACAATCAGCATTTCTCACCTGAACACACTGTGTGCATCCTTCATTTCCTACCTCATAAAAACCTGCAGTGGCTTTTTAACATTTTGAAACTTGCATTTTTTTTTTTTTTACAATGGCTTCCAGACTTCTTCTCCTCCCCCTTTACTGGCACATTGCTTTCATTAGGGCATCCACCAACAGGTGATGTGCGACACCGCCCTCTTCATCCATCAGAAAGTGCATTATATCACCTTCCTCACCCTCCTTGTTCATGTGCTGGTAAGAATCAAGGTACAAACAATATGGGGACATGCTGGTGAAGCTCATCGTGCTCATGCAGCGCTAAAGCAGCACTAAAAACATTTCTTTATAAAATTTTTTTTGTATTGCAGCTGCCTGTTTTCTCGAGATGTGTCATGATCAGTTTATTCAGCGGGTATGATCATCCATCATAATATCACATATCAACAGCACTCCATACAGTTTGTTCTCTTTTAGGTCACTGCAGCGTTTAACTATAAGGCAACATTAGCTTGAGTAAATATTGAAAGATCTGATTTCCAAAGAGCTGTGCACATAGAGGTTATCTTAGCTCAAGTATCCATTTCCTGAATACCGGCATCGTTTAGTTAGTATCCTTGGCTTTTTCAGCAGCCTCATGCGGGCAAAGACCCCTACGTTAGTTACTTCTTCTCTGGTGGTACATGTTGTCAGAGAATGACTTTACCTAAGCCTTCATGCTCTGTTTGTCTGTGTTTTTCCTGAAATGTGTTGTTTTTCATCAATATTATGCAAGAGGCTGAACTTTATACAGATGTTGTAATTCATGATTCATGGTTGCAAAGGTTATTCATGATCTGTCAACAAAATGGACATAAAATATCTGCCTAATTATAAGTTTCTGTCAGAGGCAAGGTTGCAATGAATTATTATATATATTGCATGCTTATTTATTTATTTATTTATTTTTTGGAGAGAAATAAGAACAGATTGGAGCTCAGTGGTTAAAGGCAAATATTAGAAGCATGCAAACAACAAAAATTGGGACATGGAAAGATATTTGTTTTCCACAAGCTCTCATGGCTGTTGGGACATATTTTCTTAAACTTTAACTCACAACGAAATACTGCAAAATAGAGCAGTCCCAGTCCCTGTGGTTATTTCTTCATACTTTTTACATTATGTATGTGTTAAAACAGGAGCAATTATTTTATATTTACTATTTACATTGTTATGTTTCTTTAGTTTAATTAAACTCTGCACACATCAAAACAAAAGCATCACTGTCATAAAAGCCTTATTGTTTCCCCTCATTTACAATTTACAGCCTTCCAAAAACAGACATTTTACTGGTTTGCTGTTTTTCTCGGGAGAAGCAGTTAAATTAATAGTTCCCCCAGTCAAATAAAGCGCCAGAAATGAATGATGTGGACTGAACAACACCATCAGGTCAAGGAGGTAATCATAAACAATTACAAATATGTTGATAAATGAATACTCTCATGGAGCGCTGATTGGCTTGGATTTGTATTTTTGTTCTGGTTCTTCTGTTCCAGACGAATTTACTCAGTATGTCAAGAGAGAAGCAGTGAGCTCAGTCTGGCAGCTGACAGTTGGAAATGCTAATCCCAGCGCGTGAAAGAGGCCTGGCAGTTCACTGAAGGAGAGGCCCGCACCAGTTTGTTTACAGCGTGATAATCTGGAGCAGGCATCTTGATTGTGTGCTGGCAGAACATCAGCAGCCGTGCCGTGACTCCTGGGCCACGCGACAATTACACTGGCCTCTTATCTGTATGAATAGCAGGCCTAGTGACAGATGGACATATGGAGTGTGGTTACAAAAAAAGGCCACCAGCAGAAAGTACCTTTAAGGTCTTCCCTCAGTAATCTCAGTCTGGGTAATAGCATGGGGCTGGAGTGGAAGTGGGTTAGGTTTTGCTTTAGATGATGCTAATCACTATTACAAAGAAGAATTTCTGAGCTTTCCATTTTTATAATGGTGGTGAAAACTGTTATTTGATATTGCTCCCAAATACACTCTGGTTATTAAAAGGCTTGTAACACAGGGTTAATTCTTTTTTCGGGGGCAGCAGAAACAATCTGTAAACACAAAACATATTATCACCTTTTACGTTGATATAGTGAACTTGTTAGCCAGCAGTTTCTCATTTATACATCCAGCAGATACGCAGCAACATTAGCAATTATTTGGAGTAATGTTTCTGTCCACCTGGCGAATGTAAGCTCAATATTGACTTTCCATTTAGCTCGGTTTTGGTCTCCAACCACTAATACAGGGATTATCTGGCTCTTAAGCTGCTAAATGCTCCACTATGTTCACCAGCTAGTTGCTAACTTTGTGTGTCTGCCATTTGGAGCGGAGAAGGTAGTGTACAATTGGTTTTTAGAGCTTTTTAGCATGAAATAGCTGCATGCTGTAGTCGACAGCAACGCTAATGCAGTGAGAGCTGAGAGGAACTGCCTTATTATACATAAACACTTACTCAGCAGTCAAATGCTCTTTCTGTTTCTGTTGGCATTAGTTTTCTCTCTGTTTATGTTGGGCAGTTTCAAGCCCATGTTGTGCCATGCTGGCAGTTCGCAATTCCCTTTGCACTGTTGTTCATAAGAGACTCAGAGACACTCACAGCCTGTAACTCTGTTCAGTTCTGCTGGTTAGCAGTCTTGGCTCAAACTGGCTCCCTCCTTCTGTAACTTTTTGCCCATTCTTCTCCCCAAGGCAGAAGAGGCAGTTCCACTGAACAGAGATCGTTTTCACTGCTAACCACTCCACCGACGCCCTGTGGAGGTTGTAGACAGCCATGCGTATCATCCAATGTACATGAAGCCACTTCTTCTCACCTGAGAGCAAGGAGCTTCAGCCTGAGCCCATAATACACAGAAGATCACGCTATCGACCAATCTTGAAGATTTGCTAGGAAATTTTCTGCCAACAATGTTGTTATTTTTGTGGAGAAGACCCTTGAGAAAGTAAGTGATACTGGCTCAGTATTTGTGTGATATTGGCATGATAATTATGTTGGATGTCTCCCCTCACTTCTGGATAATAGTGGGAACACTCAAGGCTGAAGAGCAGCACTCCTGTTAGTGGGAACAATTTATGCACCATTTCGTAACGCTTCAGATTACGGCCAGCAATGTGCAGCATAACTCTTCCCAATTTACAGTGTAATTTTTTGTACTAACAGTGTACCAGTACAGTTCATACCGATACATACATGAAAATAGATAGATTTAAATATCTATAGAAATAGATCCACTTCAAAATGATCATATACTACTTACCAACACTGGAGGGGTGCAGACGATAACAAAAAGAGGATCGGCTAACTACATAGTTCCTTTTTTTCCTTTTTTTCTTTTTTCTTTTTGGTTTGGGATACTTACTAAATAAGCACAGAGTACATTTGTGTTTTTACTTTGGAACAAACAGAGGTATTTAGTAAGACAGTATACAAACAGAGCAAAATATTTCCCACAAGAAATAAGTGTCATGCATATAAGATGAGGTTTCATTGCTGGGGAAACTGTGTTTAGTGATTCACCTCTGAATGACTCCCAGCAACCTTATTAAATGCCCCCCACAGAGAATTAACAGTCGTTTCTACTTTAACCCAAGCAGGCCAAGAGTTTGATTTATTAAATACCGAGGAGATCCTCCCTGTCTCCTGAACAGATGTTTTGTGAGTCATGTACTTCCTCAGAACCAAGACTTTAATCAGCGCAAAGAGTTGCTGGTGATTCTTGGCCAACTATCATCTACCTTGAAGCTCCTCATTTTTCCACCAACAATATACTCAGGCTATAGCTTTCATTTCTATTAAGGGATCTTGAAGATTGATGTATTCATGTTTGTAAACAGCACATTAAGGTTTGCCAGATGTGTACACACAGGCAGCATGAAACAGGCTCCTTGTGTTCTATAATTACCATGAGTGCGTACGGTAGATGCTCAAAGTATTTGTATATGAATTTTCTAGAAAGAAAGAGACAGGTAGCTCCACCTCAGCTATAAGATCATAACAGCTTTGACCTCCCATAATGGGGAAAGATAAATGATACGTTCCTACGCATGTGTTTAAAGTGGGATTGCCTTTCATCTCCTGCTGGGACTCTGCCAGGAAAGATTCTCACTGTGGGGTGTAATGCTCCGAGCTATAAGCCCAAACATGTTTATTTATTTTTACAATTCAAAAGAACCTTTTTTTCCCTTCTGTATCGCCTACTCTTTCTTTCTCCCTCTCTCTCTCTCTGTCATTAACTTTATGGGAATTTCCATGGAATTCTTTTGTAATATAAGCAATTGTGTGGGATGGGGAGCCATTTGCGGGGGTGTGATGCTTTTCTTGGAGAGGCAGGGGTTAAATGATCCCTCCTCTGTTATTTCACCATGTTTTTCCTTTGAACTGTGCCCCTGCTAGTGATGACATGGGAACATCTGGATGCCACTCTCGCAGTGAGTAATACTAAATAATGTAGAATCATTAAACAGCATCCAAACATTTGTGTACTTGAGATTATGTAACATGATGATCAAACAATAAAACAAATGAACTTCCTGGCAAACTCTCATCTCTTCTCTTTCTCTTCCAATTCAAAGTCCTTTAGCTTTTTTATTCCTAGATGCTGGTACAGGACCTGACATGTGCTCAGTCTCCAGTGGTAGAGGAAGTATTCAGATCCTTTACTTAACTAAAAGTGGCAATGTAAATATACCATTACAAGTCAAAGCCCTGCATTGAAAATGTCACTTAATGTAAGTAAAAGTCTGTTAGTATTATTAGCAAATTGTACTTAAAGGATCAAAAGTAAAAGTACTCATAATGCAGAAAAATGGTGAGTGAGTGTTATACTATTATATATTATAGGCCCATTATTGGATTATTTATGCTGAAGCATTAATGTTGTGGAGCTAATCTTAACTATTTTATGCATGTAGTACTGTTGGGGAGTTTAATCTATAACAGTGCATCATATTTTATATGTAAAATCTGTAAAGTAACTAAACCTGTCAAATAAATGTAGTGGAGTAGAAGCATGAAGTAGCATAAAATAGAAATACTCTAGTGAAGTACAAGCACCTCCAATTTGTACTAAGGTACAGTACTTAAGCGAATGTTCTTAGTTACGTTCCACCGCTGCCTGTCTCTTATTTCTTGTAAAAGCAGAATTAAAACATTTCCTTTTTCTGTTTGTTTGTTTTTTTCAATAACTTGCAATACATCCTTTGTAATTGAATAATGTGTGATTCTTCCTGTATGCTTGTATGCTAGTTATTACTATCATCATTACTGTTAGTATTATCTCACTATTCTTCTTAACCTTAATGTAAAGCACATTAAGTTTTCCACTGGGTATGAAATGTGCTATATATATATAAAACTTGCCTTGCCCATAATCCAACTTTTCTCTTTCCCACTCTCTTTTCCTCCATGCGAGCCTGTGCTCCAAAAGGGTTACTCTGGCCCCAGAGCCCCACATGTGTAAGGGGATATCTCCGCAGTCAAGCAGTTAGAGGGAAGAAAAGAAGGGGAGCAAAGATATGAAAATATCATCAGAGGACAGGAAAGCAGCTTGATTTCAGCTCCTGAAATCCTTATGTAAATAATGTACACATTCTCAAAGAGCGTGCACACACATATGCACACACACAAACACTTCTGGCATCTGTCTGGAGGAGGGATCAACCACAGAGCTTGGCTCTCCCCCACTGGCTGTCCTCATTCTGCAGAGCTGCAAAGGTGAAACATCATCTGCTTGTTGGTTTTGGAGGCTTTCTGATTACTGAATACTTCAAGCAAACCATTATGGAGGAAAATATTACGCCTTTTCAGGGAGTATTAGGGGTATTACTGCTTGGCTGCATGTGATGGCGATCAACCCACAATGCAAATATTGTCTTTCTGTATCTGGAGTTTTCAATCCCTACTGTGAAAGCAACATGTTCCAGTTGGGGAATATGCGTTTAATCCACGCTACTGCAATTATTTAAAATACGACAAACCTGATGAGATGCAGAAGAGTCAGGCTTTTTGTTCAGCTCGCTGGCAAAAATTGCTGTTATGGTGAAAAGCTCCATCTGGGTGGCACAAATCCCCTGTCAAACGCAACTGTTTTAAGCTACTGTATGTTTTAAGCTTTGTGCAAGTCCATGCACAGGCACACACATAAACACGCACACGACTGAAATGCAGTATTAGCACCCTGACTGTAGTCAAAGCCGAATACCTCACCAATAAGCACAATTGTCCCTCATCAAAAGGTGGAAATACTTCACATTTCTAACAGTAAAAGTGGAAGTGCGTGTGTGAGTTTGTGCTTGCAGCAGTCCAGGATTATTTTACAAACACCCAGTGGTATGAACTAAAAAGTGTATCCAACATTGTTGTTTTTAGTGAATATTCTAATTCGATGCTGCTTTCTAGTTCCACATGGCTTGGCTCCTTGAATATTACATAATCAGATGGCATTCCTTACTGCATTTATTTGGATTCAGTTGAGATTTTTGCAGTAATGGAGCCACAATCATTGTCCTCTTTAAGAAAATCTAAATGGATATTCCTCAAATGTAAAACAGCCATAAAAGACATATAACTCTTTATCTACACTTTCATATCATTGCTCATCATCAGCGCATCACCTTTAACAAAGGGCGAGGTATAAGTTGGTTTCGTTATTTGACAACTGCAGGAGGATGTCAAGATCACATGTGTTCAGATAAGGAAACTTCTGCAGCTGTGTTGTCAGACTGAAAAAGCAAACACGTAGAGAGTCTACAGGAGACTGACCAGACAAGGCCGCGGTGTCTATTTCACAGGTTTTGCCTTTAGGAATGCAAACAGCTTCTCTGCGTTTCAGCTGGAACATTCAAGAGAATATTCCAGTACATTTGAGCATTGTGGGATAAAGACGGCACATAAGGAAATCAAGTTAACAGTGAAAGGATTATGATTAAAGTATTTTTTTATTCTATTATCACTTAATGATGTGTAAGTGTAAAGCAGATGTCATGCAATTATAATCCTCAGGGTGTTTGTATGATTTTCACTTTCACTTCTTCTTAACAATACACTGACTAAACAGGTTGTTCTCTTCTTTGTCCCACTTTTTTATAAAAGACCAGTGAGGTAAGGCACTGACGCGATTAACCGTACACTCTTCATTGTGTCCGTCATTACTGCACGACAACGCAATGGCTAGTTAATCATAAACACCTTCTGTACACTGTAGCTTGTGTCTGCCTTTGCTATCTGTCTGAGTCACTGCAGGCAAACAGCCTCACAGAGCTACTGCACTTTGGACTGCCGTGTGTGTGTGTGTGTGTGTGTGTGTGTGTGTGTGTGTGTGTTGTTGTTGCTCCTGATTATAAGAATGAACTGTGGAGTTGGATTTACATGTTTGCTTACAGTGTAGAAGGTATTAAGTTGACTTTGGAGAATCACGCCCCATCACCTATTCTTGGCCCAAACCTTAGTCTGTAGCTATTTCAGTGCTTTAACTAAGATGTAGCCTGAGAATACTTGAGGAACCTCCATCAGAAAGGGGTGTGTTTGCCTGACCTCCAGTCTATCAGGGTCCAGGGCCCAGTTTGGTTTGCCGGGCCCAACTAACAATGTTTGCTCTGCTTTATAGCCTCTCTGTTTGTTTTCCCCTTCACTGGAGTGACCACCTCTTGGTCCTGCCACATTTGGGGGTCACCCAACCCGGGGCTCGGCCCACCCAGAATGCAGTTCGTCAGCCGGTAGAGATAACACAACTGCTCAGGTGGTTTAGTGCACGGATGTCACCCTCCCTTTTGCAACACACACACACACACACACAGTGGTAATCTACCATTTAACGTGGCTCTGCGATCTTCCTTCAGATAGGCAGCTCTTCCCTGTTTGGCAGCTCTCACCTCAGGCTTGTCAAGCTTTCCCTTGAGGACATCATAAAATTAAATAACATCAGGAGAATAAAGGAGGTACTGTATTTTTTTTCCTTCAACTGGAACCTGTGAATCAACCATATGTTGTCATCAAAGGTAGTAATCACCTGACAGATTTATTTCAGAAGGTATCGCAACCGAATTCATAAATCAAACGGGTGTCAGAGAGATAAAATAGATGCATTAGACAAACAACTGAAGAAAAAAAAGTTAGCTCACAAAGGAAAATTGTTCTTTATCTTAAGTTTTTGTACAACTTTTGTTCTTAAAACTGGTTATTAGCCAATAGGACTTACAAAAACAAAATATAAAGCAGATAAATAGAACATCCTACATCTTTGTTTCCTCACTAGGCTGTAGGCGGTAGACTGTAGTGTTGATTTTCACATTAACAGCCACAATAATGTTTGATATGCCAAGACCATGTATTAAAATAATTTATCCACTTATCATTATTATCATCAATATGACATAAATTGATTGCATTTATCATATTTATCTTGATATCAAAAGGGTTGTAAAATTAAGAAAATATCTACTGTAAGATTAAAAAAAAAATTGAATAAGCTAAATGTTTTTTTTTTTTAGCTACTAGTTATTGTTTACGTTTTGATCACCACCAGCTGCAGGTTATAGTTTGCCCAGCCTTTTATTCATCCCTACATCCACAAAGCTATGATTTACAAATCCTAACAACACCTTTGTTATAATTGTTTGGGGGGTATTATTAGTTCAGCCTTCTTGCTGGAGTGCAGGAGGATCACATGAGGCCTTTAGGGGGATGGGCAGAGTTTTCAGAGGGTGGTATGGCTTTAAGAGTTTACTACCATCGCTGCACTCACTCACACAACAGAAAGTTTGGAGGCCAGGCGAGTAGCAGTGGGATACCGACGGATAGGAAGTGACGGGACTGCATGAATTGAGAGAGAGAGAGAGAGAGAGGGAGAGAGAGAGAGAGAGAGAGAGGGAGAAAAAAAGAAGACGGGAATATCAACACAAAGCAGAATGAGGAGCAACGTGCGATCGTCGGACTATTGGCTGTAGTGCGGGGGAAACTGAAATGCGCATGATCTTATCAACAACGCCGGAGCGAGAGACTTTCAATGGAAGTGAACTAGGCTCCCAGAAGTGAGACGCAGAGATTTTAATAAGGGGATTGTCGTCTCATTCCCATGACCGTGCTTGTAATTCTGGAAAGTGCTGGCACACAGGGGACCATATGGAACTGCGACCTGAAAACTACAACCCCACTCTGAATATGAGGGAAAAGACTTTACGAAAAATCCAAGAAAACAGTTAGGGGATATGAACGCAGATCTTTGGATTTCGCCTCGGTTTTTTCCTCTGTCGGGTTCAGTTTTGCGTCTTTGGGGATGTTTGCGAGTTGCGTCTCTGCGGCTTCAGTTCGGATACTGACCCGTCTCTGCGCCCTGGTGCTGGTCGTCGCTGTGGGATTCGGCTCAGAGCTGCGGGTCCGGGTCCGGCTCTCTGACGGACTGGTGACCGAGGAGGTGTTGGAGGCGGACATTGAGAGAGACACGATATCGCTCGAATTCAAGCAGGGAGATGGGACACTCATCACTTTTGTGGCGGACTTCAAACAGGTGAGACGTGGTCCTGTTTACCCCTTAAAGTTAACGTTGGTGTGCTTCGAAGGGACGTTTCTCCCCACTGGTTTTGACACCCTGATGATAGATTTGGGAGATGCTCTTAGAAAGTCTCGGATTACTGTAAAACTGTAAATTTAGCCTGAACCAGAACTTGTTACAACTGAGCCCACTACTTGGCTCCCAAAATGAAGGCTGGGGCCCATCAGTAGGCTACTCCTTTAGTGGTCTCCAGTAAGTAAAACATTACATTGGGTCTCTTAAATAATTTAAAAGCGGATTAATACTGTAGTTAGACACAGTAGGCTAAATTCAATGTTAAAAGCCATTCTTGGTCATCCTTAAATTTAGGCAAACTCCAAGATGACCCTATTCCTTGTTTTAGTGGGACCTCCTGGAGATCTCTCAGGGACTGTTTGTGGTCCACAGCCTTCACTTTGGGAACCACTGATTTCATTTAAATCATACAACAATTTCACCTTGTTGGAGCTTCCAGGACAAATTTGACTAAACAAGGGTGTATGTTTCACATGAGCAGAAACTCCTGCTCTGACAAATCCAAGTCATGTCCCTGTAAGGGTGAGGTCTAAAGCCCCAAAACAAGGTGTGATAGACAGGAGTGCATGTCCTTTTCCTTGATGCATTATACCACATTTTTGGTATCATTTTTGGCTCATCTCTTGAGATCAGGCCCAAATCTAGATCCCATCAAGGCTGAAATCAAGTAACCACAATGGCCTCTTGGGTCAAGCTGAATGGTTGCCTCCAGGAAAGGACGCAGGCTCACAAAACCAGAAGCTTAAAAGAAAAACATCCCAAAAGCCTAAATCCCCTGGAGCAGGCACTAACTCACACATAAAAACTAGAACTTGTAGTTTCATTCATCTTTTTCCATCTCGGTGTGAGTTTCACAGTGGTCAAGACAGCTGCTTCTCCTTAGATGTGGACGTCCGCAGACCCCAATGGTCTTAAAGCCCCTGCTGCTCATGGGTCCAGCCCAGAGCTGATCACATCAGCCGCCATATTTAGCATTCTTCTAAAAGTAGACGAGCAGATCAAGTGTCCCTCCCTGACCAGCACTACTTCCATGATTTTTGGAAAGATGACACTGTTTCATTTTTGACAATGACTACTCAGAGACACATAAATGTCAGTCCTGGAAGGAAAACTACAACTGCTGTGTGTAAAGGGGTGGTGGGGAACTCACAGAGGCGCACAGAGCAAAGGCATGTGTCTGTGATGGTTGCTGTCACACAGAAGCTGACAGGCTGGCGAGATGTGAAGGGGGAGATTTACCAGGATTAAGTGGGCATGTCTGACCTTTTTGATCTGCACGTCTGGTTCACTAACCAAAACAGCTAATTTAGAGTTGAAAGAGAAGAGGCCGTCTCCCCCAATCATTGGTGACAAACTAATATAAAGAGACATACACTGATCTGTGAGCGGGGAGCCTTTGCTCGGTTGTGCAGGCGCCCCGCGTTGCTGCATCCCTTCATGCATGCACACGTGCCTGCACACACATACACATACACACACACACATACACATATGGTTTTGTTTATTTGAATAAAGCCAACAGAACCTCTTAGATCACTTTACTTTTCCGCTGCCTGATTTATCTGCTCCAGTTGTAGGTCGGCCTCCTTGCCCCCACCTCTCCTCTCTCTGTGTTTCTCTCTCCCTCTGTCCCCCTCTCTGTCTCCTGCTCACTTCTTCCTGCTCTCTCCTCATTTCTCCTGCATGTGGTTTTCATTCAGCTCTTGTGCAGTATCTCCAAGATTTATGGAAAGTTGGATGAGCTGTCACTTCCAGCTGCCATGAATATACAGTCCAGATGAACGCATGTGGGAAGTAGAGTGTTTTAACAGGGATGTTAAACACTGGAGATTTATAATGAACAACACAGCCAAAGGTGGATGGGTACTGTACAGGTTAAAGTACTCTTTGGAAGAATTATTCCTGTTAGTCATCATTGAGTGAATGTAACTGATCAAACAAGCATTTCCCTTTTAATCTGGGAATGTTTGCTATCCAGTTATATATGTATGATTCATCCACGATTGAGGTCAATGTTTAAAAAAGATCATCTGATCTTTGCTATGACTCGGATCATCTCAAAAAGCACTCTATAAATAAATCAGACAGCAGCCGTCTTGCTCTTTTCTTCTGTGTGAATACGTGGCAATGATGAGATTGTAAATGTTATAGCCATTAGACACAGGCATGGAGCGGTCCACTGAATGTGAGAGGGAAGTTTAGTCAGTCTTATCCAAGCAATGAATCACTGTGAGAATCAGCCGCACTGTGATTTCAGGAGGGTTACGTTGCTGTGGTTTAGCTTGCTCATGACACCTCTGTGCCATGTTGAGTAAATCTCAACGTGTAGATAAGGTTGACTATTAAGTTCAAACCACTGAAGAACAGTGATATTATCATTTTTATGAAAGACTGGCAAGTTGATCATCCCCTGTTTATTCTGTAATTGCATTTGTAGGTCGCTTAACTTGCTCAAAACTTTCCACAGTGTTAGTAGATGGACTTAATGTTGGTAATCTCACTATTTCATTCCTATCTGGTATCACGGTGAAGTATTTACAGCTGAGTCTACTCTAAATTATGTAAAATTGCAGCAATCTGTCTGCAGTTCAGTAACATCCTGATGACATGCTCAGTGTCAATGTATAATTTTGCAACACAACTCAAACCTGATGTGCTGTTGCAGCCTTAAATTGACAATTCCTCTTAAATCATTTGTTAGTTGCAGATTCAATACAGCGCTGCTTTTTTTTTTTTTTCTCCTTCAGCAACCACTGCAACAATTTATGGTCTAACACAGTCTAAGTCCTTGAGCTGAACATAAACCCTGTCTTGGAGTTTAATCCAAGGGAAATGTTTCACATATTTGAGAGGCTGTTTGGGTCTTTCCAGATGTAGAAACTTTGTCAGAGAAGCTAATCAGTTTTGTACTCTGTGTGTCTTGCTTTCATGTCCAACCAGTGGGTTTGATCAATGCAGGAATGTGAGTGACTCCACAGGTCTCTCGGCTGAGCTAACACTTGAAGAAGGTTTCATTTCTGGGATGCGATGGCGCACATCCTTGTACATCTATAGTTACATGCACCTTGGTCCTATTATAAAACATCTATGAGGACATTTTTAACATGTTGTAATCTGTTTTGATTGATTTTAAAGAAGAATATACCAATAAACATTTGGCCACACTACTACAGAATAATTTGAAAAGGCTGTTTAAATTTGGAAAGCTTCCCGCATACACTAGTGTTTTCAGATCATGTTCTAACAGTCTGCTGTCCTCACAGAAAAGCCAAAATAGTGGCTTAAACATTGTGTTTTGGGGATGCATAAGCCACTTAAGCCAAGTAGCTTTATAACTGAAGTTAAGACAGAGGTTTTCAAAAAGCTTCATTATTGCCATCCATGATACAACATTGAATCATTTTCAAAGTGAACCACTTTAGAGAGTATTTTTCTGTGCTGGAAAGTTTTAAATGTGTCCACATCAGTGTGACATATGAGTGACCCCTTGCTGTGCTGATGGGTCGAGGGAGCAACAGATGTTGGTGGCCACTTGACACTCCCTATCTCACAGTGTCGTGTTAAATGGGTCTGGATTTTGTAAACAATAGCACCGGGGTGAGAATTATTTGTGTCAGCCGCTTTATAGATTGTCATTTCATTTCAGCCTTATAAACCGGATTGTGTTTCAGCCGGGGGCAGTTTTGCCCTCAGGTCAGTTCACTCCAGTGTATATTCTGATTGTCTTCAAAGCACAAGAGGCTTTATGGATACGCCCAACTGTAAGCTTGCTGTACGAATGAATTGGAGGATCTTCACACACCCTTGTGTGCTATGTCAAAAACTGAATGAGTTGGGGGTGGGGAGGCAGGTCTGTGTGCCCTTCCTTTTGCGATATATACAGTAAAGTATCTGTGATCCATTTTGGCAGATGCCCATTCCTAGTTCTCACAGCCTTCATATACTGTATCACCCATTAAAATTGTTCAAATGGATTTGGACTGTGGCCTTTATTAGCTACTGGACAAACTCTCTCCTGTGTGGGAGGCTTGCTGGCAATCCATTTTGTTATTTATTTATTTATTTGTGGGAAAAGCCGGTGTTTGCCAAATGAAGCAACTGCCACTTGTTTTGTACTATAAATGAGTTGCAAGTCTGTGCAGTTCAGTCACCACATATTATGCCTTTCATTTTTTTTTTTCTTCTTCCTTTGGCCGCCACACCTTGCCTCTCACTCAACCCTGAAACACATCCCACTTTGTCACTTGCACAAACTTGTAAAGTCTTATTTACAGGTAAGTGTCACCTGTTCCCGGAAATGTTGTTGCGCCAGACACTGTTGAGGCATATGAGTTTTCCTCTCTACTATTGTGAAAGGTCATGGCGAGTCATCTGTGAGTCACCAACACTCATCATCATCCATGTGATAAATTGAGTGAAAATTAAACACAACCAGGAATAAATACGTTTTTCTTCCTTAACCCCAATAAATACTCAGATATTCACGCTTTTGTTTACTAAGCAGCATCTTAGAAGACCTCTACTCCTGCTCAGTTTCCCTTTTTATGCTATGGCTCCTTTCTATGTGGGAGAGATAAACGCCACAGATAAGTTGCTACATAGTAAAACAAGACGTGTGATTGAGAGGAACTGCGCTGCTCTTACTCATCATCTCTCAACACAACTTTCTTGACATATTACTTGGAATTTGAGTATATAAAGGTCCTGTGAGGTTCCTCTGGAGGGGAACAACTACTACACAGACTACATTTTATATCTACAGAGATTATATCAGATGTGGGTTGTTTTTTATATGTTGTTTCTGTTTCTAATCCCGGCACCTTTCATTGCAATGTGTGCCGGCAGTGGACCTTTTCAAAGATGAACCCATACACTTAAGCCTTTCTCCGAGCCACCCTTTGTTCCCTGCTGACTCTGAATCCCAGGAAAATAGCTTCCTCTGTGGCCTTGTTGTGGCCCTTCAAGGCCCCACATGGGCCCCCTTTGGCCTCTCATGGCCCCTTAGCCCCTGTTGATGTCTTTATCCTTTATCCTCCTCCCACCAGCAGGCCAGATGTTCGTCTGTAACAGTGCTGATAAAGAAAAAGCTTCCCATCCCCACAGAAGAGAGAGGGCATAGCAGAGAGAGACAGCTATCATCCACGTTTTTAGATTTTGTTCCAATGATCAGGGACAGTGGACTGCACGGTGCTGTGGTAACAGCCTTTGATGGACAAGGACACAGTAGTTGTGGCTTGCACCGTGCATAGTTTTGATCATTTCTAACTACCTCAGAAGTTTTAAGATTGCAGTTGGCAACAAAAAAAAAGCTAACAAAGGGTTTACTCTGCCAAAGCTTCTGTTCTGTTCTCTACACAGTGTCCTGAAATGTCCTTTTGTCAAATTCATGCCTGTGTCCTTTTGGCTGGCTCAGCCTGGTTAGTTTCAAACTAATTGTTTGACTTCACTTTGCAACCCTTGTGACAGTTCAGTCAGTTCTAGTGCTGAAGTTATAAGGGTCCACACCTGGGAAGGTATTACATCACCCCTTTACTTGTCAAATAAACTGCTCTTGTGTCACTTTTCCAGCCATAAATATGTTTTTTTATGTCTAAGGACTGAAAATCCTTAAAAAGATCTTAAAAAGAAAGGGATGAGGATTACTGTTTTTAAAGAATACTGTAGAAACTAGCATCAGGCTACAAGAAACTTTTGCAAGTAACAATTTCCAAATAGATTCATAAAAGCAAAAATAAAACTGACCTGGGTTTTTTACACTGCTTACATTCACTGTTTTTTTTAATGACAATTTAAATGTAATTGAATTTTGTTGTTTTAAATTCAGGATATTTGCATATAAGGCTTTCACAATGTTATTCAAACATCTGCCTTTAAAACATTACTAATGATATATAGTTTAAATTATACCATTGTTTTTAAATGGCTTGCCATTAAATATTTCTTTGTGTCACACAAAGAAATAGGATAGGCAACAGGATATGAAAGCTGTGGGACAACGGTTAGAGGCTGAGTGGGACTGTAGCCATCTCTATTGTTTATGCCTTATCTATCTGCCTCATTTCCTTCCCTGTTAGCACCCACTGTTTGTCTCCTACTCATTTCCTGAATGCAAAGTCTCCATAAACAGTTTGGGTGTCTGGATAATTGTATCCAGATTCTGTGTGAATGAATAGCTCCCTCTTTGTGGCCTGCACATATTTTGCACAGGTCTGAAGACTTTTAAAGATTAAATTAGAGGCTGTTTGTGGAGTTTTTGTGGCTGTTTTTTTCCGAGTTTGTGTGTAACACTTAAATATTAACACTCCAGCAGTTGGAAAAGTAAGTTACCTTCCATTGTTTTCAGGAGAACAGCCAAGAGGAGCACGTTTCTTTCCGTGGCCTCCAGTGTTTTTATTGTCCATTCACTGCCACTGTTTACTAATTGGTTTGCTCTTTGGACAGCCAGGTGTGACCAGCCCCAAATGTGACTCCACATTCCTGCCTTTGGAGCCTATGTAATTAGCTTCAACTCAAGCATTTCTTAGCGCAGCGGCTTTTCTCCCGCTCCTTTTGTCTGTGTGAGTCTGTCTCACCCTTTCTCCCTCTGTCTCCCAACATGATCTTTAATCCCTGCCTACACCTGTGCTTTTTGAGTGGGCTCCCCTCATGCACCAAGGCAAATATCCTCCCCATCACCAAACATGGTAAATCCGTGTGTTGTTTTTAAAGGAGAAGTCGGAGCCATTTAGGTAGGCCGGGTGCTGGGGGGCATTTCATCACTTATGTTTCTACAAATATAAGCCAAAGGGATCAACTGGAAGCCTTTATGATGCTGAAACTGTGATCTTTTATAGTAGAACTGTAGATTTGTGTTACTGTGTAAGCTCAGTCCTCTGTTGACTAGGAAAGGGCCTTTTGAAAGAGAAACATTTCTAGTTGTTGGTTAGTTTTTTTTTTTTTTTTTCCAGAAACTTTTGACTGAAACTCAATTTGAACTTGACTGAAAAAATAACTTCAGACCAACTCAAATACCCGCACCGACCCACGGTGATCCCAAATGACTCAGCAGAGCGTGGCTGACCAACAGTCCTCCCCAGCCGGCCATCAGCCTTATCAACAGACAGGGTCTTAGAGGGGATTGGAAAACAGGAAGAACCCAGGGGATAGTTACTGACACACTGTTTGTGTTTGTGTGTGTGTGCGTCTGTGTGTGTGCGCATGCATTTGTGTGTGTTTTAATGTCCATCCATGCATGCAAGTGTGAGTTGGCACAGTTAGTACGCTCTGGTATGGGCATTTAAACTGCTCTTAGCTACAGAACCCTCATAGAAAATAAGCCTTATTTTTCTTTCAGTATAGGGCTTCACACAGCTCTCTTTTTCACAGCCAGCAAAGCAAGTATACACTCTGTGAAGAGAATGTTTTTGGCTAGCTGGGTTACAACTACAGTGACGGAGAATGTTCACTGTAAATGGCACCCTTTGAGTGTCT
The DNA here is from genome assembly GCA_008360985.2 of Macquaria ambigua. Classification (NCBI taxonomy): domain Eukaryota; kingdom Metazoa; phylum Chordata; class Actinopteri; order Centrarchiformes; family Percichthyidae; genus Macquaria; species Macquaria ambigua. Next base: position 215,000 of record VMKM01000188.1, read on the forward strand.
GAATAGGCTTTTGTGCACCTCTTAAGTAACCTGGCCCACCAAAGGTAACCACCACTGAAACAGCCCCCCACCTCTCTCCTGTTTAACAGGTCTTAGTATGACCCACTAGTCAGGTTTGCATGAATACAGACTTGTGTTTGGCTGTTGGCCAGTGGTAGTTTGTCTGCAAATGGACTAAGTCCCGGGTGTCAGGGAGCAATGCTTAGGAATCTGTACTTGTGTGGATTATTTATAGCTGTGCTGACATTTACACTGCTCTGGTCAGGAAAAATTCAAGGCTACACTGTCCTTTGATTATGTTATTACCAGTCTTTTTCAAGACTAGGAAATGTCAATCTTTTAATTCTTAATGTCCGTACCTGGTGATTTTCTCTAAATGTTGGTCTGCAAACCTTTAATTTTATGTAGGTCTGTGGAAATGCACTTTTAGGGGGTGACTCATTTTCCTGATATAGGCTTCACTTCTTTAAGGAGTAGTTGTGAATTAAAGTGGCCTTACTCTTCATTTTCAAGCTCTAGCAGGCTCACTTGACTATGATGTCCTAAACTTGAATCAGTGTTTTCCTATTCAGGTGTATCACCGGCTTTAACTTTGTCTACTGTTTGGGAATCTGGGATGTTTGAGCAGCAGTTGACTGAATCTTTATCTATACCCATAGCACAGATGACGCAAACAACAGGAAACAGTCTGTTACTCCCTATGGCTGTCCCACAGGAGCTTGACACCTGCCTCTATCATATTTGTCTGATCTTCTGTCAAAAGTCCTACTGTACCGGTATCCTCCGCCCATCAGCAGTTTGCATTATTCCCTAACTTAAAAAGAACACCACCAACCCACTTGGCAGGGAGGTAGCTGTTTGATCCGTCAGTTCAGTACTCACTCTCTCCTGGTGTTTGGATACTGCCTGTCATCAGAACAACAGGTGTAAAACCTCCTTTAATCATACCGCTGCACATTTCATCATTTTGTTGTGTTTACTTTTATCGTACTTTTGAGTGTGTCTGCACAGACGAGTCAGCGTGTGCATGTGCCAGTGCTGGTTGCAGGCAGGCAGGCAGAAGGGAGTCTAGTCTTGTCCAAACAAACAGTTGAATCCAACGGCTTCTGTCTGGATGGAGATGTGGAGATGATGTCATTGTGATTACTCTTTTTTTGCTTTTAGAAGCCGTGCTGATTATTATCTCAGCAGCACCCCAACCGCTAAGATATCACCACTGGTTGGTTTGTTATTGCCGTTTAAAGGCCACAATTAAACTTAATTTGTCTTAACAGTTGGCTGGAGGCCCACTGACTGCAGACAGAAATACTTTTATAGTCTCTTTTATTCTGTGCTACATGTATGATTAAATGAACAGTTTGAGAGTTCGAGAGCAGTGACTTGACAGGACCCCAGGAAGGTACTGCGCCTGGTCAAGAAAGAGTGAGGCACATACTACACTTTGGTTTTTTAAGGATTGAGCAAACGAGATATAACGTCTCAATTAGTGAGCTTTAGAGGTTCTGGTAGGTGGATTTTGAGCCAGGCCAGCTGGTTCCGCCTGTTTCCAATCTTAATGCTAAGCTAAGCTAATTGACTGCTGGCTGTAGCTTCCTTTTTAGCATACAGACAGGAGAGTTGTATCAATTTTCTCATCTAACTCTCCGCAAGAAAGCAAATAAATGTCAAACTATTCCCTTAAGATTTTCTATTGTGTACAAATGATATCAACTTGACACAAAGTTACATCAGTTGCCACAGTAAGCACGGTTGCTCTCCCCGTGCCCTTTTTGGCCTGAATCTAAATGCAGGGCAGTAGAAGTAGACAATCATTAATCTAAACACATAATGACACAACAGGAGGAGGAGATCTCAGCGTCTACACTTTACCATTGAGTAAGTTCCAAAGACGCAGAGTTGGTGGAGCTTCTCTGTAATTACCCAGGGAGCCCGGGGGCAAATCTATGTGGCTGACACGAATGCCTTCTCTCTCTCTCTCTCTCTCTCTCTCTCTCTCTCTCTCTCTCTCTCTCTCTCTCTCTCTCTCTCTCTCTGCCTACACACGTACACACACAGCGTCCCAGCGTAGCGCCATGTGTCTGCAATATGGGAGGTCTTGAAGTCGTGGCCTCTGCGTCTCCCTACACTTGAGGGGAAATGGCACTCTTGCCCGTCTCTCTGTCGGCATTGTACTCCCTCTTCCTTACATCTCACTCTGTTCAATGTGATATATTCATGCCTCCTCTAGTCTTGACATTCTCTTTAATCATTCAGACTTTGTTCTTTTTGTAAAAACAAAACAAAAACAAAAAAACAAGTACTGGGTTATTATCACAGTATGGGAACATCTGAGGTATTTAATTTAGATTTTCTGTGTTTCTACGGTCCTTTGAGTCCATGTGTTCATACAACACTGGGCAGCTCACAGACACGTGGGGGATAAACCTGAGGTTAATATCACATAAACCCTGTGAATCAATATTTGCTCAGTAATTTGCTTTCCAAAGGTCAAATAGTATCGCATGATTGTCTTGTGTAATACCCCTGCTTGTATTGAACGCCTGCCAGAAACTCTTTTCACAGACAAAAGTGGTTCTCAAAATAAAGAACCAGTGATCATGCAAAGTAGTCTATAAAGAACTACAGAGCGTAAACACTTCTAAGGCAGGTTGTGTTGCTTTCTTGTCAGTGTGTACACTTTTGCATACAGGAAGTGGGACCAGAGAGCTTAAGGAGAACTCAGTGGGGTTATCGCTGGGCTGTTTATCTGTTCCTCCTGCTCAGGGAGTGAAAGCCTTGAAACTGCTGCTCCTCTGCAGCCTGTTTGCTTCAGACGGGTGTGTGAAAAGCAGAGGAGGGGTGTTTGGGACTGTGTGTGTCTGTCTTGAAGCTGAAGCCAAGGGGTGGGAGGGGGGTGTCTGATGAATAGGAAGACAGGTCTGGTGCTCTGCTTTCCCCGCTGCTGGAGCTTCCCATCATGCTTTGCATGCCCTCTCACAGAACTCTTTATGGCCTTGGGTTTGGAGCCAGATCTCTCACACACTTGCCAACAGCAACAAGTTTTTTGTTTTTTTTTGCAAATTCTCCACTATCACCATTTTCCTACTTCTACAGTTCCACATAAAACAGCGTGGTAAAATGTTTCTGACTTTTACGGCATGTGAGGAACTCTGATAAGTTTGTCAAGAAACAGGCCCAAAGCTTTAATTTGACAGTACAAATAACCAGAGCATGACTGGAGCAACATTGCACAGGCCTACAGACAATAAAAAGTATCAACAAAGTGTCAGATGAGGCTCTATGGGTGTAGTGAACATAAACCCCTCTTTACTTTTGGCAGACAGTGTTTTGAACATCTTTGAACTCCACATATTGAATTACTTTGAGTGTCTGGAAAAGTGCTACATGAAGTACCAAAATGGAAAGAATATTTGTTCTAATCTGTATGAGCCTACACATATAAACAGTAAGTTATTATAACCTCGTCTCATGCACCACTTCAATGTCTTCTGGGATTCATCTGTTTATCCGTTCAGCCAGTCATCTCTCATCCTTTGTGTCTTGCAGGATGTGAAAATATTCCGAGCGCTGATCCTGGGCGAGCTGGAAAGAGGGCAGAACCAGTACCAGGCCCTGTGCTTCATCTCTCGCCTCAGCCGCAATGAGATCATCCCCAGCGAGTCTATGGCGCGGCTCAGACAGGTATGACGCGGCAGATCAAGGCTTCAGGCTGCATTTATATATTGTATTACATAACATTTTCAGCTCCAAAAAAAATAAAGTGTTTATATTGCTCAGAGTATCTGAGGGTGTGAACAATGATCATTTGTGTTCTCTGCTCAGAAAAATCCTCAGGCCATTCGCTTGGCAGAGGAGCGGAGAGGGCTGGAGCAGCTGATGATGAGCGCGGCGGTCAATCTGAGCCGGGCCTCGCAACTCAGCTCCCACATCCACAACATGTGCAGCGAGGCCCGGGAGGCCATCTACACCAGGGAGGCCGATGTCAAACACTGGCTCGACAGTGGTCAGTGGGTCGTCTTATCTTTGTTTATCACTGAGTTCTGTTGGTGGTTTGAGCTAAATGTTGTCTGTCTGTCTGTTCTCTTATCTCTTTGTCTTCTCTCCCATCCCTCCTGATTGTCTCTAAACACTCTGTCTCTGTACTGACACTCTCTTTATCTCCCCAACACTCTCTGTCTTCCCTGTTATCGCCTAAACACCTCTTTCCACTTAATTTTAGTGATATTATTCCAAGTATTATCTCAAGCTTTTTGTTGATAAGACTCTATCACTGTTCATGCTGCCTATGTTTACCCTCCTCTTTGTCTCTTTACATTCCTGATAAATATTTCGCTTTTACCTTGAAAAAGTATTATTGTACTATCCTCACACTTACATAGATTGAGAACATATTATTTCCATTAACTATTTGTTGTTTAAAGGCCTTTTTTGCAGTGGAATCCAGTGTCTTTTATAGTAATGAAGTCCAAATTATCTAGGCTGAGGAGAATTCATATGACAGCGCTATTGTCCACTGACAGCACTGTTATAGAGGAAACAATGTTGATGGTCATGGTTCACCAAGCACTCTGCACCATTATCAGCGGAGGGAATCACAGTAGCATCTCCTTTGCATAACAAAGCTTCCTTTTTACTGCACCATCTCCCCTCTGTTCACCCTCTCCAGTTCAATGCAGTATTTAATTGAGTGAAATCAGAAAGAGAATGATTCACTCTATAATAGCTTGCTTTTGTTTTTAATAGCACAAGCGCTGATAATAATGCCCCTCTCCTGTCTGTGTTATAGGAGTGGATGGCTCCATATTCGAGGTCCTGCCCCAAACAACAGAGGCGCCCAGCTTTCAGGCCTGTCACTCTACTAAAGACTTGTGGCAGCCCTGTCTCTGCACATACAGCCTGCGCCTGGAGTGGTACCCATGCCTGCTGAAGTACTGCCGCAGCCGGGACACCACGGGCAAAGGCTCTAACTACAAGTGTGGCATAAAGAGCTGCAGCAAGGGCTACCATTTCACCTACTATGTTCCCCAAAAACAGCTCTGTCTATGGGACGAGGAGACCTAGCATTTTGTTCTGGATGGTTAAGAAAAGAGAAAACCTTTCTTTGTTTTTTCCCCCCAGCCAAGCCAGTGCTTCTCCACCCATGCTGTTCAAAGTAAATACAGCAACACTGGACCTCAGTTTATATGATGTTACGTGAAGCTGTCTCAGGTGGTGAGATCCAGATGTTCAAGCTGACGCAGAAATAAATTCAGGTTCCAAATGAGACCAAAACCTTTAAGGAAGGAGAAATGCAGCACGTCGTTCTAGGAGGACCCACTAACGTTAAGCCTTTTCTGGGGAAATGATCATTGTCAGCTATAATGTGACTTTGCCAAGAAGCTGTCACTTTTGTGCCTTTTTTTTTTTTTTTTTGGGAGAAATTACTGGAGCAGATAACAGATGCCAACAACAATAACCTCTCAAACAAGCTATGGTCTGCACAAAGCTGGACAGTGCATTTGTGCTCAATTAAACACCAGCAGAGGAACTGGAAGGAAGTCCTACTCTGATCAGAGGAGTTATACAAACCTAATCTTCCATTCTGGTGAAGGAGAATTTGGGCGGTGAATTTATCTTTCTCGGTGAAAGCCAACTAAATGCCTGTTTATAACAATGTAAGCTGGCTGACAAATAAAATGCTCAAATGCTGGCTTTATTTATTTTCGTTGCAAAGTGAAATTATGGAGGACTATATTTGTATCTTTTTGCTAAAAATAACCTCATCAGTTTTCTTTCCTTTTTGCATTAAACAAGCTCTTAAAGTCACACGTCTAAACCACATGTCCTCAGTAACAAGATTCAGACACATTTTAGAACATTTTAACCTCTTGGATGTTTTTTCTAGGCTCATCCATATGCCATGCTACTTTGTTGCCAAGTTTTCATGGTTGTACAGAGTGTGTGGTTAAAGAGGTGTATTATCTTATTTAATAAGACAGTTTTAGTTCTGCTTTGCCCCATCATTTCCCATGGGGGGACACCTCATGCTCACCAGTAACATTCACAGTCTGTTAAAAGTGTCAAATAAACCAAAGTCAAAGGAAATACTGTCAAAAGAAGGGTATAACGTTTCAGTTTCTAGAAACAGGCTCTTCAGCATGGTGTTTTCCATGTTAGGGTTAACTAAAACTGCAGCGAGCCTTTTTAATTATACTGCCATCTTGTGGTTAAACAGTGTTTCTGTTGTATCCCAATGCCAGAATTCTGGTTTTGGTTTCTGGTTTTATGTGCTCATGTCAACAGTTAAATCTTTATAATTTATGCATCTTATATCCCTTACAATTTACATGCGTAATTCAAGGAGCATTTCTTGAATTTGTGGGACCAAATTTCATTTTGTGTGTCTGTTCTTTAGAGCAATAGGTTGAAGTATAATTTTGGTTCGTCATACATCCGTCTTCATTTTAGTCTTTACTGCCATATCAAATGTTCATTTTGTGTGTTGGTATGTCTGGCTAACTAAAGAACCAAATGAGTGAAACATTTCTATTGGTGGCCTTTTCTGGTGATCAAGTGCCTTAACATTTCCACTGATATCCTTGCTATGTAATTGTAGATTCAGTTTGTAAACATATTTTTTCTATGAAAGAGTTTTGAATATGTTGTAAAACGTTGCCATAAGGAGAAAATGAAGCAATTAGGTAATGTATCATTTAAGACTTGTGTTTTACAGGAATTGTTTCAATAAAGTCTTTCTTTGCACTGCATATACAATTGTAATTATTTTAATATAATATTCAATTCTAGGTCAAGTGCAGGTACAGCTGGAGCAAGGTGGTAGGCTACTGAATGCCTTGCTTTTGGAAACTTTGGCAGGGCTTCCCACCAGGGTCTCAACCCAGGTTACGCATGTAAGATATTCTCTGCAACCATAAAACATCTGTGCAGCCGTCTATTACACATGTTAGAATATAAGTAGTATTATTTCTGTGCAGTTCTTCCATTTTGTCCCCTTGCTGGAGGAGAACTTGTGTGTAATTCCTGCTATTGACCACAGGGGGTCGCCACTGTTCTAAAAAGATGAGGCAGCATCCCATCGCTCTGGGAAGACATCAAGAAGAAGGATGGAAACATGCTTTTTCTGTTAAATATTTAATAAACCTGCCATAATCTCTAAACTACGAAATAGTGTGGGATGATACAACCAGGGCACAATTCTTCTCGTTGCTACATTTGCATGTACAGCGACAAATAAGGTGGAAGGGAAATTAAGGGATGCTGAGGGAGGTTGCTGTTGCCACCGGCGGAGCTCACGTTAAGGACAACAAATAGCAGCCAAACACTTGACATTGTCCTTCAGAAACATATCCTCACAGGACTCAAAACACCCAGGATGTAAACGAAGAGACACATGTGCACCATCAAGGTAATGATGATTTTATTGCGTTTGTGAAGGCGTTACAATCCCATAGGAAAAAACGCTTTAACGTTAGCTTGCTACCGGTTAGTTTGCTAATCTAGCTAACTGAGTAGTTAGCTGGTTTGAGGACATCCTCCTAAATCAGGGGTAAATGGTGGCCCACTTCCCCTTTGAGTTTAGGAACTAGGAACTAGTTAGTTTAGTTTAGCAAGGGAATAAACATTAACGCTAACATGAATCCAGCTAGTTGCCAGCTGCTTTTCCGGTATTTTTTCTTACAGGTTTCCATGGGAACGTAATTAAAGCGTTGTAAATGTACACCTGTCGTTGTGTGCATCTTAAAAACTCAACAGTCCAAGTATGTCACTTGTCTATACTAACTTTATTTATTTAAAAATCTCTTTAACAGTGTCCTGGCCCAGGATAGCAGCACCACATAGAACACAGAGGTTATTAAATAAGACAGATTTATAATGAATTACACAAAATCTACAATATATCTGTTGTATCTATTTTGCATGCTGCTATGTAAAGAAAACAATTGTGGAAACTGAGTTGTCCAGCTACCAGGTATCTGCTTCAATTTTATGCATAACACCTTGTTTGTGATATATGCTATTTGAAGTTTGCATAGTTTTATTTCTTTTTATATTTTTTGTCTTTGCATGTCCAGATCCCATGTTGGATTGGATCGGTGTCTTTTGTAGGTTGTTCATGACAGAATAAAGCCGAACCAAACTTAACCTCCATGTATTCTCTCATTCACAACAGTACTAGTATCTCACCTATCCTCCATTGGAGGTGTTTTATATCACAGGTGAAACAATACATCGATTAGTCGATCAACTATTTTGATTAATGATTTGTTGTCATTTTCAGGCTAAATGTTTCAAGCCTCTCCAATGTGAGGGTTGGATGCTTTTCTTAGTATATGATAGTAAACTGAATGTCTTTGGGTTTGTATTTGCCAAACTATTTTGCATGCTGCTATATAAAGAAAACTGTTTTGGAAAGGTACCCAGATTGAGTGGTCCCACTACATATAATATCATAGCTTCACCTCCCCATGCCATCCTGACAACTGTTAATTTTGCTGCCCATCACAACCAAGACAACAACAAAACATTTTGGATTGATTCATAGTGTTTTCAAAGATCACGTGTCATTTAAATAACCGCTGAAAGAACCTTTCCCTCTTATTAGAGCTGTCTGAGGCCCAGCACCCAGTAACCTCTCATCTAGTTTTGAAACTTGCTTGAAGTCTTTGAGACTCAAGTGTACATCTTGTTCCAGTCCAGTGAGTGTGGGCCTGTCCATCTGCATGGTCTCACCTCCTAGTACAAACGTCACAGCAGAAGAAGAGACGTCCCCCTCACCCCACCAGACCCTCGTCCGGCCAACTATGGTGCTATTATAGTTCAAGCAAAGGCTAATTGTTGGTGACTTACAAAGGATTGCACAGTCCAAGTCTTTGGACGGTAATGCTGTCTCTTTCTACTGTAAGGGATATTACAGAGCAAGATGTGCCTCCATGCATTTTTCTCTTTCTGTGTAATGTGATTCAAAGTTGGCTTGATGACTGCTGACAGGCACGTCTTTGAAAGAAACTCTAAGTTGTTTTTTAGCTGTTTTTCTTGCTTGTTTTGTCTGTAGAAGAGAAGATGGCACTGCTTGTGGTTTGTGCACTCCTGTCCCTGTCCTGTTGGGTCTCTCTCTACTTTATCTTGTGTAATGTTAACGGGTCCAGGAGCTCCGAGTGGAACTGTCGTCTTGTCACCCTGGTGCACGGCATCCTGGCAGTCTGCATCACAGCATACATAGGCTATGTGGATGGACCCTGGCCCTTCACTCATCCAGGTAGGATGCTTACCCTCTGTGGATTCAAATTATCAATGTGTAACTTAAGACATAATCACAAAACAATAAGGGCTATATATGAGGGAAGTTAAACACAACAAGTTAAGCTATAGTCTTTCACATCATTATGTTGTAAATGCTACTTCAGTAATAATGGCATGTAAATCTGGAAACATTGCTTTAGGGCCTCAGCTATAAATCATTTTAATTCTCAATTAATCTGACAATTATGTTTTTGTTTATTTGATTAGTTGTTCAAGGTAATGTAGTCAAAACCCAAAAATATTCAGTTAACTCACATAAGACAGAAAAGGTTGTAAATCATCACTATTGCAATGCTGGAACAAAGTGATATTTGGCATTTTAGCTTGAAAAATAACTTCAATGGCAAATCAATTATTAACATAGTCGCAGATTAATTTAGTCTGGATTGACTAATTGTTTCAGCGGTACATTGCTTAGCATGTTGTTGAAAATGTTGATTAATTAACAGGTGGAACAATTTTCAAGCGAGAATAAACACTTCAGCTGTGACCAAATAATTTGCCCTTTCCTATCTTTCCTACCTGTATCTGTGTTGCACAGTTCTTCATCAGAAGTTTGTTTCTACATGTTGACATTAAAAATTACATGCTCCTGTCACAGTAATAACTTGTTTAATCCCTGTGATTGCATGGTTGTTTTTGCTTAATGTAAACAATATGCTAACTAAGAACTCTCTGTTTCTGTTTGTGGATGCCAGGTACTAAGAACACTCCTCTGCAGATAAGTGCCATGGTGCTGAGCCTGGGCTACTTTATTTTTGATATGGCCTGGTGTGTGTACTTCCGCACAGAGGGACCCGTTATGCTGGCCCACCACACCATGAGCATCCTGGGAATCCTGTTGACCCTGTGGTTGGGGGAGTCTGGCATCGAGGGCTGCGCGGTACTCTTTGGCAGTGAAATCACCAACCCCCTCCTGCAGGCACGCTGGTTCCTCAAACAGACGGGACATTACGGGACGCTGCTGGGGAACGTTGTGGACGTCCTGTTTGTGCTGCTGTTTGTGGTGATGCGAATCTTTGTGGGAGGCACAATGCTGTACTGTGAGCTGATCTCCCCAAGACCCAGATTCTTTATCAAGTGTGGGGGAGTGGCCATGTATGCTCTGTCCTGGGTGTTTATGGTGGACATTGTTCGATTTGCCATTCGGAAGAGCAAGAGGTGGCACAAACAGCAGAGAGACCAACAGGAAACAGTGGCAGCTAATGGCCATGAAGGGAAGAAGGACTGATCGGCTTGTGCTTCTCTAAAGGAAATCACTTTTCACTTTATGTCTGTGTTTTTTTACTTTGGACGTGCAAGGGAAAGTACAAATAAAATCAACTTTTTGTATGTTAAACCAAGATTAAAAAAGGGATATTTCAAAGTCGTAGTTTTCTATGTCGAAAAATATCCTGTGACATCTGTCTGTAAGGTCCAACACCTGTGCATTTTGACATTTTTTATGCAGTTATTGCAGATGCAGACATGTCAGATTATTGTGTAAAATGTGCAGTTAACAAACAACACAGATGTAGTTTATGTCACTGAAAACCAAAGCACTTTCTATAAACACATGAACAGATGTTGCTTTCAGTTGCAGTGAACTGTGGCCTAGTCATATGTGGTGGTGGTGTTGCTCCAAAGGAAAGCTCAATGTTAGGAAAGAAACAGTTTACATGGAATGCCTGTGGTCCTTGTGAAACATTTTTAGTCATATCAAAAAGTTAGGATTGGTTTCCTTGTAATCCTGGGTTTTTTCTTGGCGTATGTGAGACTTTGAGCAGATGTGAAAGGTATACTCAGGGAGATGAAGTCATACCGGAAAGTTGGAGTGATCCAGAGAAACGAGTGTGATTACTTTGTTTAATCTAGTTTATAGTAATTCTCTTAAGCTTTTGCCTGCTGTCTGAAATCCTATTCCAGAGCCTACCAAAAAACATTTCATTTATTTTACTTTCCCCGTGTAAAGGGATACATGGAGAGGAACCTCTCAATTACGTGGTTCTACACTGATGATGCTATTTGGATATTTATGTGAACTATAAATATCTTCAAATGTTTGATGAAATGGTGTCAGAATGTGTACTTTATGTAGTATTTTAAGTTATTTGGAGTGTCTGCTTTCACTGTACCAACTGTGTGAACATAGACTTACTTGAATCTTTTAGACGAAAGGTCCGCACTCTGTACTCATAGCTCCCAGTTAATTAATTTTAATAAAGTAGTGTTTCAGTCTCACAGAAATCTTGTCAGGCAAACGTCACTTATTGTGGCTATCTGTACAGTGTGCTGATCTTTTGTCTGACTTCCGCTTCAGTTAAATGTTTTTGATCCAGCACCTTTAAATGTTTTTGAGGTGTACATCCACTGCACTCTGTTTGTCCTGATCTTTGAGACAACCACATGCTACTGTGAGGATCAACCAGGTAGGCTCTGACTTGGGACAGGAGGAAAACTTGAGCAATCGTGCACGCAGGAGCATCTTTTGTTTCTAGCCTCTAAAATGTTAGATTTCTACTTTTAGTCTTTACACAAGTCACTGACACAAACACAACTAGGGCTGGGCAATAGTTATCATTTATCGACTTTCAGTAAAATCATATCGAGATGATATAATCATATCTGGTTATTGTTTTACACAATTCTGTTGTCCAATTTAATAATTCCAAACATACTAACGTACAAAAATCGTGATTTCAGTGTTTCGTTTACATGTGTAAAGAGTTATGTCTTAGGTTTAGTATTTTATGTGAGATTTTGCCTACATTTGCCGTAATGTGATATTAATTGTCAGAAAAATATTAATCTTTATATTGTGATATTGATTTCAACCATATTGTCCAGACAGAACATGTAAGTGCATCATGGGATGAAGGCAGGTGACTTGCGTATAGATCATTATGATTTAGCCCACTCCATGACTGGATTTGTTCCATGCTAAGGAAGTAAGCAAACTACCAGCTTTCATCTTTGTGCTCAGACTTTATATCAGTGTTCTTATTATTATGACCATATCTTGTTTGTTATTTTAGTGCAAATGGATTTCTGCAGTAATGTGCTAAAACACCTTTCATCCCCTTGTTGTCCTATTTATATTTGATTGAAGTTTGATGTGCTGCTCTCATACAAGGTCTGTTTACCTGGCTGCCGCTGTTAAGAACCGTGTGAGCATCACCATTATATCCAAGGAAGTAAAAATCTAACAGGTGTGTGCCTTAGTTATCTGAATGTACTTTCCTAATTTTTTTTTTGTTTGGGTTTTGTCTTGCGTCGTACTGTAAACCCTCCAACACAAGTGTAGGAGTAATGAAGAACCATTTTCAGTTTGGGGTTTCATGATTTGCCTTTGTAATCCCTTTGTGAAGTGAAATAAAGATGTGATAGATTGTTTGTATGCTTTTGAATAAATCTTAAACAACAAAATGTCAATAAAACTAAAGGACAAGCTGCATTTGCATCATTAAATGCCACAGATACTTGGATGTATTATTGGACTGAGACTGAAGTTACCTGAGCTGTCCACATGGTGGTGTCATATCAACAATATATGAATGATCAGTGAGGAATCATGAGGACAGTCATTTGGTGGGACACATTACTGTATACCTTTAGTTAAGCAGAAATGGCCAGTTTTACTTTTTGTTGTTGTCCTTCTTAGCAGGAATTCAACAGTTTTAAATCTGTTTTCATGCATTAGATGCAATCAGTTTAATATGCTGTATGATTTACATACATGTATACACTGTATCATACAGTATATTGTCAGCTGCCAGAAACATAAATAATGAAATAGGACAGCAATGCACAACTCAATAAATATAATCATATACAGTGTATTACTTCATACATTTAGTATGCTAAACATGTGACAGGATCCAAACAAACAAAATAGGTCGAGAGAAGGTAGAGAAGAATAAAGTGCAAAAAACTAATCACATCTACATTATAACATTGTTGATGTTGTGATCTTAAGAGCAAATACAAAAATGCACATGTACAGTTTTTTAAAAACATATACTCGATGGACCACTAATGGAATCAATTAATACTGATTGCATTGATTGCACTGAATATGGATTTTGGTCTTGAAATCCTGTCTACACTGACTCTGCAGTAGTTTGCAGATGAATTTCAATCTAAATAAAAAGACAGACATGAATGAAAGCCTCCAGATAGACTGAAGTATCTTTTGCATTTTCATTATCTGTCTCTTGCACCCACACACACACACACACACACATCCACTTGAGTGTGTTTTCTCTCTGTTCCTTTATGTCTTTCAAGCTTTCACTATGGATGAGCTAAGTTAAGGACGTTTCCTCAGAATAGGAGTGTCTTCTTGTGGATGATGAACAAAGGACTGGACCATAAGCTGTAAATAATGAACATAATGACTGCTCTCCCAGTCCCAGACCAACCACAGACAGGCAGAGAGCCATGAAAACCATGAAATAATCATACAACACACATAATCATCAAGTTAATCAACCACCTATAGGAAAGTGCCTCCTTACTGGAAAATTCTTAAGACTGGTTTCCCTGCCATGGAAAAGCAAACAATCCAGTATCTATCTACACAACCAGGGCTGTAGCTAACTATTATTTTCATTATTAATGAATCTATTGATTATACAACAGATACAATTGTTTAGTTTAGAAAACGTAAATAGTGAAAATGTCTTGTCACAAATCACTTGTTTTGTCTGACCTTCAGTCTAAAGCTATAGTAGAAAAGTTAAGATATAACTATATATATTAGGGCTGCAACTAACAGTTATTTTGATTATCGATTAATCTGCCTTTTACTTTCTCGATTAATCGTTTGGTCTATAAAATGTCAAGAAATAGTGACAAATGTCCATCACAAGTTCCTAGCTTCTAGGTGATGTCTTCAAAATCTTTGTTTTGTTTGACCAACAGTCCAAAACCCAAAGATATCCAGTTAACTGTCACATTTGAGAAACTGGAGTCAGTGATTTTATTTAATTTTCTTTACTGTTTTTTCTTTAAAACAATGCTTAAATTGTTATTCGATTATCAAAACTGTTGCCGATTATTTTTTGTCGATCAATTGGTTGATTAATTGTTGCAGGTCTGATATATAACATTTAAGTGGCAGACTTTTTTTATTCAGAACCTAGTAGGCTATATATACTATAAGGATAAATTAAACACTATAAAATGAATATTAGGCCTATACCACTATTACCAGTAGTGGTATAGTTGTTAGTATTTTCGTGTTATTTTGCAGCAATGTTCCCTCACATTATGCTGAAACAAAATGAGTTTTCCCATCTCCCGGCGGAAGTGGTTAGTGGAAGGCAGCGCTAGTGGACTCCAACAGCTAGCTGGCTAGGGCGTTGCTAGCGGCAGAAAGTGCGATTTTTGGTACCTTTCCGCAAGTTATATTCTTGAACAAATAACGTCTTACGTTGGAAAAAACGGCGTTTGATGTTCGCCAAAAGTTTTAATCGCCTCCGTTATTTTTTGTCGTTGTTTACAGAGGACTGGTGTTACTTTATGTCCCGTTAGCTGGCCACATAGCTAGCCTGCTCTCATCCACGGGAATTCTGCCGAGAAACGACTGAATTCTGGAAACATGGAGTCAAGGAACGTTGCGCTGTGCTAACCGACTTCACTGGATTTTCTTTCCTCAAGGAGACTTTTTGAAGGACATAACACGGAGACATATCGCAAGCCAGTCAACATTCATGCCGTGTTGTATATGTATTTTTCAGTCGTTGGCCGGCTCATTGTTGTGAACGGGAGTTTGCTTAGTTTGCACTCGAAACAAGAGCATACGAAGCAAAGTTTTTTTTTTGCTGAAAGAGCTCATCTGTTTTGTTAGCTAGTAGCTGGCGAGATCCAACACCCAGCTTGCCGTGAGAAAGGATTTTCTAAAAAACCAATGTGCTTTTTTTTAATCCACCATCTAACCAATTTTGATTTTGAATCCAACGTCTTACACCAGTATTACATTAGCTGCGGTTGTTTTGCCAGTGTGTAACACGGGTCGTTTAAACTCGGTATTGAGCTATTCTCATGGTCACGGGAGAGTCGTCCCCACAGCCACAGACAGGCATTTCTGGGAGCAGGGAATACCAAATGGGACTGGAGGAATTTCCAGCATCTTCAAAGATCATTTAGGAACCGAGGCCATTCAGCCGAGAGCGGGGGTGGTGGCAGACGGACTACATCGCTGGGCCAAGGTGTCTGTTACATTGGAATACAGATTGTTTACACATTTCATATCGGCGGAAAACTGGGATGTGAATGCAAAGGATTCACACAAGGAGTTCATACATGCACGACAACTTGTGCCAGCTGGCGCAGTATATTTATTGTTGTTGCCAAAATAGTCTTTAATGTCGGGGTAGGATATCATCTGACTGTACAGCTAATACGACAGGGGCCCCGATTAATTTTTAAGGTCTGCACTGTAGAGTCCTCCCTGCGATTACATTTTAACAAGAAGTATTGGCTAACAGATAGCGTATAGGTAGTAGTTTTGTTTCCTCCAGTGTTTGGACGTGCCTCGCAACAACCCAACAGTGTCCTACAATTAATTTATTCTCAACATCATTCTCGAAATCCTTGCATACTTCAGACGAATGCCAGAGAAGGACGCGCCAGGAAATCGCCTCATCACACTCTGGAAAATGTTAATCGGATATAATTTGCTGCAAATCTAGAACCGGAAGCCCAATGAGTGACACACAGTCCAGCTTCACTGACAGGTACAGTATACAACGATCTTTATGTCCCATTAATGCACTGTCTGCACTCAACATGCACAAATGGAGTCACAAAAGGAGAACATTTTGTTTCTTGGTTTGCTTATGATGATATTAATCTAAAACACAACAACATAAACGTCTGAAAATGTGTCTTACATGGTCCAAGTAAAGCACTTCTTTGTGGTGATGTGTCAGTAATAACTGTGTTATACAATCTAATTACTAAGGAAGGACATCAGATCTTGATGGAAACTCTGCTGAGCTCAGCATGGATAATGGAGTTCTGTGCAGACAGTAAAGTACTACTTGTCCAAGGAGTGAGATGGCCTGCCACTGTTTGTGTGCCAGGGAACAGTCGTCTGTGATCCCTGTACACCTTTCAACATCACTATTACCTCTAATCCTTTAAATCTAACCTTTTCCTACACCTATTAAAACAATCTCTGGATTTAGACAAAACCTTAGCTCCGTCAAGTAATCACCTTATCTAAGGCATCTGTCAACTTAAACTCAAAGACTGGACGCTGTTGCTAAGACCTGCAGGCTAAATAATGTGTCATGTCCTGAAGAACACTCTAAATGGCAGAGAAGGATTTGTCTGTACCATCCTAATCCGTTGTGACATAAATTGTCAATATTCTGTTATTGCATCATTGCACGAATGAATTCCTCTATGTTTTTGTACCTGGAGAATAAAGAGGTTTCTTTTCTCAATTTGACGTACTCTGGCAGTGAAACAGAGAAGTGAAGCTGTTGCATTACGTCAAGCACTTCCCACCTGAATCCCACATACCTGCAAGGAGAGCAGGCCAATACAGTGGAATGTGGTCTGGTCGATAGTTTCAGAGCAGAAGGAAGCATTATTGCACAGGTTGGGATCTGAAATATCCTCATGGCTAGGGCATGAGCTAGAGGCTAAAGCGCAACCCCATTTTACATGACCCCCCTCCCCCACTGCAATGATGGCAACAGTGGCTGGCACCAACTGCTATTGTAGTGCTGTTATTGTGTGTGGATTTTTTCTTATAGCATTACCACAACACTGCATGGCAGTATTGATTAAACTGGTGTAGATACCATCATATCATATCTGCTGCACGTGAAGGCTTGAGACAGTGCTACTTGAGTCGAAGTGTGTGGGTTTGTTCCTTTGTTTGTTTTGGTTTCACAAGTTCTTCAAGTGTCCTAAAAGTCACAATTGTTACTCTACAAGTAGAACATGATACAGGCTGCTATGTTAACACAAAACAGTGTGACAGCAGTCCGCAGACCTTGCAAGCAACTAGCTCTGTACCTCTTTTGCACAAAAATAAGAGTTGGCCTGTGCTCTGAATTATTGTTTAGACCGCATTGTTTTTGAGGATGTTTTCTACAGTGGTTGATGATAATGAGTTTATTGATTAACGCTGTCGTCTGTCGCTCCCTCTCTCCTCAAGTCTGTCTGTATTTCCCTGCCCTTGCTTTCTCTCCCTCTACGTGTGGTGTTGTGCATTTTGTTTTCACTCTGTTGACTATGTTGGGAGTATGCATCCAGCATCCATTGGGGTTGGGCCGCCAGCCAATGGGTCAGTTTAGTGTGCTGTTAGCTCTTTGTCATAGAGTTCTGCTGATCTCCACGTTTTTTTTTCCCACCCACCCCCCTGAGGCCCTCCCGGGAAGTGGTGCTGGTGACATCACTAATAGTAAACAATAGCTTTCAGTGGGAGCAAACTGGTTGTCTGCTGTGCGCTCCTCTCCAGGTCCATCAGTGTAGGTCAGGTACATTCAGGGAGGCTGGTTGGAGTATGTCTTCATTGTTACCCTGTTGGAGGAAAAGTGTTAAGTTATGTCTGTGGCTTGTTAATCGTAATAGGGTTGCAACTAACAAGTTTGTCATTTATTGATTCATCATCATTGATTCTAACGTAATTGTTGATTATGTGAATGATTGGGCGATTACTCATTTAGTCAAAATACTGACAATTCTAATGCCGAAATGCCCATCACAACCAAGGTAATATCTTCAGCTACAGCTCAAAAACCTAAGAGCATTCAATTTACAATTAAATTAAACAGAGGAAAGCAACACATTTGAGATTCTGCAATCAGCAAATGTTTGGTATTTGAGCTGGATGAATAACTAATAATAATAAAGTATTTATGTGATCACCAAGTGATAATAACTCCTCGATATTTGCCTTACTGCAGTAGAATTTGTTTCCTCAAGATATAAGTTTTCATGAGTAGATCTGACAGCTCGGTCTGCTTGTATGCGTCTCCTGTATTTGGCATCCCTCCCTGATAATGCAGTATGCTTCTACTCCATCTAGTCAGCCCTGATACTGGGGAAGCTGTGTCAGCTGCTCTGAACTGTGCATTAAAATGAGAAGTCATTTAGAGTTCTGATCAGAAGTGCAGAGGCTCCGGCTCAGCATACAGCGGATGTTTCCTGCAACTGAAAGGATAAGATAAAACCTTTGCAGGTTGGGAAAAAAAAGTAAAGTCAAAACAAACTTCTGGAATGAATTGATCATCAAATATTGAAGATATCTGCCCTAGTTGGATGTGACAAGAGTATCTTATAGCTGCTAATTCTGTAGGCTGTCATATAGACAGCTGCACAATTGTGTGTATCTTATGGGAAATGGGCAAAGCCAGTTGATGAGTAAGAGATAACTCCAGGATCGTGTCATTTTGATGATATAATATTCATTGTACAGCTGCAAGGATTAGTAGATTAATCAATCAGTCGTTCTGCAACTATTTTGGTAATCGATTAATTGTTTCAGTCATTTTCTAAGCAAAAATGCCAAACATTTGATGGTTCCAGCTTCTCCAATATTAAGACTGGTCACTTTTTCCAGTCTTATATTATCGTAAACTTTGGTCGAACAAAAAAAGCAATTTGAAGAAGACAGACATCACTTTGTTTTTGGGGAAATTACGATGTTCATCCTTGACTATTGTATGGGATTTTACATACCAAACAACTAATCGATTAATTGAGAAAATAATGGGGTGATTATGCGATATTGAAAATAAGCCATAGTTGCAGCCCTAGTTGTTTGCCTAGAGATTCTTAATACTTTATAATCTGCCTATCCCACGGCTGTGGAAATAGTGTGACTTTCCCCGAAGGCAGTGATGTTTCAAGATAGTGAAGGAATTGACTTTCTCCCTTTTTAAGTTAAAGTCAAGAGCAGAGACAAAGTCCTCTGAATAATTTCTAACCATACCTTAGTTATGATAGCCTGTAGGCATTTCCTTTTCATTTGTCACAGTATTTTTTTTAGGTCACAGCAAGCTCTTGTCAGCCTAAATATCACCAGGTTGCTGCCAGCTAATGAATTTTGGTTATTTCAAAATTTGACAAAGGTATCTCAACCATGACCTATACATGATTTTTAAAGTGCAATTTTATAGAGTAAAAATGAGTGAAACCTCAATAATTGAATATATTTGCTGTCAAATATGTTTTAATATAAATAATCAAGGGCCTCTGTTTACAAGGTATTCAAACAATAGATTTTACCCAGAACGCCTTTACAGAACACCTCATCTGTAAAACAAAGGCCACCCAAAGAAGATCTTTTTTTACAGTATGCTGGTAGTGTATACAAAAATACCAAAGAAACAGGAACACTTGAATAGTCTTGTAATGCAATCAGACACAACAGCTCTGCAATAAATCCTATCTTTAGAAAGAGTATCATATTAAGAATTGGTTCAAATTGTGTCAGAGAGGCGTTGATTCAATTCCATGGTGAAGTTGGAGGTTGTGGTTTGTGGTGGTGCTGCATTACACTGAATGGTGTTTCTAACTCTTTTTTTCCATGGGTAAAATATTAGAAAGAAAAAAAAGTATGAAAGTTCTAAGAAGCCCAGATTGATCTGTTGGCAAACTGGAAAACTACATTGATTTGTAATTATTTTGTCTGGTCTCAAATGTTGTATGGAGCCTGGGCTTTTGACACGTTCCAAATTTTTATTTCAAGAAAGAGGACAATAAGAAGGCATTTACAAGTACAGCTACTCTAGATGTTACCTTCCCACAGACACATTCAGGCATAAGTAACCAGTTAAAAGGGAAACTAGTTGATCCATAACATTGGTGCTCCTTTCCATAATCAGTCCCTTCCTCGTGCAACAGTTGTCCTGTATCCTGTCTTATGTCAGACCTGACACATTTACCCCATCTTTTTAGTAATGTGAATTATGGTTTGTGATGGTCTACTATGTTGTGATTTCACCTTGTGCCACCCTGGAGTTATTCTACCGTTGCAATTACAGTTGTCAGTGATGCATTTAACACAACGCTCTGGAAATAGATTTTGTTATTGATGACATGGTTGCATTTTGGTTAAGGAGGGAAACTTTATATTATCTATGCAGCAAAACTGCTGCAATATTGTCTGAATTTTCCTTACTGTTGTGAGTAAAGCTGGGCTTCGAAGCTCCATTTTTGAATTATTAGTTGTCTGTCTTCAAACCTAATAACTACTGAAAGTTGGTGCTGAATGACTGGCCCGATTCTTAGTTTTGTTTATTTATAGAATGTAAATGAGGACCTTAGGAAGACTGCTCACACCTGGATGTCACTTTGGCAGGCACACACCAACTCTCACCATACTCTGTTCATTCTTGCCAGGTCCCATTTCACTCTTTTTCACACACTCTCTCAATCACATCCATCTTTTATTCCACTCTTCGCTCCAATCAGTTCCTTTCTCCCATCATCACCACATTTTTATTATGCCTCAAGGTTGGGAGTATTTACTGTTGCATTAAACTTGCCTACACCAATTAGCCAAGCGCAAATGAAAAGTGGACAGGTGAAAATGGTTAGCCCATTCTGTGGTTTAGACTGTGTTTTATAAGGTATTAATAGTTCTTCTTTAGTTATCTTAGTCAAGTCAAGCTTGGCTAAAAGGAAAGAAATGGACAATGAGATAGAAAAAGAGAGGGAGATGGCAGATAGGAAAAAAAACGGGCGATGCCCCAGGGGTAGTGATGTTGCAGAGTGGGTGAAGCCAGGGCTCTGAGTGCTGGGGTAGTTGGGGTCTATCACCCAGCCCTGTGATGCTGATGCTTGTGGACACCCTCTACAATCCTGCCCTCTTAGCCAAGGAAGCTTCAGGGCCCAAACATTACTTTCACTTCACAAAAGCCACGATCACTACAAAAGAGAAAAAGGGGGACATGGGTAGAGCGCTGTCTTGCCCAAGTGTCGTGTCCTCACATGTCCATGTAAAGGGTTTTTGTTGCCATGAACTAGGCTACTGCCTTCAAGCTAACTGTGGCACTGATATTCTGCAGACTGCACAGTGGCCCAAGACATGTGATGCTGGTGATTTATCTTAGATTTCTGGCTGTTAAATTCCTTTTTTCACACTACATTAATTCTGTAAATATACATACAATACATATTTTTTCTTTTTATAAAAGTGGACAAGTATGTCTGCTCAATCTTTGTCTGATATACTAGGAAATAGATGGTTGACATTAAAAAGCAGCATCTCTGCTGTAGTTGATTGGATGTGATTTATGCGGCATGTTGAGACTCCCCTTCCCTGGGTCTCAGAATGGGGATGCTCTAATTGAATGTTGTCTCTGTGCTAGGAGAGGCTGCAGTGTAGAGAGAGACCTGCAACCTCCTGCTGCACTGTGATTCATTTTACACTGTTTCTGCTGATTCAGGGGCGACTAGACACACTAACACACCTCTAGTGTTTCTCTACAAGAAGCAGTGTCAGAACACAGGTTGTGAATGACAGCCAGGATAGGAAAAAGAAGTTGAGGAAGAGAAAGTGGGGATGTACTGTAAGTAATTACACCCGTGCTATAAAATTCTTTGGTTTAGATAATCTTGTTGTTCCAGGACTGTCGTAATGTTTCCCTTAGTGATGAATCACTCAGTATTATGTATCATCTTGCATTCACCAAGCTAGATTTTTTTAAGTGAGTGATGAGTAATAGTGTAATAGATGGAACATTTTATAGCTTTGGAGAGAATGAGGTGTCATCACAGGTCTGCTTCTAACAGCCATTAATACATCTTTGAGATGTTGCAGGATACCAAATCATACACAAAGTCTGTCATTCCAGGTGTCCATGTGTCCCTGGCAGACACTTCAACATACCCAATACTGTAGTTCTGAAGCTAAATTGATCAGCAGGACAAACTCCCCCAAAACCAACCTGAACTAAAAAGGAAAACCATGCATTAGCAAGTTTTCATGTCATTTGCTCATTTGTTCAAAGAAGTTACTCATGGATTAGAAATGTTTTGTTGCAGGGCTCATGGCCAGCAGCAGAGTGGACGGTGTTGCATGTTGAACCACCTCTTTTCCTTTCCCAGTGCTAGAGGACAGCAGACAGCATAGCGTGAAGAAATGTCTATGCCCCGGCCCTCATGTCAGGAATCCTGATGAGGTTTATTGGGGCAGAAAGGGCACTGTTTTCCCCCTGAGGCTGTAGCTTGAGCTCCAGAACTATTGCTCTTGTCTCTCTAACCCCCCCTTGTCTGTCTGTCTCATACACTCACTTATTGCTCTCTTTCTGTAAATCAATATCTCCGTATATACAGTGGTACATGGAAACACTGCTAGGGTCACATGTTGAGAATGACATCAGTGTGTTTGATATTAGACCAGACTGTAATACAGAAGTGGTTTAAAGGCAGAGTATCACTGTGTGGGTGTAGACTTAAGTGGCTGGGAGTGAAATGCAGTGACGTCATGCTGGCTGTATTTGTGTGTGCACCCACATTGTGTGACTCAGGTATATAGATTAGATAACACGCTGTGTGTGTGTGTGTGTGTGTGTGTGTGTGTGTGTTGTCTCCCATTGGCAGGCTGCAGGCATGAATCAGGCTGTTCAAGAGACTGTATCATTACACCATTGAGATAGAATCACCCAGCAGTTTTAAAGAGGTGGCATGAATGGCTGGCTGGCTGGCTGGCTGAAAAGGAGATATTGCCAGTTCCATAGGGTACTTGGCAAGCCAGTGGCATGATTCGGCAAAAAACCCAGCTGAGGACACAACAGTTCTACCAAGTTGTCCAGTGTAAGCTAACATCTGAGGATGTTTTGCAGGGTGCAAGGTTATGTTGTATTTCACCTCCTGGAATGGAGCACAGCTCAGTCAGATCTCTGCAGCCTGCAGGCAACTCCCAAAACGGTCCAGTGCTCTCCTAGTTTCAGACAGGCCCCACCTCTCCTAGCCCCAACAACACCTGTGCTGTGAGCTGTGTTGCTCAGCTTCTGCTAAGAGACTCCAGGTTACTGCAGCAGCTCCATATAGCACAAGTTACAACAGCAGCATTGTCTGACAGGGAAAAGTCAGGGTCAAGCTTACTTTATCAAGTGTGCACCTGCTTTGTTTTGTAACTTGGGTACGTCAGATGCATCCTGCCAACTTTTATCCTCATGATCAGTTTGAAGTTTCTGTTTTTCTGTTGGCTTGTTTTAAATATTGAATTATTTGCTTAATTCAACTCCGAGTTCAACTTTAGTAATCTGTCTATGTCTGCTTTTACTGATTCTAAGAGGAACTGAGAATAACTTGAAGTGCTTCCCCTGAATCTTGCATGAGTTGGTCTAGTTCCTTATTGTTCACTGTTCCTTCCTCTTCAGTTTGGGAGATCCTTTCACAGAAATGTCTGTATGTCAGAGTCCAGCTCCCTCAGGGCTGTTTGTCGTCACCCCTCCCTCTTCTTCACTACTTTTTCTCTCTCCATGGTCTGGTCTGGTCCCGGGCCTCTCTTGCTGCCACTGTTGCTGCAGTTGGCCTAGCTCTGCCACAGTTTTCCATCAAAACACCAAACCTCAATGGAGCATTCAAGCCCAGGCCCGCTCCAGTGCTGCCCCTCCCTCCCATCCCACCCTGTTCTGACTCTGCCTTCTTTCTCCCTTTCTCACTCCCTGCAAATGTAATGGCCCCGTCCAGGCAGAGGTCCTAGCTCAGACTAGAAAACTTTTTTTAGCTGGATCTGAAGAATTGAATGAGCTGAGGAGAATTCTGTAGATTTTCAGAGTCTAGTTTCTCCTAGATCTACGTATCATCTCTAGTATAAAAAGTCTAAACTTAAATCCACACAAGTAGAACAGCTGCAGTTGTTAGTGTTACTCTAGTAGAAAGATTTACGATGTCCATGTTATTTTGTTTTTTTATGTATTACCAAGAAAACATTTTTTTAAAGTGTTGCAGCAGAGCAGAGCTTCTATTGGCTGTTTATTGATCCAGATTGACTCAATTATTTATGCCTGTAAATATTTTACAGTGATATTAATGAGTAAATCACATGCTTGCAGAGATTAAATTGTATTATCGCCACTGTTCACATTGTATCTCTAAATATAAGTGTGAAAAAATATCAAGTTTTCTGTCATAGAAGACTAGGAAAAGTGGCACACATTCACAAATGAGAAGCTGGAATCAAAAGATATTTTTGTTTAAAATTGACACAAACAATTAATGGATTATCAACATAGTTGCTGATTAATTTTCTGTCAATCTCTTAGTCGATTAATCATTTCTCAGTTATCGTATAAGTTGTGTATTGTTCTTATAACAGAGTGTATAGTAGAGTGTTTAAAGTATCATTAGGACATGGAACAATAAACTACTGTTGTCTACTGGACAGAGAATTCATTGCTCATGTGGAGCCATTGTGATAGTTCGCTAGAGATATACTGTGACGTTATGTGAGCTATGACTGTGTGTCAGTGATACTTTTCAGTGAAAACTCAAGAGAAACGTTGCCATGGTAATGAAACCCTTTAAAATGACCAGTCAGCTTTGCATTGACTGGAGTCTGTATCCATAAAGATACAGGGCTATCGTAACAAACATCTCCTTTCAGAATTTGCTGCCAAAACGCTACTATTTCATCTCCCAGTAGCAGCTACAATTATGTATTCTTCTATATAGGCATGTATGACTTATTACCAAACTCAGCTACAAGCCTGCGCTAAGGTAAACTCCTCACAGTGGAGCCTGTTAAGCTATTTAGCTTCCTGCATGACTATGACACTGACTTGTGACTTGTTTTGGACAGTAAATCTGGGGTTAGGGGTAAGAATGCGTGCTGTCCTTAACGTGCATTGCTCAAATAACTAAGTTAAATGCATCAGAATAAAAACTGACGCGTCAAGGTGAGGCCAACAGGTCTTTAGGACTTGCTCCTATTATATTTTTACTGGCCTAACCCTATCACAAATAAAAATAAATTTTCTTTTCAGAACATTAATATGTATTTTTGTTTTTAAGACAATAAAAATGAAAAAATTATTCTTGGAATTATTTTCAAAGTGCTATATATGTGATTAATCACGTTTAATTCTAACATGTTGAAAGTTCACACAAAATATATTTAGAATCAACATGTATTAGCTTTGCAGTATATCTCTTTGCAGTCTTTGTGGTTGCCATGAAGTTCAAAAGGGCAGGACAGTGCATAGAAATGTAAACAGGGAAATGCAATTGACGTGATAATTGTGCTCTGTTCTTTTTGAATCATCAGCATGAGTTAACATGTCAACTTTGACAAGCCTAGTATAAGTGTGTGTATATATGAGTAATTTTTGCGTACGTAACGCAGGAGAAAGCAAAACAGAATGGGAATTCATGAGGCTTGTAAGCCTTTCCATTTATTTGTGTTGCCTCTAAATAAATCAGGCATGATGACTTTAGTTGTCATTTAGCTGCTTTGCTAACGTACAGGCTAGCTGCTGCAGAGTTTTACAGTAGGGACTGAGCTTGTGATATTTGCTTCCACATTGAAAGTAATTCCTTTTTTTGATTTCACTTTGTAATTTCAAAATAGCTGTTTCATTTCTGTCTCAGACAATTCTCACAGTAGCTCTGAGGAAGCATTTGATCTGATTGGTTATGGAAAGCACAACAGAGAAGAGAGTTTGTCAGTGGAGACTTACTGTTGAATAACTAATAGTAATATTTTGCGTGTGTAATTATGAGGACACTATATACTCTACTGTGTATAGGGACACAGGGACATGATAAATGATTTTAACTAAATGGAATAACCATTGCTATAAAGATGGTATCAGGTAGCAGCACTTGTCAACTTCCTGTATACTCCGTGTTTGTCAGTTAGTTTTTGAGTGCTTAGTTTTGACCGTTATTCTTTGTCAATCGCATTGGTCTGTGATTACTATGCAGTTTTTAGCATCAGACTGTTGCCCTTGAACCCCTTGGCCTCTTTGGAGTTCTGTTTAATTTCATATGATGCTTTTAAAAACGTGCATATCACACTGCTGATTGCCAGACAATTTTACATTCAACCATTGTATATTCTGAAGTATAGTTTGTATTGTGGGCCTGCAGTAGCGCTCTCTGCCTCTGATGTTTTCTTTGCCTCCCATGATGACGTTTCTGCATCTTTTTCAGACAGGTTTTACTGTCTCAATATCAGTACTGCTGTGTTGTGTTGTTATGCTGTGATGCTGTGGCTCATTGTTTTCTTTTTTTTTTTTTCCAGCTTTCTTCCCACACTCAATTTTGCTGGTTTAGTGTGGAAATTAATGTGACGGCAGCACTCTCGTCCACCCAGACGGAAAGTTGTCCTTAGAGAGAGACTTTTTATTTTATTTAGTTAGAGCCTACCTTTATTTTCATATTAACATTGGAAACGCGGTTGTCAACAAGGGCATCCAGACCTTAAAAACAGTTTACAGTCATCCAGATCTGGTTGCCAGGGGCAACTAGGGAACTGTCAAGCCCTTGAGTGGTATGTTTGTGTGTTTTCACCAACTTCTTCCAGAGGCCTGGCAGTTTAAGGATTCTGTGCAGCAGGATATTTTTGGTTTGCCACTTAGAAATGCTACCCATATTTTAAGAAATGTCACAGTATATTTATTATAATGATGACAATCATACTAAATTTGAGAACTCAACAGCAAGCCCTATAGGAAAAATCATTTTTTCATCCTGACCTGCAACCTTCTGTTGCATGATTACCTCTGTTTTGCTAAACTCATATGAATGTGCTTTACACTTTTGTACACACTTGAGTGTCGGTAATGTTTCTAGACATGCTTTTTCTCTTTTACTCTGTCCCCGTGTTTCTGTCCAGTGCTGCGATCTTTCTTCATGACATCTCCTTAGCCTTTAAATGTGCCTTAAGCAGCTCATTTCATTGTCCCATGTTTATTTGGGATGTAGATACTGCATGATATAATACTAAACAAATTTCCTTTTCAGATCTCTTTGAGCTGTTTTAACATGTACAAAACACTACAGCATTATTTCTGAAAGCATGATTCATAAGTCCAGTTCAGCGTAGACATTATAGACAGCCTGATGCATCATCCAGCCACTAAGAACTTGGTTTGCCTGTCACGTTTTCATTTGTTCCTGTATGATCAACCAAGAACAACATCTGCCTACTCATTTTTGCCATCCCTGTGCTTGTACGTACGCATGTCCCAGCTCAGTGTGTGTGTGTGTGTGTGTGTGTGTTTATGTGCTGACTTTTCCATCTCTCCAATTCAGAGGTTTCTTAGGGAGTGGGCTACTTAAAGCTAGTTTTCTTTTTTTTCTGATGGAGGCTCTGGAACTTATTACAGTCTGAGGCATTTTCATAAACGGGCCATTCAGCTGCCCCTGCATGGCTCTGAATGGGACACACTGTCGCCAGGAGAAAGAGAGTTAATGTGGGCTAGTTAGTCGTGAGAGACCTCCCTATTACGGAAGACTGGTGTTCTGAAATGTGTAGTTATTCATACTACTGTTTCATAGTATAATACTGTGTGCATTTAGATTTTTAAAGCATTTTACAAAGCATACTGCATGTAGGCTTACACTTTTACAGTGACAGCCCTTACTTGAAATGAACTGTTGTCCCGCCCGCCTAGCAAAGATGCCCTAAATAAAGAGATGTGGGCTTGACAATAAAGTATAAAAAGGTATTTGTTTTTATGGGGTTATTTCCTGGCTGAGACATCAATCTTTCTCACTTCATCACAATAAAAAATAATAATAAAACTAAATCTAAATGTAGGCTTTATGGTAACTATGCAACAATATAACTTTTAACCCGGTTGAAGTGGTTTTTTATACTACATGAAGAAGAATGGCAAAACATGGCTCCCTCTGCCTGTAGAAAAACACAGAAAAACGGATAATTGGCCCAAACTTCATGAGCGCTCAGGAGATTTTCCTTTCAGTGGAAAGTGCATTACAGATATAATATATGATTAATATTACCCTTTTAAATAGCTTTGGAATAGATTCTAATAGGGTCCCTTAATTACTTACAGGGAACCTAGAACATAAAAGGGATTTTTGCCTTGTCTTTATTTATCCTTCATGGAGTACTGGAGTTAAAATTGGTTCTTGTGTAAGAATTGCCAAAGTCCAGCTGCTCAGGTTTTGTGAGACGCTTACTCAGACAGGTACTAATTTGTACTCTTTTCAATCCAGTGCAGTGTCAACGTGAGGAGGAAGACCTTTAGGCTTAAATGTAAAATTTAGCAGAACATTTTGTGTATAAACATTTCACTTTGAGCTAACTCCATAAGGCTGCATCCTAAAGATGAGATCAAACAACTATTAACAGTGCAGTATCTCCTTAAATCTAAGTTTGCCAAACAGCAAGGCAATAGACAAATCTCTAACTTCCTGGAAAACATCACCTTTTCCAATATGGTGCTGACAGTATCCCTAAATGATTTCATCACTACATCACTCTGTGGCAGTAATCAGTCTCAGGGAAGGCTGCCTCGAAGGAAACAGGCCATGGATGTGATTCGGATATGATTATTACAGTCAAGTTGTGATGTCTGTGCGGACTAAATCGCGGCACACACACACGTACACACAGCTGAGATCAGAGTGAGAGCCGGAGGACATTTGACCTGGAAAGGGCTTTAATCTGCAGCTGAAGAACTCTGATGTTTGATCAGGATTATCATGTTTACCGCTATATGGGTCTCAGGAGAAGCTGTCAGCTTGGCATCTTGTTTTTCAGCCTCCATATAGGCGTAAACAGCTCACCATTTGTTTACTTTGTTGCATTAAAAGTCTGTCAGGTCATTTCTGTGAGATACTGATGTTCATTCTGTTTTATCTTGCAGGTTTCCCAAAAAAGCAATCAGGTAAGAATCTTTATTTTCTCATATTCTATTGCAATGATTTATGTGTGCTTATCGCTAGGTAACCCTGTGGCCACACACACATACACACACCAGTGGTTTACATACACAGAGCTCCAGACGAGGGGAAATGAGGCAGGTTTTACTAGGCCTCGTATGTAGAAACACAGAAGTCTTCAGAGTTTGAACCAAACATACCGTCTCCCTTTCCCCCCTCTTACTCATGTACACACACACACACACACACGCACAGAGTGAGGGACAAAGGGGTCCCTCTTCTGAGGGTGGCCCATCACTGCCTTTCACTGTGAACAGAACAGTGGCCTTTCACAGTTGGGGCCAGTATAGGCAGAGGCAGCCATACATAGCCTCCCGAGGTTCAAGCCGGAGTCTGGCCTTGTAGCACCTCCTCTGAGGAGCGTCCTTTCTCTGGCCTTCCTCCCTGGGCGCTCAGCAGAGCAGCTCCACATCCTCTCTGGCTGTCACATTATACAGTAGACACACTCAGCATGATTCATACACTAGGAGGTCCTCTTGCCACATTATTCTCAATGATGAAGGGAACAATTGTTGGTTCTGAGTGTTGGTGTAATTTCTCCTGAGCATTCACTTGCCTGCAGCTTGTGCGTATACAGGGTGGTAGTACAGAAAGACGCAATGACGCTGCCTGTAAAAATGCTACAATAAAAGACAACAGAGGTGTATGTGACAGCACATACTGGATAAATGCCAACGTTTTGCACTATTTAACCACTTGTTTGTGGTGGGATTACCTGTTTCTCATGGGGGTTCCTCTTTCTCTAGAACCAGCAGCATTCTCAGTAAAGACCACCCCCCGGACAAGAAACCCAAAAGTGACAAAACCTCACTTCCCTCCAATGAGTTTGACCCTACAGGTAACTTCCCACTTTTGTTTTCAAGCTCATATTCCTGTTGTTTTTCTTATTTTCTCTTTTTCTTTCATTCTCTGTCACATACTCTATCCTGTCCCTCTACCTCTGGATGCATCACTTTATCTGACTGCCTCATGTGCTTCTCTCTCTCTCTCTCTCTCTCTCTCTCTCTCTCTCTCTCTCTCTCTCTCTCTAACACACACACAAACACAGTCTCACAGCTGTGCTGATGATGGTTTGCTCGATGCAAAAGGCATGCTGGGATGGTGAACGGTGGTGTGTGTGTATCTTGCTCTATGCTTTGTACTCTCTCTTTGAAAGCGTTCGTTTTACTTGTGTGGTCTGATCTGAGATAATTGTTCGGCTCTTATCACTGGAGCCTAACAACTTATTATGAACAGGAGTTGGACTTGTCTTTCTTTTTGAGTTAATTCAACTAATGTACTGTATGTCTGTATTGGCTAAGTCTGCATTACACTGCATTAAACTGTTTGGCAGAAGCTTATGTTGCGTTACATGTTGCACGTTTTAAGCCGATAAGCACAGAAAGGTTTGGTTATAGGACCTGCAGCTGCATGTTTAATGTCCACATGGTTCTTGCAGTTTTACATAAATCAGTGCACTGTGGGTTTTGTATGCTCAAAGTGGTTGGGTGGTCTCGATGCATACTTGAAGGGCACAAAAGCCACTAAGCCTGTTATGCACGGCAGTTTCAAGTTTATTGCAGGGTGAGAGATTGTTAAGGTTCAGAAACAGACTAGTTTGATATGGTGACACTCCCCGTGGTATTTGTCAGCAAACAGGGCAGTATGATTTGAGATATGACCGAAGCCTCTGTATTCAAAACAAAACAGAAAATCCTCCGCACCACATGGTGGCTTATCTCTGTATGGGACAACCAAACATAGACATGATGTGTTCTCTCAGTGGTTACACAAGACATACACTTTGTTGCCTGTGTGTGTGTAGCACCACACTAAAATCTTATTCCACGTATTTCTCTTATGGTTTGGTCCATGTTTGGAATGATGCATTATTCTTAATTTAATTGAAGCCTACATCTTTAGGTCATCCTTAGATGATTGTTTCTAGACATGATTCATATTTGAATTGATGTCATCATGACCTTTTGCATGCCTGCATGTTGTTAGTCTATATTTCTGTTTATCCCTCTTAGTTATCTGCAAGTTGCACAAACTCTTTAACAATCTTTTCCCAGATTTTCTTCTAGTTGAACCTTTTCTGTCATAATTTCAAAGTGGTTTGGGTTTATTAGGGATGGGCAGGAGTAGTCAGATACTCTGGAAATGGATGTTAACAGTGGCAGCTCATGAGATTCACATGTTCTATAATAGATGCAGCAATTAAGTTATTTATTATCTTTAAAGGTTTAAATTATACCAGACATTTTAAAAAAGGCTACTTATTTTGATTTATTGGACCAAGACCGGCTCCTCCTGTGTTATTGACCGTAACTTTGTTTTGGATTTATTTTTAGCGTCAGCTCCTTTGCCACAACTTAACCACCTTCTGGTGTTCCGGTGTGCAATGAGTGTAATTGCAATGTCTTCGTCATGCTATACTTGGTTGCAATTTGAGTATACTCAAGTCCTAATATGAGGACTCACTTATAAGGCCATTGAAGTATTACCACAATATTTTTGGATCAGAAATGATGTGTATTTTATTTAGGTTCTGGTGCAATTTACAATTTTATCTCCACTTAGATGACTTAAACTCGGGATTTTAATGCAGGGTACAAAGTTTGGAAAAATGGGGCCCCTGTCATTGTAGTCACAATGAATTGGTAGAGTGACACCTATAGGAGTGGAGGTATTATAAAAAGAGTACTTTCAACAAAGACCAAGCCACTTCATTTTTAGTGACTGCGCTCCTGCCTATCCAAACCATTATGTTTTCTTAAACTACCTATTTGTTCATTTAATTTTCTTCTCCCATGATTGTTTCTCCCTCATGATTTTCTCTTTCCTGTTTTGTGTTTCCTTTCCTTGTGTTGGGTCTTGTTTTGTTTGTGTGTGCGTGCGTGTGTATGTATGTGTGTTTGTATGCTGCTGTGCTGTCTGCGCTGTGGTCTGCGTGGTGGGGGCTGTGAGCAGAAGCTCTGGTGGTGCAGAAGAGTGGCAGCAGCAGTGTGCTAGCAGAGGGGAAGCCAGAGTCCTGTGGTAAGATGCTCCTGCTGGAATGGCTGGTGTGACAGCTGCATCTATACATGCTGCAGATCCTGGTGTGAAATTGCCACTAGATGTTTTAAGCAGAGTGATGGCAAAAGAGTTTTATTTATTTTTAATCATTATAATATTTGACTGCATGGTCAGAGGCATGGCCCACTGCGTTGGGCACAGAATCAGTGCCAAGAGATCAGCTGAGCATAACAGTTAAATTCTGAAGAAAAATCGATACACATTTTAAATGAGAATAAATTACGAGACTATGTCTGAAAACTGAGAGATGTTTTCTCCATGTTTTCACTTCTCCGGCAGCTAAAAGCTGATTGCAGGTGCTTTGACATAAAGCTGCAACTAACGATTATTTCCATTATCAATTAATCTGCCGATTATTTTGTCTAAATGTCAGAAAATAGTTAATAAAGCCCATCACACTGTCGCAAAAGCCCAAGGTGGCGTCTAAGGCATCACTCATTTTGTTTGACCAAAATTCCAAAACGTAGAAATATTTAGTTTACTATCATATACAAAGAAAAGCAGCAAATCCTCACAATTGAGAAGCTGTAACTAGGGAGTGTTTGGCATTTTTGCTTGAATAATGTTGACTGATAAATCATTTCAGCTCCACTTTGAAATGTCAGTAGTAAATGGGATTATGGTTCAAATAATTACATCTTTTTAGTGCAGCAGCAAAGTGTAAAATCTGAGCAGTGCGTAGTGCTCAATTTAGAACTGTTGCTAGGCTTGGCATCATCGTTCCCTAGATAATGACAGGATGACGGTGGCTGAAGCCAGCGCAAAGCATACGTTCCCATGATTTTGTGTATTCTGCCTTCCTGTTTTCAAACACCAAATTTTTGGTCTGCGAACGTGTTGATCAGTACAGCTGTTTCAGTGTATACTTTGCCAGGTTGTGAAATATTTGGCTTTTAAACCTTTCAAAAGGAAACCACTTCTTTTCCATTGGCCATCTCTATGCTCGGTAAGTTCTAGTCATCTTTTGCCAAAATACAGCTAAATACACTACTTCAGTCTCAATCTATGAATGCTTTAGTAACATTTTCCATCGTGAAAAATGGTCACTATTGGAATCCATTGTAGAAGGCCTTAGCAGCTGTACTACTAGGATGCAGTTGCACAGTTCATTTTAAACCGTAATCCCACACTTGACTCGTCCTAATATTGATGTAAATTTTCAGTTAAGTGATAATCTAAATGTGATCAAAATTAAGCAGAAAATAATATTTACATGCTTACAAGGACTTACTCTCACTTAGAGTAAAGCCAAGCGCCCACTGAACAAAGGGTTTAGTGACGTGTTTTCAAAATCCACATTAGCAGGGTCATTATGGAGCCTCGTTGCCCCTGTGGCTTGAGAGTGTCGTCATAACCATACATTTATGTCTTTAGACAGAGACAGAAATTGTCAAGTAATTTGAGATTTCCACCGAAATGACTTCTAGTGGGCACCTGACCTCACATGTGGTGAATTGACAAAACAAACTCTCAAGGCAGCCGTCAGAAATGCCAGTTTCTGCTGACGTCTAGTCTCTGTCTAGGACACAGTTTATCAAGATAATCCTCTACTATCGTATTCATCAAAGCACAGGTGTGTTCTTTCTCTTTCAACCAGTTATCTCTATTGTGTCTGGTCTTGCACCAATTTAAAATGGAAGAAATCCACAGATGAAAACATTTTATCACAGAAGAGCATTTGAGGCTCTGATTACTCAGACTTTTAGATTTAAGAAAAGTCGTCTGACCTTTAGTGGTATTCTAATGACTTGGGTTCCTTCTTTTTTGTGATTGTGGGGCTAAAGGTACTCTGTCAGTATTAAAGGTCAGTTTATTCTCTAGAGTACATTTTCTTGTGTTTCAGCAAAGGGTGCCGATTACGGATCAATTCAACCTCTGAATAATACATTAGCTTAGATGGATTAACCTGATCAGTGATCATGTCAGCACTCCCACTCCTCACGCTTTACAAAAACCAACCAAAGATCTCTAAAATACTGTTCAGCATGGGACACAGGCAAAAGATCTACATCTAGAGGCAAATTCACATCAGCTCTTTAAACCATATGGCTTCATCTGTTTCCTTGACACCCCTGCCTTCTCCCCATTTCCCTTCCCCCTGCTCCCTCAGCTCTACCTAACCCTCTCTCTGTACCCCTCCCCCCCAGCCTGTGGCTTTTGCCTCCCCTAACCTCTCTCCATACATTAGCTCCTGTTCCGTCCACTCTCCAACCCCCACCCCCACCACTGCCCTTATCGATCGACTCACCTCTCTGGTTGATGCTGCACTGACCAGGAAATCTCAGACACAACAAGAAACCCATTTAAGGGTCACCTCTCACTTTGGGTTACTTATCAAATCTGCTCTATAGAGATGTTTTTAAGATAGCTTGTTGGAAAATCAACTCACTTCTTGTTCATGATAACATGAGACGACATTTTTTTTCTATTTGTGCATTTTGCATTCTTTGCACTGTGTTTTCTTTTGTGTGTACTGTCCTATCAGTCTAGTCAGTGTCAGCCAGACATTAGATAAGCTCTAATCTCTTCTTGCTAATGAAAAGCCATGTAAAAAACCTGAAAAGTAACATAGCTGGCCTGTGAGACCAGAACCAAAAAAGTCTGCGGTGGCAGATCTGTTTCAAACAAAAGGACAATCAAAAGTATTTACATATCAAAGAGGATTTATTATTCTTTTTTGTTGTTGTTGTCTAGTGACCAAATGAGATAGTTTTTATATATTATGTCCAAAATATCCCTCAAATTTTGGGGTATTTAAAAGTTTACTGGCCAACCTTAGGACAAGCTTTCTTTACTGTACACGCTCAGATTATGGGATGTTATCATGTTCCTGACAACAGAGTCCTAGACTACTGGAGATGGGTTATGTGCTGATGTTAGAGGATAGTTTCATGTTTCAAGTGTGTCTTAAAACAATGCTCACATGCCCATACGTGCTGTACATTGAAAGCATTATTGGTCGCTGTAATTGTTCCTTTTGTCCATACCGGCTGCAAAGAGATCCTTTCTCAAAGCAATTTCAGTGTAAGTGATGGGGGACAAAATCTCTTCATGGTCAGTATGGACAGGGAACAAATACTGAGATCAATCATTCTTTTATTGTACATGCGGGCATGTGAGTATTGTTTTAAGATAGACTTGTATCTTGTAGACTTGTAAGATAGAGAAAAATGTGAACCTGTCCTTTAAATCAGGTGTCTATACCCTTATCCTTTGGTGAAACCCAAGTTTTGCGCAGCACCAGGACTCACTCAAAACATCAAGTAAAAAGTAATGTTCATAGACTGTATCAACTGCAAAATGTGATTATTGTCACGTCCATTTCATTTTTAGTGACTTCCTGGTCCTTTTGAAGACACTGCTTTGTCTTTCTATCCTGTCTGTCTCACTTGCAGGTCTGGTCCAGCGATGTGTAATCATCCAGAAAGATGAAAATGGCTTTGGGCTCACAGTCAGTGGTGACAACCCAGTGTTTGTGCAGCTTGTCAAAGAAGGTAAGGTGGAGTCTCAAACTTAAAAGGAGGAAGAAGAAGATGTTATTACAATGACTACTTCTCGTCTAAGCAATTGTAATAGAGATGTGCGCTCCTTCTTCATGCACTGACTTCGAACTGTCACGGTAGTTTGCTCTGAACTCACAGATATGAGGGGTAATTGGGACTCGGCAGCCACCACCACTCTGGCACTTACTTGGAGAAGTGAAGCCATTGACTGTATATTTCCTCCACAGTAGTTTCACAGTAGCTGCAGCTTCTGCTATCATGTTGTCTTTCAAAGAGGGGACTTTGACAGGATACTTATGTGGTCCCCTGCAGTCTTTCACTCTCTGTAGAGGTCAAGGATGATGTGAGCTCTTATCACGTCACAGAAAACATTACACGGTCTGTACAGTAGTGGAGAGAGACAGAAGAGGAAGGAACTTATCGAGGATTTTTGTTGCACTGTCATCAGGGCTTGGCAGTGTTTAACTATCTCTGTATGGCTCCCCATTTGTGCTGCTGTTACTGACTCAACACGAAGAGCAATCTACTTAGTTGCATCTGAATAATTTATACAACTTATTTTTCATTTCATTGTGAACTGAGAAGCAAACAAAATGTATCTCAAGTAGCTCGCTGAAGCTTTTCCCGTCCATACTTGTGTTAAGGTTTAAAACGGGCAAGATGAAGTCTAACTACATTTTTGATCCTCTGAAACAGATGAAATCCAAATATCTAACCACATATAGTCAAATAATTTAGTCACGCCTGTCCTACTTTTAGACCAACTGATCAGACAAGATTATGTCCTTAGTTCAGTGACGGTACTTAAAATCTCCATACTAATACAAAACTGAAGACTCAAAATGCACATCATAAGTAGTGTATGAGCTGTATTTGGTTTACTTCAGCTGTATGCTGCTAACTATAGAGTCAGACGTGGATAATAACCCGTCTCATGTCTAAATCCCTTTGTTTGGGGTGGAGCTGTGAAACAGGTCCTTCTCGTAATATAACCACTGTTATGGTCTTTCAAAATAGCACTCAAATAGTCACTTTGCAACATCGGCTCCGTCAAGGCTGTATGGTGTATTCATTGTGCAGAAATATCAAGAATTGCACCATGAAGCTGTATGTCTTTTGCGTTTTCCCTCCATCTGTTTCATTCTTCTGTTTGTTCTGTTTCTTTCCTCACCTCTTCTGTTGCTTTAAACGCTCTTTTTTCTCTGTTTGCCAGATGGGGCTGCTATGCGGGCAGG
This sequence comes from Macquaria ambigua, assembly GCA_008360985.2. Lineage (NCBI taxonomy): Eukaryota > Metazoa > Chordata > Actinopteri > Centrarchiformes > Percichthyidae > Macquaria > Macquaria ambigua. The sequence goes on from VMKM01000188.1 coordinate 251,967, forward strand.
TGTTCAGACAGGAGACAGGATCATTAAGGTATTGTGTTCTGCCTCCATGTCTTTAAACTGCTAACGTCACTGTTTTCTTGTCCAAGGCCAATACAGAGGCTGTAGGCTGCCACCTTCTGGTCAGTCAGTATGTCTGCTCTGTTTACGCAGTGTCTGGGAATGAGATGTCAAATTGTACAGCTGGGCCTAGAATGGGAGGTTTTGGACGTGGTATCTGTTTTTTTAATTCTCATCATTGTACCATTGCTGTCTTCCAGGTTAACGGGACCCTTGTTACACATTCTAATCACATTGAGGTGGTGAAGCTTATCAAATGTAAGTTCCTCTGTCTGTGTTCTATAAAAAAGCCACATTTTAAAGATGAACCTTAAATTAAAACTGACATTTTGCTTTGATTTTTCCATTCTAGCGGGGTCCTATGTAGCCCTCACAGTGTTGGGGCGTCCTCCAGGGCTCGCCCAGATCCCTTTGTCTGAAGCAGAGTCTGAAATGTTGGGCGTTAGCATTTCCTCTCCAAACTCTCCAGCAACAGAACGCCCCTACAGTCCTCAGGACCGCCTCCCCTCCACTCAACCACCATGGGTACTAAAGACATCCATTATAGTTTTTCTATATCTTGCCCCCACAAACTTGCCTTCCTTCTTCATCCTCCTTCCTCATCATCATCTTGGTGATTTTCACCTGGGTTATCTATATCTTTCTCTTCCTTCTAAATATGCTTTCATTTTTGTGGTAGTTTATATCTGCTCCTTTCTTACAAATCTTTATGCTTACATATTTGTTATATGCATCTGGATTACGTATATCTAATATTTGCTTGAATGCTTCTCACCTGTAGTCTAACGCACAGTTCCTCCATATGCTTTTCAACTTCCCTTTTTGTTTTTTCCCCCAGGATGAGAATAGCAGTATCTGCAACCAGAAGGTTGACATCTTGCAAAAGATGCTCTCAAGAGGGCAGCAGGAGCTGCAGGTTAGCAGAGCAATTACTTCCACTTACTGTCTTCTCTCTATTGTAACACTGTTTTCTGTAGTAGATGTTGGTAATAGTGTAGTGATTTGCATCCCTTTTTTCACAGTTATGTACGTATCTAAAGCCATATCTAAATCTAAAGCATATGTATATCTAAAGTTAAGGAATGTTGTGTTATCATCTGTGTTGAAAATGAAAGGATCAGCTCTCATCCATCTTTAAATAGATCATCACTTTGGGTATGAGGCAAGTAGTGTGTACACTTGATAAGACTGCTGTTTTTCATGCAGTGATTTTGAGACAGTATTTTCCTAAACGCCCCACGCTTCATACCAGAGTCAACATATGGCATATTTTACTTGCCTGATTGTATAGAAATAACAGGACACTACTGGTCCTGATTCCTTGTTTTGATTTCATCCCTCTTGCTGTGTAGGCCAAGAAGGAGGAGTATAGCAGGAACCCCTCCCCCAAACTACTGAAAGACATCCAGGAAGCTAAGAAACACATTCCTCAGCTGCACGGTCAGCTCTTCAGGGCCACTGGGGCAACACAGGTAAAGCAAATAACCCCCCTCTAACTAACAAACTACCTCCATGTACTTGCATACAGAATAGGGTATCTAGGGACACTAATCTACCAGCAACATCCAAGCAGCCTTTGTATAATTTTGTGTAGTGCGTTTAGGGATCGCTTCAGACAAACAATAATCCTAATCTTATCAGAGGATTAGGCTGTGTCTGTGTGAAGCCACTCTTTTGTGTCTGTGTGACAGCTTATTTTATATACTTCACTCACTGAACCTATGTATGTCAACATATTAGTCTGCTCTCTCAATTTTAAAAGTTATATTTTATGAGAACACGCTCTAAATTCATTCATTTAGTAATTATTACCAACATAGCCTGTTAGTTTGCTCTTAGCCTTTGTCTGTGTTAAAACGTGTTTCATTCTGGACTTTGTGAATCTTGTTGTTATGTAAAAAGATTGTTCATAATTAGCAACTAATCTCGAGTTTACATGAATCTGTAGGAGGCTGTTCCAGGTGGCGATGCAGATGATGGTAGCATGTTTGAGACGGAGCACACTCTCGTCTTTAAGGGAGACAACAGTACAGACCTGTCCTGGAGCGGCACTCATGTAAGTTGTCACCTATCAACACTGCTACCCAACGTCATGAAAATTTCCCTCTGAACTTCATATTAAGCCTTGATTCCAAGACTATGTAAGCTTTAGGACAATAGATTCATGGCATCATGTCTTAATTTGCCCTGCTTAGCTTTGGCTACTTTAGATCTAGACAACACCAGTGCATGTGTATGTATTGATTCTGCATTCAAATTACTGTTGGTCATGTATGATAACTAACAAAATAAAATATTTGGTAACAGTTGTTGAGTTTTTTGGGGATTTATTTTTTTAAAATTGAGATTGATTGAGAGTGTAATGTTTTGTTCCATCCAACCTCCAGATATCTCGCGGATTTGGGCCTGGATCTCCAGAGAGCCTGTGCTCGAGAGAGTCATCCTACCCCAGCCCAAAGAGCACACCCAGGAACAGCTTGAACTCCTGCCACTCTCCAGAGACAGAGGACACCACTGACCTGGTAGCTATACTCTTGAGCAGTGTGCACGTTCTGCTCAAGAAATGTGCTTATTCACTCCCTTTCCTGGTGTAAACTTGGGAAAGAGTGCATTTGTGAAGTGTGTTTCACAGATAAATATTGCATGTTTTTATGTCTTTGATGAATAATATCTGTTAGTGAAAGTATACCCCAGATTAGTTGGGTTACAAATGTCCAAATGGAGTTTTCCACAATGTACCACTGTCTTTTCCCCAGGACTCTCTGTCCCCTACCAGAGTCAGCAGTCCCTTTTCCTCCCGCCTCGTCTCACAAATCATTGGAGCCGAGGACGACTATTTTGATTCAGACCAGGAGCAGGTATTTTACCACAGGGCAATCTTGACATTTACATCAATCATAATCTCACTAAACACAGCTGTCATATTCAAAATGTTTTAAAAAGGCGTACTGTAGAATCATTCTAAAGTTTTCATTGTCTAAATAATATGTAAAGTCTGTAAAGATGACAAGACTTTACTGTGATTTTTGTTTCAGACAAATGGCCAGTGTAACAGCTTTAACAGCATTGAGCAGCTCAAGTCTCGCCCCGCCCACCTCGCAGCCTTCCTTCACCACGTCATCTCTCAGTTCGACCCTGCTCCTGTGGTAAGACCCTCTTCCTTCACACCTTGTTAAAATCTTTTATGTATTAATTTCCTGTTTTCATGCAGACTGGCAGACACTACAGCTCACTGTTGTTGTTTTTTATTAATCCTAATCTTATGTCCTCAGCTGTGCTACCTCTATGCTGACCTCTACAAGCAGACCAACTCCAAAGAGACCAGACGGGTGTTCATGGACCTCCACACCTTTTTCATTGACCGGGGAGCAGTAAGTACAGTTTTGGTTCCCCACAGTGAAATATGGGCAAAACTACAAGTCAGACTCATCCAGTGTTCATCTGTCTGTCACACGAGATGCACACAGTACGTCACTGATTAGATTTTGACAAAAACTGGTAAAATGTAGCATGTCACCACATTGCCAGAGCATTTTTAAAATGACACTAATTAGACTAAAGAAAGCCCCAACATCTGTTGTTGTTGTCTTTAAATGTTGTCTATAAATCTGAAACACCAATGATGGGATTTTTGACAAAACATGAAATGATCCACAGGACCACAAAAACTCAGCATTTTCACAGTTAACACCAAATTGTCTAAGACGGTCACATTTAGAGGTTACAGTAAGGTGATACATTAAACAAATTGGCTATTACATCATTCAAAGGTGATGACGTGATTATGAGTGCCTTGATTTTCACTCTCTTCACTCACATTGACATTTAATCTCATTTGAAAGTGTTTTGCTGGACTTCTGTATATTCACTCATTTCTTTTTCGTTCCAGTTTGTTATCAAAGTATAAAACTGTTTCTTTTTTTTTTCTTTTTCTTAAATATAGAATTTGAAAGTTACTGTTCCTGAGTCCATCTCTGCTGATCTCGGTAAGTATTTCATGCTGTGCTTTTGCTTCATTTGGTTGTGTGCCCAGTGTCATTTTGAGTACTTCACCTTTTGTACTTCTATTGGCTCACCAGTTGGCCATCATCATTATACAGTCCCCGTAAGTTGATCACTTACTCAGCCATGCACGCTCCCGACTAAGGTGTTAAGAAATCAAATGCTCTGATGGTTTGGAAAATATTGCTTAACCTCAACAGCGCATATTTAGCGTCTTCTTGTCATTATCCCTTGAGGCGTACAGTATATGTCAGTGTGTGCATGTGTTTGCAGACCGGCGGCGAACAGAACTGATCCCAGAGGAAATAAACCGACAACACGTTCAAACACTGCAGGACTCTCTGCTCCCTGACATCCAGAAGAATCTTGAGGATTTCAGGTAAACTTGTCAACTCTGAATTGGTATGTTCCGCTGTGTGGTAGCCTCCGATTAGAAGAAGGAAGAAAAAATAACATAGTATATCTCGCTCACTACCCTTTCTTCTGTTTAACGATTATTTGCTGAGGCATTATCAAGCTAACCACAGTATATGACTTGATGTGTTGGTACATGTAGGCAGAAACGCAGTATGGGCCTGACGGTGGCTGAAGTAGAGTTGGCCAGACTGGACCAAGAGAGAGTCAGAGACCGTGTCACTCTGGAGCGAGAGCGCTCATACGCTGAAAACATCGTCACCAAGATAGAGGATATCCTGTAAGTAGCACATGCCGCGTATACAGACGTATGCTGCTCAGATGCACAAATACTCACAATCTCGTGTTTCTAACCATTATTAGCCACTCAGACTGTTTTTCTTCTTTGTGTTGTTTATAGGCTAACTACTCAGACCACAGAGGAAGAGAAATGGTAAGCAAACTTATATTGTGGAGCATTTGGTTAATTGATATGAGAGTATTTCTCAAAGCATATGAAGGGGATCATTTAAGGCTTCAAAGGCTCTCGTTGCCCCTCCAACCATCTGTGTCTTGCATTTACAGTCTGTAATGTGTCTCACAATTATCTAAATGAATTACTGTGTCACAGCTTATTTTATTAGACTTTTTGACTCCTTTAAATTAATTATTGTGCTAAATTATTATCTGTCAGTGGTAGTAATTTTTAATCTCTCAAGTATAGTCTTGGATGTTTCGACTAAGAACACATAACATATTGATGTCATCCAAGCCCAACTGTACAGTTTACAAATGAAGCGCTCGGGCAGTCTCTTAAAGATAACATGTAATTTATGCAGTATGTTTATCTTAAATAATTCAAAAGTGTGACTGATTGAAACAGTCTTGTTTGAAATGCCATATGGTCGCAGCACACCCCAGATGGTTTGTGTAGAAATTGTACGAGAAGGACTGGTATGACATATGGTACAAGTCACAATATGGACACTTGTTCTCTTCAAATTTTAGCACTGTTTTGTGGTTTGTTGGAATTCAGAAACCAAACTCAGGTGTTGTCACTTTGTTTTCATGTAGCACTACAATGCAGTATGTCATCTATACATACATGAAGCACCTTGGTGTGAGGGTCAAGGAACCTCGCAGTCTGGAGTCCAAACGGGTCAGGATCAACTTTCTTCCCAAGATCAAGGTACTTAAAGAGGTAACTTAAATGTGTTTTAGCTGTAAACTAAATTATATGACTGTACTGTGATGAAACACATCAATGCTGCTGTTAATATTAACATTTCGTGGGTTGAAAATGGCTCAACACGCCATCTACTGTTTTAAATCAGCCCTGAACCTGTGAGGCCAATGCTGACATAGAGTCAAGCTGTTGAGACCTGCCTACGTCATTAAATTTATATAAAAAATACTCTAATCAATGTCAGTCAGTTTCCGCCGTGTCCCCTGACCCACGTAGCCACGAGGCCACACTTCCTACAATTGTTGTTCCCTCACTCGTTGCATTTTTTTTAATTTGCTGGGAGAGAATTTGAGGGTGTGGTTACACTTTAACATTACTCTTTGCACCCTGGCTTTTCTCTCTCTCCCTTTTATCATCCAACTGACACTTCCCTTGTTTCCGATAAAATACAGAAAAGCATCAAGACAGAAAAGGAAGGAGAAGAGAAGGTGAAGAAGAGATTTCCCAGCATCCTTGGACCTCAGCGTCGGCCCAGCCGCATTGAAGCAGCATCGGGTGAGTTAGGACTTTTGAATGAGACAAAATTATGACACAACTTTACTTCTAAAGCTTTTCTACAATTTGACACCAATTTTCTCTGTATTCAGTGGGTAAAGCCTTGGATGGTCGCCCCCGGCCTCAGAAACAGTTGTCTCAGCCCACACTGGGGGCAAGTGAGCACATGGAAGCTGGTCGTCTAAGAAGCAGCCAATCGAGCGAGGGCTCTGAACTCATACACTCCATGTCTGTCAACACCTCATCCCTGAACAGCGGCACCTACAGTTCAGACACTAGCCGAGACACTGATATGGGTGAGCTACTGAACGATTGAAATAAACCCATCCGTAGAAGAAAAAGACAGAGGAAGTGATGGTTTCTAACTCGTTACATGTCTCTCAGGCGGGACTCCGACCTCAGGCCCCTCCAGGCTGAGTGACGGCCTTCAGTCCGACCCTCTGGATGGGTTGCCATACCCTGCTTCGCACTTTGACCTTTACAGCCTGGACCAACTGCAAGAGGATGACAGAGAAAGCGACAGGTGCATTTACAGACACATTTGCAGTAACCCTTTTGCTTCCTTACATAGAGAATATTTATTTTTAACATTGATTTTTCTCTTAATATTTTTTGTAGAGCCCACGAGGGAACACCAAAGGCCATAAGAAGGTGAGGATACAGAAACTTAAATCCATCTAAACTCAAAAAAAGAAGGGGTGGTGCGCAGTGGTGAATTTTTATTAGCCAGATGAAAAGCTAACTTTCTGTCTTGCCCCAGGCTTGAGGGACTTGGTGCTGCTGATGTCCAGAGTGAGGACGACCAGGGAACAGACTCTGAGCATGACCCTCCGAACTGGCAGCAGCTGGTGGGGCGAGAGGTCCTAGCAGGTCTCAGGCCTCATGAAATCAAGAGACAGGAAGTCATCAATGGTGAGGACATGGCTTACCACGTCACACAATATGACAATTTATTAAAGTCTGATCTATTTTCAAAGAACAATCCTTCCTTCCATGTGCTTACAAATACTGTTGTGTTATAGAATAAAGTGAGTAGAAGGGAGAAGAGAGAGATATGCAGCAGCAGAGTACTTTTTGGGATCCAACCCAAGTTGCTGTCAAATGTATATGTAAATCACGTTGTGCTGCACAAATGATCTCCCATATTGAATTAACATCTTGCATTGTGTCTGCAGAGCTGTTTTACACAGAGCGTGCACACGTGCGGATGCTGAGAGTTTTGGACCATGTTTTCTACCAGAAGCTCTCCAAAGAGGCCATCCTGCCTCCTGCTGACATCAAGAACATCTTCACCAACCTGGAGGAGATTGTACAGCTGCATGGTACACACACACAAACACACACACACACAAACACACACATCCTGAAATCCATCAAAAATCCTTATCTATGCATGACTGCTCTAAGATGCAGTGAAAACAGCCTCCAAAGTGAGGTGGTGAGAATTAAGATCAAGTTTAAAACAGAAGGATAAAATATAGAACTTAAATGGTACGTACATTCAGCACCCTCTTGTATTCTTCATCTTTGTTATCTTACGAACACACACACACACACACACACACACACGCAAACACACTGACTGTCCATTGGTGTCTCTCCTTTGAATTTCAGTTTCAATACTGGAGCAAATGGCAGCCGTTCGGAAGAGAAATGAGTCTTCAGTAATTGATCAGATAGGAGACGACTTGCTCTCCTGGGTGAGTACAATTCTCAGGCTGAAATTGTATTTCCTCTTTCAAACATTTTCTTATATTGAATACATTTGTAGATGACTGATGTGGCGGGGGAAAAAAACACATTGTGCACAAAGAAATTGAACTGTTGCCCGAAATTGCTTTATAGTGAGAGAAAAAAATGTTGATGTGGGCATGAGATTGCTTTCCTGAGCCTCAATTCTGTTAATTTTGACATGTCTTTTGTACATGAAAATGGTTATGTACAGTTTATATATGATAGCAAAGGGGTTATTTGCAATTTATTTACACTTACACACATTAAATCCTTAAATCCTACACCAAAATCCTGAAAAGACAAAACCTTAAACGTGGCACAAAAGAATAACTTTGCCCTCCTCAGTAACAAGAAATGTAATCAAAGTGGAAGCAAGCGAGTGAAATAGAAAGCCCGTTTCTGCGTAAATGGTTATGTCAGACAGTGCCCTAGATTTGGCTGACATCTCTGCCTCTTGATATCGTGTGTGGTACATTAGATGTGAGGTAGCCACATATCAGCTGGCAGCCTTGTCTTAAATGTCTGTATGGGGGATAAGTAGGGTAAACGGTCCCCTGAGGGTCCGAGCATTGATCTGGTCTACGTTTAAACTTAAGCTGTCTCTGCTATGAGGACTTAAGCCTGGCCCCCTTCTGGGAGTTGCTGCTCATGGTAGTGGTTAAATACTAGACATTTCCATGGCAACTACCCCTGACCCAGATCAAGTGAGTGACTGATCCCCACCTCTGTCCGTCTCTGCTCCGTCCTGTCTTGCGTCGGGTGGTTACAGTTCAGCGGTGGAGAGGAGGAGAAGATCAAGCAGGCGGTGGGGACATTCTGCAGTAACCAGCCTTTCGCTCTGGAGATCATCAAGACCAAGCAGAAGAAAGACTCGCGGTTTACTTCGTTCATCCAGGTACTCACATTATGCTCAACAGAGATAACATTTTAGTGAAAACTACTAAATGAATGCATCATACAGAGGAGTTAAATGAGCGATATGTAAATCTGTTTCATTCAGGTAATTTAGCTTAAATGTCACTTCTTTAAATAAAAACCTACATTTAATGTTGCTCAGTCACCATTTATACCTGTTACAAGATGTATTTTGGCTGTTTGGTGACTGCTTAAGTTCACCCAACCTGTGTATGTATATTTTTTTATCGTTTTGCAGGAGGCAGAGAGTAATAGACTGTGTCGCCGACTGCAGCTTAAGGACATCATTCCTGTAGAGATGCAGCGACTCACCAAGTACCCCCTGCTACTAGAGAACATCGCCAAGTACACAGGTGCTGTAGTGTTGCCTTACCAATCAGAGTTCCTTCACAACAGTTGGCAGTGATTTGTTCATGATGTAATCAGCTTATGTGCACAAGGTTGTTTTAGTGCATAAATTACTCCACATACTAACTGGGTGCAGGGTCTTTGATGTAATAATGACTCAAAACAAGATGTTTGAATAAACCAAAATGTGGCAAGTAGTTATTAGACGTATTGAATGATAACAGAATAGCTGCAACTAATGATTATTTTCATTTTTGATTAGTTATCCAGTTATTTTCTTGGTTAATCAATTAATCGTTTGTTCTATAAAATGTCAGAAAATTCCCATCGCAAGTTCCCAGAGTTCAGTGTCTTCAAATGTCTCACAGAAGAGTGGGAAAACCTGCAAATCTTCACATTTGAGAAGCTGAAAACAGTGCATTTTTGGCACTTTTGCTTAAAAAAATGACTTAATCGATTATCAAAATTGCTGCCAGTTAATTTTCTGGCATTGGACTAATTGCTGCAGCCTTATAATAGAATATAGTGGGCGTCACACTTGATGTGATTAAAGCATATAATGAAGCACCCGCCGGCCACTTGTTCCAGCTTTGGACACACGTGAAGCCCTAATGATGTCAACATGCCTGCAGGAAGAGCCACAGACTTGCTTTGTGCATTCATACAAACCGCTTACAGTTTATGCAGGTACAAAAACTGATCCCTCTCCTGCAGTCTGATTCAGACACTTCAAAGTCCGTTCCTCTCAGTCACGAATACTTAGTCAATCACTGACTCTGTCACAGGGAGAGAAATTGTGATCTACTTTTAAAAATGACAATTTCAAACCACTAATATACTTTTTCTCTTCACTATTGCTTACAGTTTTAGACTCTCCTGACTTGACTAGTGATACTTTTTTTCTGTCTGCGGTCCAGTTCATCACACTGCCTGGATAGCTAGTATTGCTTTGCTCCACCAGTAAGGGTGTATAACACATCTGGTGTGATGGTTGCCTTTGTGTAGAAATTAATTATTGCTCTAAGTTTGGCTGCACTGCTCCAACACCCCTGCATGTGACCTTCATGAGTAGAGTTCAATTATTGTATCCAGCATTTCTCTCCTGTGATCCTCAAATCAATTAGATCATGTGAGGCAATTAATTCAATATGTAAATTAGTTTACTCATGTTGCGAGTAACCATGGAAACACGTAATACAGGAATAATACATAGTTTGCATTTTACAACCTGAATGTAAAAATGGAAATCAACTCTTGAGATAGAAGAAAGTGGATGAAAACGAACCAAATGAAGTCTTAAGCGAGGTTCTGTGTGGCAACATGCCAACCATTAGTGAATTACACAGACAAATGGGGAAATTATCATTTTAATGGTCCTGGAGCGGTAGTGAACATTTTGGGAAATGTCTCGCCCATTATTTGGTCCATCATTTTAGTCTTGGCTGGGGTTTTGGTCTCACACAGAGAGAACGCACTAACGATAAAGTATAACCAGCTATTATGGGATCATAATGCCCCCCTGCTTTATCACAATTTTTAAGAATGATGGTGTGTTAATGGACAGAGGAAATATCAAGTTGCCGGACAACCCCCTGCAGAACTACGGAGGCCTTACTTCTTATTTGATGTCATAATATCTTTCAGACAACGCAGTGGAGAAGGACAAAGTGAAGCAGGCAGCAGACTGCTGTAGAAAGATCCTCAATCACGTCAACCAGGCTGTGAAGGAATCTGAGGACAAGCAGGTGTGGTGTTTTTTAAAATCTCCTTTCCATTTTATGCCATCCCCTAGACTTTTCTCTTCCTCCCTTTCAGTCTCATCCTAAGTCCTTTCTTTTTTTTTTTCCTGCTCTACCACAATTTATTTTTTCACTACCTCCTTTGCTCCCCAGGCAGTGGCTTCCTTTTTAAAGAGCACTTACTTATCCCTTTTTCTCTGTCTCTATTTCTTTCCGTCCTTCCTCTAGAGGTTGGAGGACTATCAGAGAAGATTGGACCTCTCCTCTCTAAAGCAGACAGACAACCCCATGATCCTGGAGCTAAAGGTGAGTTATCTACACGACCCTTTTAGCTTCAGTTAAAGCATACTCACTTGTTGTACACCCACATACGCTGTTTGAAATATCTGCTAGGTAAAAAGGTAGCGCTATGTGGAAATAGCTCCACGGACCAGTAGCAAGTACTAAATGTATTTTCCCATTCTACATCCATCAGAACTTGGATCTAACCAAGAGAACGATGGTGCATGAAGGGCCGCTGTCATGGAAAGTGAACAAGGACAAGACTATTGGTTTGTAATCAGCACATTATAAGAGTTTGATTGTTATTAAGCTTTGATATTGCTTCCAAAAACTCCACTAGACCACCGCTCACGTTTGACAGGTAAATACAACAAATATCCTTTGTCTCCTTTCAGAGTTGTACACACTCCTCCTGGAGGACATCCTGGTTCTGCTACAGAAACAAGATGAGCGTCTGATCCTCAAGTGTCACAGTAAAAACCTGGCAGGCACCGCAGATACCAAACATATCTTCAGCCCCATCATCAAACTCAACACTGTGCTGGTGCGCTCTGTGGCCACAGGTCAGTTAACACCCAATCTCTTGTCTGTTTTTCTGTTCTGCATTTTTTCAAAAATGGCAGAACAATAACTGGATAAATCAGGATCAGATCAAATCATCAAAACAAACAAACAAAACCGCTCACGATACACCATCCAGGCATACAGAATAAGGTTATAAGGCTTCATGCATGTAGGGCAGAATTGTGATTAACCTCACCCAAAACCTTCTGTCCACACTCTCTCCTGCCAGACAACAAGTCCTTCTTCGTCCTATCCATGTCAGACAACGGAGCCCAGATCTATGAGCTGATGGCGCCCACAGTCTCAGATCAGAGAACGTAAGTCCACATACCTTTTGATTGATTAATACAGTTTTTATTGCTCCAGTTGTTAAATGGGCTAATAACTGTTTTTTTCCTCTTGCACAAGGTGGCAGCGTCTAATCACCCAGAGAGCCGAAGCCATGAAGGTCAAACCTCACAGCGTCATACCATTACCTCAGACTGAGTATGTTGCTTTATCATCTTTATAATTTGATCTGATCAGCTGGTTCTCAGGGTTTGAGCTTGTTGCTAACATAAAATGTTGCTTGTCTGCCAGTGGGGAGAGAGACGGTGTGGAGATCATTACAGCAGGCGTTTCCAGGCTGAGTAGAGACTCTGACCGCACATCCACCGGCAGCACCCAGTCCACAGGTAACTGTGTGTTTCTTCAGTTATTCTTAGAAACAGTTCTTATTCCATGTTCATTTAAATATATAGCTCTTCCTTACAATATAGATAACCCTTCTCGAATTATACCCCTCCAGATAAAGAGAGCAGTCCAGCCTCTAGATGTGTGATGCAGAGTTCTCTGCCAGGTAATAATCCGTTTGAGGGAGTAAAGGCAGAGGGAGAGGAGGAGGAGGAAGGTTTTGTGGACCCAGAGCTTCCTTACCAAGTGGCTGAAGATGGCAAAGAAGGAGACTCATTTAACATGTTCCCCTCCAGAGCCGACGAAGCACTGAAAACATGTAAGAACGCAGAACAGATTCTCTTCAGATCCAGTGCTACGTATGCAGTGAATTAATCATCTGTATGTTTTTAAAAATCATTAACCCTAACCCCTCACCCGTCCCACAGTGGCAGCATTAAAGCAGGTGTTGGTGACACAGCTGATGTCCCAGGAGGCTGCAGAGCAAAATAAACGCTCCACGGGGGCCCGTCTCCTCAGGACCACCTCCCTGCGGACCCCCGTAGACAACCGAGCACGGGTGATGGTCCACAATGGCTCAGAGAAGAACAGCTCCCAGACAGAAGACCCGGCTCAGGACCTGGGCTCTGGGGACACAGGCTTCTTTGATTCTCCTGAAGATTATGGTGAGCCTGGAAAGTTTGAACAATTGATTTGTCATTATACATTACACTGTAGGTTTAAATAGATAAATGTTTGTTAAAGTAGCCATTGTAAGGTGCAGCTTGCTCAGTGGTCTTCCCTGACACCGATATATTTTCCACGGCAGTAGTACCAAGTAGCTCCTTTTGATTCTCTCAGCAGGATATTTAGTCCTGGAGGGTTACGGTGGCCCGGTGGAGAGCAGCACAGATGATGACATCTTGGCATCAACCACAGGGAAGCAGCTGCGCACCTCGCAAGGCTGTGCTGCTGACTCTGGCATCAACTTGAGGTTTTCTTCAGCGTCACAGGCCGGCAGCCTCTCCTCTTTTAGCAGACAGGTCTTGTCTCACCTTAGAAACCTTCAGGCCAACCTCAACTATCTGAAGGTAACAGTCATTGAGCCCACACCTGTAAAAATGGTACCATATTTACACATTGTGGTCATTTTTATTGCCTGATCTGACAGTGAATTATCTGTTTCTCTTGCAGGAGGTTGAGGCCAAGTACAACAATCTAATACGCCAAAGGCCAGAGAGGTCAGCAGCCGACACAGATGGAAACAAAGGTATCTCAATTCATGCTCAGTGTCAACATATGAATCACTAGATCTTAATATATGAATCACTTCCTGTATCTGTCCCTTTTCTGACCCTCCACCTCAATTTTATCCCCAGATAAGAGATAGTGGAAGTCCGTGCCCCAGCTTTTGGCTCTGGTCCCAAAGAGGAAGTACCGACTTGTAGTCTGTTCCTAGTTCTTGTGTCCTGGACTTTCTGGACATCCTATAAGCTTGTCCTCTCACTGCTGAGCCCCCTTTTATCCATCGCCGTCGCCCACGGTTGCCACAGAGAATGAGAGACTTGAGTGTGAGCAGAAGCGTTTGAAGGGAGGAGTCATCTTCGTGATGCCGTGCTCCCCCCTCCGTCAGCACAAGGCAATCAGGGAAGTGGGATTGCCCCAAAACCTCACCCCTCTACCATCTAACACCCATTTTCCCCGGAGCTCCCTGCAAGAAAGAGAACTTATACCAAAATGTACAAAGATGTGTGTTTAGAATATATATATATGAAACACAAAACAAGAAAAGGAAAATTTTAAGATAATGTATTAAGATTTTTTTTATCCCAAGATGTATTTATTTTCTTTCTTTTCATTTTTTTTTCTTTTTTTTAAAGTGTTTCCCTCATTGCTTGCATGCTTTTGGCCATGGTGTTACCTTTTTGGCTGCTTTTCCTGCTTCAGTCATACAGGGTTAGTGTGAGTGTTGAGTGCACGCTAGCATACAAGCACGCTAGCCTAGCGTACCCTGATGAAATGGCAGGAATATATTCAGACTGATAGAGGCCAGAGTTGCACTGGTGATGGATAGATCCCATTGTGTTAAAAACTCTTGAATTGTGTTAAAGTCTAGAATTTCAGATAAATTCTAGGTGTGGTGTTAACTAGAATGAAGAGTCCGAAGGCTCTGATCTGGTCCTGTTGCATTTCTGTGCTGCCTCCTTCCTCCTCCTCCTCCTCCTCACTGTGAGGGGTATTTTACCTCTCGTCTGCTCCTCTTCTCCTTTGAGTGTGATTCTCCCCCTTCTTTTCCCTGTGAACACTTGGGTGTCATCCTTCTCCTTTTCCTCACAGCTTTCATGCTTATTTATCCCCTCCCACACTCTATATGTCATGCTTCCTCATCTGCCTTCGGGTATCTTGCCCCGTTCCCCCTCTTCTACAAGGAGCGGTCATGCTCTTTCTGTATCAGCTCCTGACAGAAATGCTGCTTCTTCCTGCTACTGTTGGCGATGCTGATCTGACTGCCTGATATTCTAATAATGTCATGAAGTTCAACATATACTGTACAATGATCAAGTTGGAAGGTTATGCATAACTTTAATAAATAAATGGTGCCATGACACATTCAAAAAGGAAAACTTTGCCTGTTTTCTTTTCTTTTTTTAAGCTGTATTTTTTTGTATGTGACACCAGAAATATTTTGAATCTCATGGAAAGATTTAAAATTACATTGTCAGGCTGCTACAGTGATGGTCAGTAAAACATTTTACTTGAACACTGCTTATTGAATGAGTTTCAGTAATGGAGAAATGATTGAAGACCATTTTTTCACTTAAAGCCTGATGAGAAAGATCAAGGACACCTGAGCATTTGTCATGATGGATCAGCCAATTGTCTTTCAAAAAATGTAGCCTATCCTTGAATTTTTACACACCCTTTTGTTAAAACGAATCAATTTTTATCAAAGTGACAAAGAAACGTTCAGTTATGCTATTAATCTATAAACTTTATATAACCAAGCCATCAGATCATAACTGCAGGCTACTCACCCCATTTTTTTCTCCTGGTTGAATTATAGTTCCTGTTAAAGAGACTCATTGATTTGTGTCACTATATTTAAACCTACTGGTCATAATGTATCTGTACTACATGTGCTGACCTCTTGTCCTTACGTGTATCAGATAGTATACATTTTTCAGATGTCAGTATCTCATAATGGGCTTGTTATATTCCCTGACGATGAGATGTCGCCTCCATTCATCTTCATGTAAGATTTTATGTTTCTGTGTGACATGATTCTCCCATGTACCTGGGAATTTAGTCTCTCCTAATATAATTGCTTTTTACAGTGTGTCATATCCTAATCGTAATTCATTAATTTAGCTAAAAATAACAAAATAATTACTACTAAACTAAAGGTTTTATATTTAAACCTGCTTTATGTGATATTTTTAGCCACTTGGGAGCAGCAGGAAACTAGCTGAGAACACAACTATCACTGTTTAAGTTTTAGGAGGCAACCATGTTGGCAAACAGTTGCCTATTTACACATCCAGAAGACACAGAGCAACATTATCGTTCATTTGGAGTCTTGTTTCTGGCCACTTGGCGAATGAAAGTCCAATAATTACTCTCCTTTTAGCTCTGTTTTTGGTCTCCACCATCGTTAACTACGAGGGAAACATCTGGCTCTTTAGCTGCTAAGTGTTCGCCAGCTAGCTAGCCGTTAGTTGCTAACTTTGCTGTTTGGTGCTTGGCAGGTAGGTATCAGAGCTTCTGCAGCCGAAAACCATGCTATGATTAAAAATATTGATTATGTGATCCTAATCAGTATTTAAAGTCTCCTACTATAACTTTTTACCTAAGTCTTAATTCATTAATATATCTAAAATTAAGTCAGTTACTAAATACTGACCTTTTGACTAAATGTTTTATATTTAAGTGTCTTTAACATGTTACAAGTTGCCTTTAAGTGATTAATATGCTTTTTGTTCCCTATCAAATCTGCTGGTGTGTAGCCTACAATGCTACAGCTAAGGTTTCTTCAGCCCTTGTTTTTAGTTCCTTGTTTTTCAATGACAATTCAACTTAAACGTAAAATCGTAAAATTGGAATTGGCTGAAATTGCTATTTGAGCATATAGCAAAGGGAACGTGGTATACATTTTTGTTGAATCATCGGAAACTCAACTCCAACTCCATAAAGGTATACTGTGTAAGTGAATGAACTAGCTATTTAATAATGTGCAGGAGCATTTTGACAGAAAGTAATGTGCGACTGCCTCTTGCATTGCGGCTGTCAGAGATTCAGGGCTTGAACTTTGGCCATCTGAAGGATGACCTCTTGTCTGTGGGTAACCAAAAGTGAATGACGCATGAAATGTTAAGCATGTTTTCGCCTGAAGCCATTTCAAAATTGAAAACGGGGTTGAAAATTTGGACAACGTCAAGACATTTTGGAGCATTTTAATTTGGCCCCTCTTTGTCAAACGTCAAGAACTTCCCTTTTGACCTTAACAGAATGAAATGCTTTTTGTAGACATTTGGCAGCACTAAATGTCAAGAGGGTGAGTATCTTTAAAGGAACCATTAGAGAGGTTTGATCAGGGACTCTGGAGAAGGTGATGCTCATTACCAGCAGGTGGCAAACTTCCACCATTAAACATCAAGTCAAGAAGACCCACCCTGAAACCTGCAGTGACATCAGTGTTTTAAATAACCCAGGGTACCTATTGATTTTCCAGATGCATTTGACTCTAGTGTCTGACAAATAAATGGACTAAGAAATGTAGCCTCCCTAATGAGACAAAGCTGTGGTCAGGAGGAGGATCCCACAGAGGACTGTGCAGCATTTATTGTGACTTTGTGGGGGTTTACTGCTACCTACAGTAGTGGAGTCACATCAGTGTTATGCCTGGCAGGGATTTTGCTTTGTGTGTCTGAATGGAAAGCAGGAGGAAGCCTCACAATCTGAGTGACATGTTCCCTCTTTTTCTCTCTCCGTCACCCTGACTGTAGGCATGCTGCAGTGAAACGAAGAGAGGAGAGGGATTGGAGAGAGAGAGAGAGGATACGTTAGGAGGAGACAATGAGAAGCCAGACAAGGTATGAATAGGATAATGATAAAGAAGAGGAAGAAAAGACCAAAAATGAAGAGTAGCTAATAGAAAGGAAGAGGCGAGGGACACAGTGTGATAAAGACACAAGGAAGATGAAGAGAGGACAGAGGGAGAAGAGAGGGGAAGGTAATTGATTGTCTCATTTCTCCACATGCACCTGTCACCGACCTAATTGGAGTGGCGAAGACAAAGAGAAGTGTCAGTCACATCAGAGCCTTTCAGGAGGGCAGTTCATGTCAAGCTCCGATGAGACGAGCCGTTCTTCTCCTCCTCCTCCCCCTCAGCTATGCAACAGTGCTGTGAGTCAGGCAGGAAAACGAAGCTTTATCCTTTTGGAGGAATCCGAAATTGGTGCCGCGTACAACCAAAACCAAAGACCATTGCATTGTTGTTTTTTTTGTTTTTTTTATTATTTTCACCCACCATGCCTTTCAAGTTGTGTCATCCTTTAAATGTAGTATAAAAACAGAACAGAAAACATTCACCCACGTGTTTTCAGATACTGATTTGCATACATTTTTGGATACACATTCAAGGCTGAAAATCAAGTTGAGGATTTGATGTGTTTACCTGATGCTGTGTACCACAAAGGACTGTTGCGGATGATTATGGTGGAGCGCATCATTTTGGTTGTTGCCATGGGGCTTAATTCTAAGATAAGGATGCTTGACTAAATAACTCACCTGTGACAGGAAACAAACAAGGAGAATTGTTCCCCAAACAGCTTTGCCATCATCAAACTCTGAACAGCAGCGCATATAAGTGAACTGAAGTTCCTAAACACGCACACACATGCACATACAGTATACTGTATATGTGCATGTTTCTGTCCTGTAAGAGTTTCTCATCAATATGCTAATGCATCTGTAAGTGCATCTATTACCATTCTGTTTCAGGTCTTATATATTTACACAGAAACTTGTCTGCCTGCAGCCACTGTTCATTCTGCATCACTGTGTAGAATTGAATCAAACTCCATTGTTGCTGCATGACTGCTTGCTACAGCCGGCGTTGTCACATGCAGAAGTATTCAGTACTCATGTTCAAACTTGACGTTTCCACTCTGCCTGGTTCTCTATTCTGCTATTCCGCTTCATTTTACGGGTTTGGCGGAGTGCGCTGCTCATCAATATTCATCCGTGTTTGCAGCGGGATGCACCCACGCAGCATTCCTGAGCTGCTGTTTTTACCGATATACGGTCAATCGCCGGTGTGATCAGCAAGACTGCGTGAGGTCAAACTTAAGATCAGTCAACAAAATAATTAGTTTTATTCCTCCAGCACTTCTGCGTAGCTTTTCTTGCAGAGTCACAGTGGGGTTGTTTTCCTATGCAATAAATCACTGTCTAGTTGCATGGTGCTCATCAAAGACTATTATATTTCAGACTGTGGAGGAAATAAATAAAGAAGAAAATAAAGTGGACTGCTACTAAAAAGTTCAAGTTGAAGTAAATCAGCTATTCAGTGATTTATGGCCTTGGCTATTCTCTTTTTTGGGGGGGAGGAGGGTGGAGGAAGAACTGCTTGTCAAACTAGAAAAATTTGTTTGTTTTTCTCTCCCCTAAATGTAAATATTAAGAATATTAATATACATGTCAAGTATTTAAATCAAAAAAAATGTTTTTGTTACTTTATCAAAAGTCTGTTCATAATCAGGCTGTACTGTCAAACACATGTCATACTCAATCAAGGACAGTTGATGATTCCTTGTAACATGGTCACCTCAATTATAACCTGTTTCCCAAACGGGAACCCCTGACCTTATGGGAATGATTTTCATGCTGCACTTCTCCCCCTCCATGGAGCAGAAGCCAATATCTGATGGATTGGACTGAAGATCAATGCGCTCTCCACTGTCTGATTAATCCATAGCCTCTCTGGAGTAATCACTGTCCCAAGCACAACAATGAGCCAGATGAGATGTGGAGAGGATGTGTTAAGCCGATGCTGAGAGATGAATGGACTGACTCCTTCAAATGGGAGGAATATGCTAAAATATGTGCTGCTGAAAGAGCACAGAGTCACGTAAGCCAACCAACAAAAAGGATTCCTGAACCTATTCGGTGGCTGTTGCTGTGGGACATTTTATAATCAACCTATCCAATAATAAATATGCACCTGTGGCGTGGCTTGGCTTGGCGTTAACCCTGTCTAATTATCACACCGCACTTTGATGGAGTATCTGGGTAAAAAGCTCCAGGCAGGCCAGCTGGCATCGGGCTCCCACGCTTCAGTCTGCTGTGAAAGAGAAACCAGAGAGAGCGCCGCACAGGCGTTGAGCTGTGACCTGGGACCGAGCCTAACGGAGCTCAGAGCCACAGCAGAAATCGATGGCAGGTTTGGCAGGCATGCTTCTGCTGATTTTGGTGACCAGAGCTGGCAAGGTACACAGCTGCTGCTTCTGTCCTGCCAGGTTGGTTGGGCAGAGAGTAGGTGTCTGGTTTTGTGTCCAGTGCCATGTAAACAGAGAAAAAAGGTGAAAAATGAAATCAGAAATGAAAACAAAGCGAGGTGTTTGAGGCTTAAGTGGGTTGATAGACATATGGCTGGAGTCAGCTGCTTCGTGTTGTCCTCTGGGCATGTGATGGGTCCTCAGTTACAGTATGTGACAGCGATGAATGGAGACTGCCTCGCTCCTCCTGATGCTGGATTTGGATTTGAGAGGAGAAATTGATTAGTTATTTATCATCCTTAATATATGGCTGCCACTATCAAGACACATAAGGAGAAGAGTAAATCAAAACAGAACGCAACACAGTAGAATACATCTTTCATTTAACCATTAAAGGAATAGTTCGACATTTATTCGCTTTCTTGCCGAGACTTAGTTGAGGAGATCGATGCCACTCTCATGTCTTTACGGTAAATGTGTAGCTGAAGCGAGCAGCCAGTTAGCTTAGCTTAGCATAAAGACTAGGAGCAGGGGGAAACAGCTAGCCTGGCTCTGTCCACAGGTAACACAATCCGCCTACCAGCCCCTCTGAAGCTCACTAATTATCATGTTATATTTGTTTAGTTTAATCTGTAAAAAACAAAAAAAAAACAACAACGTGAAAATGACACATTGCGGTTTTACATGCTAATTATGTGCAGGACTATTTCTTGGCCGAGATCAGTTGCCAGGCACCCAGCAGAGACTCCACTTCACTGCTCCCAGCCAAGAAATAGGGCGGCACATAACCCCCCCCAAAAAATGGCGAATTGTTATTTTAAGTATTTTTTTGGCTTTTTCTTTTATTTGACAGTCCGTATGAGAGAGACAGGAAACATGGGATAAGAGAGGAATATGACATGCAACAAAGGTCCCCCAGCTGGGAGTCAAACCGTGGATATTGCAGTAATATATACCATATTACTGCAACATCTTAGCCACTAGGCTACCAGGGTGAACGCCGTTGAATTGTTGTATTTACACTTAGGTTTTTGTATGGATTAAACAAACAATATATAATATGTTAATTAGGGAGCTTTGGAGATGCTTGTAAGTGGATTTTGTTACCTTCAGAGAGAGCCAGGCTAGCCGTTTCCCGTCTTTGTGTTAAGCTAAGCTAAGCTAACCAGCTGCTGGCTCCAGCTGTATATTTACTGTACACATGTGAGATATATTTATTATATATTATCAATCTTCTCATCTAACTCTCAGCAAGAAAATGAACACGTCAAATTGGTCCTATTAAAATATGAATCTGAAAATAATTACATAAATGGATTATGGTCTTAGCCACTGTAGAGATAGAAGAGCAACGTGTACTGTAAACTATGAAGAGCTACATTTAGGACTTTGGAGAGCCTGATCTCACTTAGTTGCCAATGGCACCTTGTACAACCCCCAAGAATGAGACATACACACATCCCATTACTGTTTTAAGCAGCTGCTGGTACATAACAGCTCACATTAGATTAAAAAAAACATACCTGATGAAGACCTACCACTGAAAGATTATATAATTGTTACATAAATCTGACATTATTTAAAGCAGCGTGTGTGGCATCCTCCCTTTTTTAATTCCTCCTAGTACAACATCCTGAGTCACAAAGCGTGAGTCATCCAGGAATCATGAGTCTTCTTTTCTTGCATGCAGCGTACAGAGCTCCCTTAATTGTGTGATCATTCTTTGTGAGCATATACAGGCTTTTGCAGTATTCTTTAAAGCCCACATCCATAATTACAACATGCTGTCCTCTTATGAGTCGCTGATGCCCCACCGCTGGCTCGGCTTATGTTTTAAGCATGAGCATGAATTTTACATGAGCTTTGAAGCTGAACAGGTTTGTTTTACATTGGCAGTATTTGTAAACAGTGGGTTTTTAAAAAGGCTTCAATCTTGAAATGTAAGGGAGCAAAATTTATATTTTCCAGGTACAGGTGAACCAGAATCTATTTTCTATGGCAAAATTAATTCAGCAGGGGGTTTTAAAAAATGTTGTGCGTCCAGAGAGGTTCATCTGACCACAATCTCATCCCACTTTTTTTCTTATTCTCTCTTACTCTGATTGCATTTCGGCTTTCAAAATAAATAAAAATAACTATCAAGAACGCTGCTCACTCTCAGTTTTTCAAAATAGTGTTACAAAAAGTTACACGAGATTCATTAATCATAGTGCATTTCAAGACAAGATTTGAGTGCCTGGTGCATTTAAGTTCTTGCAGCCGTGTGTCTGGTGTCCAGTGAGGTGTTGGGAGGGAGGGCTAGCGTCACCTCACTTAGCTTTTTGCATCTCAATATTAGATAAGGAGCGGTAACGCACGCCTGTCTGAAAGTCCTGAATGGATGCTGAGAGACCAAGCTGGGGTCAGGTGATTTAATCTACCTGACATGCTCCTGCAGAGTGCTGATCAATAATGCTCCAATGCTAATGTCAACATCAGGAAGGAATGAATCCACTTGAAGAAAAAAAAAAAAGCAAAGAGTGAGAAAAGACGGAAAGAGAGTAACAACAAAACCTGACTGGAATTGAAAATGACTCTTTTGTTTGGTCGTCTGTTGCTGTTCTCTCCACAGGCTGGAGGCCCGAAACTAGTCATTTGGAACAAGAGCGTCTCCTGCCGTCCGCTTTAACTCATCTGACAGGATCCTGCTGGCTTTTGAAAAGGGCACGAATTCAGTGGACGCTAATAATCCCCGGAAAGGCCTGAAGGTGAGCTGTCTCTCAAGACATACTGGAGCAGAAGTTCACCCAGGGGTTCTGCAGAGAATGACTCCAGTCAAGGGCCCTGCTAATCCCGCTAAACTGGTTCACAAGGGCACTATTTGGCAGAGGGGGGAAGTAAAGGAAGGGCACCTATTAAGTGGTGGCCCAGGGAGAGGCTTCTACTCCCTTGCATTAACATCTTCACCTTGAAAATTGGATAAAAGTTGCTTCCGCCTCTCAAAACAGCTTTTACAGCATATGGGCGATTGTCAAGTGTTAAGATATTTTGACCTATCGAAATAATACCCTTCACTTCATTCTTCTCCTTCCGAGCAGGAGCCCCTATTCTTGAGAGACAGCTTATTTAGGTAATAGCTGATCTGAAACGGTCTTTTCATTTTCCCCTGTTTATAGAGGTCATGCACTGACAGTCCTGGTGTGCCAGTGGCTATGATGTAGTCGACTGATTACAAAAATGCACTCTGCCAATGTATAGTCAATTCTAGCGGGAGGAGAAATTGTGATCTGTGCTATTTAACCCGTAATAAAGTCAGGACTGGTGATTGACACCTGGACCAGATTACTCCTGAGCTGAGGGAAATGAAGATAAGAGAGGATGTTGTGTGTGTGTGTGTGTGTGTGTGTGTGTTAGCCTGCAGGTGAATCTTCCCAAATTCAAACTGACTTTCTTCATTTGGGGTCAAAGATGCACGTACTTGAGTCATACTCTTACGGATGATTTGTCCCTGAAAGGGCGGCTAAGGCAAAATGCACGCTACGTCTTAGTGATAGAAGGTGAACAGGAATGTGCACGTGTCAACGGCTGCACTGTTTTCCCAGAGATCAGTATTTGATCTTGCTTATTCACAAGAACAGTTCTGAGAGTTTTTGTACCGACTCAAGTACAGCCTCCTATTTGCCAGCCAGATGCCTCGCAAGCAGTGATTTGAGTCCTTCCTCAAACTATTACTGTCGCTTAAACGCTCCCACCTGTCCTCATTGCTCATTTCTCCGGCCTTGGAATGAGTAAGAGAAACACTTAACTGCCCATTCTCTTTAGCTGAGTGCAATACAGCTCTTCTGCGTGCCTGGATAATGGTTTGCTACGAGTGACGAAATTGTCCAAACAAAGCACGTAATGCTGGGTTTCCCCATCAGGAACTCATCATGCTCAACAGCAGCTTTTCTACAAACAGGCATATCCACTGTAGCACATGCAATTCAGATCCAGGCAGCGTCTAATTGTGTGATTGCTTTCAAAACTGTCACACAACGTTAGTGTTTGGATTGGCTTAGCTGTGACACCAACATGGAAAAGGAGTTCTTGGTTTGCTGCTCCAACTTCATGTCACTCTACTCTTCTTCAGTGCTTTATTCCTTATTACCCACTCTCTGTCTTTTTCCCTCATCCCTCATGTTATGTCTTCCCATCCCTCTCTGGCCACTGGAAGAAAGCCAGAGCCATTAGCCTGCTGTCGGTTTGAGGGAGGACGGGGATCTATCCTGTTAGCTGATGCAAAATGAACAGAACCACTTGGTCACACAATGCACAATACTGGAGGACCTTTGGGGCTGCAAGGTGACGAGGTAGAAGGAGACAAAGACAGTGCGTTTGTGTGCGCACACGCAGACACCATGCCACACAACCTGACACATCGACACAGCAGTGCTGCACCAGTGCAGATTCATAGCTAATGAATATTTACCATCCGGCCATGCCATGTCTGATACTGCTCTGGCTCACAGGGGAAACTGAGGTGTTGAACTACTAGCGGCTGAACGTTGTAAATCAATCTCTAACACAAGCAGCTGTCTAGGTGAAGGGTTTATGCTCCGTGCACGTGTGGACATGCATTGGTGCGTATTGAGGGCTTTACATATATGTACATATATTTATGTGTGTCCATACGTATGAGGCTTCAGATACATGCATTTATCCCCAATGGGCTCTGAGAAAGTGCAGTATGATTGAAAGCTGATCTGCCATCTGTGCTGTACATTGCTGCTTGGCTTCAATCTTACGTTATTGTTTGATCATACACCAAGATAATAATATAATAAATATGACAAATATGCTTCACTAATGTGCCGTTTCCCATACCGACCCCCTCATCTCTCCTGCAGCTGGAATATAATCCCCTAGAAGTGGCTGCTCAATGCGTGTCATGAATCTATATGTGAGTATGGCACTTGCATTTCACAACTGACATTTATTTGCACCAAAAATGGTGGCAACTTTATAAAAACATCAAAAGAAACAACATAATTTCTGCAAACAGTATAGCAGCATAAGACTTTTACAGTGGATTAAAGCCCCTGAAAACATGGTTTCAAATCTGAAGTATTTCTCTATAACATTAAATATTCATTACTAAATGTGCAACAGTCAGAGCTAAAGTTTGGTGCACAGAAATGTGTGACATCACGTTTTTCCATGCCTGAAAGTGAGAAGAGCACGGACAAAATGAAAAATATAGAAAGTCTTTCATGTGAAGTCACCCAAACAGTTTGAACTTTGACAGAAAAGTGTGTGTCCATGTATGACCCCGTCACTGACAGTAAAAAGCTAATTGGAAAAAAAAAGGGTTTTCAGGGTTTTTAACTCTCACACAGAATAATTAGAGACCAGATTTAGTCACGGTGATGAGTGAGCTTTGATTCTGGTTTGCAAAGTTCAGCACAGAGTTCAGACAAGTCCTCTCATGGAAAAGGAACCTCTCAGGTTGACAAGTGAATAAGGGAGTCACTGCCAAAACAGCTGTCAATAGAATAATGCTTTGAATGCTAATGAGGGAAATTGCTGACAATCCATGTTCTGATTTGTCAGTGAATTTTATTCCCTGTTAGAGCACCTTGCCAGCTTCCTTCAATCAATAAGCCAGTAGGGATGCACCCACTCTCTGACTTCAGCATAAATGTGTCATCCATTGTGAGTTGCACCACGCATCCTTGTTTGCATCATAGTGAGGTGACTGTACCCTTGTCCTGCCATTTCAGCATCAGCAGCCTTATTCACATCCATCGCACCCACACATGGCTGTAGCTCATTGGGGATTTAAGACTTTGTCAATAGTGCCTATTGCTGTGTCAGTGTGCTGCCTAATTACAAATTGGCTCTCGCTCAAATATGGTTTGTTTCAAGTCAGACGTGGTCATGCAAACATAAATCAAGGGATACCGACTCTTACACTAATGGCTGACGACTGAGAGACAGTGGCCCACTCTCGGATGACATGTCTTAAATGCAACATATTTATCCATTTTCATATGGCTGGTTTTCCATCTTGCTTCCTTGACTTGTTCCACAGTTCTGCTGCAACTCAGTGCTAGATGGCACTCAGTAAAGCAAATACTGTGCTATGCTGTGCCCCAGCAAGTGCTATGCAGCTGTCAGTGTGCCAGTTCCACAAGTCAGATTCTCAGCCATATTTAAGATTTTTTTTCCATGCTCCATTAACAACCTATTTCACATCAGGAAATGCACACTTCTATGACTGTGCCTGAAATGGAACATCAGATATGCCTGTTCATATTCTAGGCACTCTTAAGCTGCAACACTGCACAGCAAATCAGTCCTGTTCAGTGGTTATTTGGACAGCCCATCTACCACTGCACTGCACTGAGCTTTGGAGAAAGTGACAGTACATTTATGTCTTCACTGTTTGAATGTGTCAATAATAATAGGAATTGTTTCTTCTCATATCTGCTGATAGGGAGTGTGTGTAATGGTATGAATATATAGAAACCAGACCCACTGCCACACCCTTTTTGCCAAATGTAATGTGAATTCATCATCCCATTACCAACATTTACCCCCCAAAAAAATCATTCATCATTCAGATATCCTGCTATCAGACAAACAAACAGACAGAGAAATTGAGCAAAATATTTAATTAAAACTTGGCCCTTGTAGCTGTTCAATATAGTGTTATGGAATATGCTGTACCCCTGAGAGTGAACGTTTCATTGCAATAAAAAATGAGCAAACACACCATAAAAGAACAAACCTCTGGTAGAAATGAAACTCTTCCTCTAGAAATTATGAAACAATCTTTTGTAAAATGTACTTTCACCAACTTTAAATAGACTTTTGGTAATATTTGTTCACAGAGCAATGGGAGGGAGGCTATCCCTCTCCAATGTGTAACCCCATCTCTATACATCAAGTAGTTGTGTAGACATACTGTACTCAAGGGTAGAAAAGTTCCAGTGACTGAACAACTTTTGTTTGGTGTATTTGTACTTGGCATGCATATTACGTTTTTGAAGTGTTTGGATTTTTTATTGAAGCAACAATGAAACTCTTATTTAAACATATTCTGACTTCAGTGTTTTGAATCTAATTCTGTATTAGCTTCAACTTCACAGGGACTTCATCAGCACTGGATTTGAAACCAGCCAATTGTTATTAGCACTTACAGTATATTTAGTTACAAAGAATTTTTGCAAACATAGTTTTTAGTAATTAATAGAGACCACGAAAGAAAAGACACAATGCAAAAACAATATAAAGGTAAAAGGCAATAATAGAGTATTAAAAACATTCCTGTTTGCTTTTTGTTTTCAGTGCAGCCGGAGGAAATTCAGCCCAAAGATGACGGGCTGACTCAGGTTCAGAGGTCTGAAATGTAGCGGGACCGGACCTAGCCATACTTTATAAGTGATCAATAAAGTAATGAAATCAGTTCCGGCAGCGAGAGGATGTTCTGATTGAAATTTGCTAAAAAATGTTATGGTTCAAAACGTACATCTGCTCATTTTCAGCTACATTTTAAAAAAGCTTTTGATTAGATGGGCAGCTTTGGAATGGCCCTCCAGTTATTAAAGATCATAGGATCTGAGTCGGGGGTTTCTCAGGAGGGGGTAGACTAGTGTGTGTTAAAAACCAGCCAGTGGTCAGTAATGTATTAATGACAGACAGAACACGAAATCCAACGTCAGTAAAACAAAAAAAATATTTTTAATATTTATGTATTGCATTATTGCACATATTTCTATATTATTACAAAATAATTGTATTAATTTATGCCTTGTTTTTATTGTTCAAAAAAATAATTTGACTTGTCTTCTAATTATTTTGTCATTGCATGGGAAACATCATGTGACCATTTGTTCTGTAAAACATACTACAACTCAAACTATAACTCATAACAACTTGGTTTTCAGCTTTACTTGTTAAATTTACTTCTACTTAGGGACTGTACGAAAATTATTAGGGGGGTGGGAGGTCAGAAAAGGGGAAGGATTATGTACGGTAGTTTTTGTTTTTGCTGAAGGGAGAGTAGTCTAAAGGGTATTTTTGAGAGAGCAGGGGAGGGGGTTTTAACTGTTTCTCATCCCAGATTTATATTTTATTTCTTTCTCGTGAGATTTGTTGTAATTTATCAGTTACATCAAAAACGTGGCTTTTTGTGTGCACCACAGGTCATAAAGGTGTGTTTGGCTATATGCTGAGGACGACCATCCTGTCATAATTGTAGGCATTGATGGCTATGTGAAAATTATTGTTCTATTAACATATTATATATATATTTATATGTTAATTTTCTCTTTATCAGGGGGAGGTTTTTTTAATGCTGGGGAGGGCGTTGCTTTTTTATTAAGTGAAACATAGGGTTCGGCACCCCCTCCCCAACCCAGTAATTTTCACACAGTCCCTTAAGCAACATTCCTTATAAACTTAAAGGGGAACTCCACCGATTTTACACATCAACGTCAGACATATGAAAAAAGTTGTAGAAAGCGTTTTGTGGCTCCAGGGGGAGCTGTGCATAGTCTCATAAATTACCTCAAATGATGTAACATGAGTCAGCATCTGTTGGGGATGAAGACTGCAGGTTTGGAAACAAAAAAAAAAAGGGCGGGCTGTGGAGTTGGAAAGAAGTGAGCTTACCAGACCTCTCCCCATCTCTGCCTGAGGCTAGCAGCTTATGGCTATGTTATGGCCGCTACTAGCATAACACACCTGAATCTCTGACTGAACTCTCTGTGGTCGAATTGCATTGTGGGTGATGTATCAGGTTTTGACAAGGAAGAAAACATGCATGGAATAAAAAAGAAGATATCTCTGTTTCTGCTGCATCTGTACATCTCTGAAGCACTTAATGACTCTTCAGCCTTGTTATTGAGTGACAGCATGCTAAATCAACCTGTTATGATTTCATTTTGTGTCAGCAGGGACAAACTCTTGATGTGCAAGATAATAATAGTGATTTAGCCAATAGGTTTGGAGAACAGCAAATAGACAAATACATATTCGGCACAGCTTTGTGTTTGTCCCAGCGGGCTTATGAAAAATTAGTATAAATTCTCAGCCTGCATTACTAGACACAAATATCCCAATATATTTCCATTCTGGCCACATATAATAGAATGCTGATGATGCACTGCTTCATTGAGTCCCTCTTGACGCATGCTGATTTCATTTTTTATCAATAATGGATCATAAATTACTCAACACACAGCTGACTGTATGATATGCAAATTGCATTAGTGATAATGCACTTCAAGATATGGAAAATCTGCTACCGTATTTGTGCCTGTGTTCCTGAGGCTATATCTAAACATGCCTGTGGATACGTTGCTTCTGCAGGTGATTTCTAAGGAATAAAGCACTTGTGTAGAGCAATGTAACAAGAAAACATCCCCAGTCTGCAATCATGGGAAAAACATCCCTCAACTTATTTTTCTCCCATACGCTTGTAGCCTACATGACACGATTCTTCGATTCTCCAAGCAATTCTCCTTTGAGCAATATGGTTGCATGTGGGCGGGCTGCTCTTCGGTAAATCTCTGCAGCCCCTCCACTGTAATGACATGTATGGTATAATTGGTGGGTGCATGGAGGGTGGGGTGGTGGACAGGGGTGGAAATGTCAAGATATTATTCTCAGATATCCCCTCACAGCACTCACGAGCAGTTATATCAACCTTCACCTTTCACTAAAATGTTTGGTGTTTAAACAGACATTTAAGTCCACTGCCACTGAGCGTGTGATTCATCTCTGTGTTACAGACATCCCCTCTCCAGCTGCAGCTCACCATTTCTCCCACTGCACAATGGGGACCACTCTGGAGTCTTGATGAGTGAAGGAAATGTGTGAAAGAAATGCTTATCCGACAACCAGTCAAAGGGCAAGATGGAGCAGCAGTATGACCTTATTGTTCACCCATTCAATCCCCACAGATCTTGACAGATGTAAAAGTGCAAGCCAAGGCTGTAGGCTGATTGCCGATAAGGTCAGTAGGAACTCTTCTGTAGGGGTTGTATTGTACTTTTGTTCAGGAGGGAGAACACCTTGTTGCTGTTCTGTGCCCTTCAAATGTTGCTGCATTCCCAGTGGATTGGGTTAAAGATATTGAAAAGTGTGTTTACATTTTAACTTGCCCCAGGGTGCAGTAAACAGGTAGGAATACATTTATTTATAGCAAGTTGCATCAAAGTGATGTACTTTATATTATGCAATGACACAATTCCTCTCTGCACATATTGTTTTTATTTTTGTGGTTTTATTGCCTCTTGATAAAGCTCATAATCCCATCTATTTGTTTTAACCACTACTGAACCTTGCAGTATACAGTCACGTTTAAAAAGATGGACTTATTCTCGTTAATATGCCCGTTTTCTTTCATGTCAAATGAGCTTTTCCGTCGCTGGCTGCTTTCACGTGTTAAAGAAACGCATCTCTGACTAGCTCCGGACTTCTCAACGCTCATATAAATTCATCAAGAGTCCGGAGCGTCTTCCTTTTCACGTCTGGTCAGCCGCGGTGTGAGGAAGGCACCAAAAAAAAGAAAAAAATCCCCTCTGACTGTGAGTGTGTGCGCGCTAGAGGAAGGGACGAGACTTCGCCTGCACCTCAGTCTGCTCTGCATCTTTCCACCGGACCGCAGTGGATACAGCCGACTGTACGGGACTACATCTACAGCACAAGATGTAAAGGGGGTGTTTGGTACAGAGCGTGTTTCACAGGTCCGTTTGTTTGAAGGAGCACATAGCACAAAGCGAAATCACTGCCTGGCTTGTTCTTTGCGCTCTTCCCTCACTGGTTAGTGGGATACAGGATACGCAGCATCACCGGTATCGTTAGAATAAGCCTAATATAGACCTTCCAGTTCAGTAGGCCTATCAGATTTCAAGGCAACGTAAGTGGTGAAGACTAAACAGGGAGAATAAAACTCTCCGCCGGTGTGAAAAGGACTGCTTTTCTTCGGGGGATAAAGTGAGGAGGGATATTTGTCCAACTATTTGGGATGTGGATGTTTTTTATTTACCGGGCGCGCTAATGCCCCATAAAACAGGAAAGGATTTGGTCATCTAATGATCAAATTGAACTGGACTGCTGTTGATCTTATCGGTAACGCATTTTATCTGCCCATCTTTCTGCCCAGCGAGTCTCGGCGGTGGAGGGAGGCGCGGAACAAGATCCAGAGAACTATACAGGGGGGGATTGAGTTACATTGCAATTACGCTTTTCTTGCAAAACGACGTGTTTCTGCGGGCAGCGGACACACACACACACACACACACAAAACCTGAGCCAAACTAACTGAGAATTTATTTAAAATCTGGACAAGAGGGAGCACACACATAACCAGGTAAGCCAATTAAGTTTTTAAAGTCAAAATATGCATCACAGAGCATCACATGCAAAACAGTAAGAATGCGTAAAGGGTTTAATGCCAATATAATAAAGATATAAGCTGCGTCAATGTAATGTTAGGCTATTATGCTATAATAGGCTGCTTCATTGTGCAGCAGAAGTTGAGACATTGATTATCCATAATATGGTCGTAAATGAAGTGATATTTTAACCTGTCTGATTCTGACTCCAAATACTCGATCAGACAGATTTTTCACTGCGCGTTTTTCTGGTTTTATGTGCCAGTTAGGTTGGTAAACTCCTGCTGTAGCCTAATTGTTGCATGTTGGGCTGAATGGAAACTGTCCTTGTGCAGGAGTGGTTGGAGACCACGGATGAGAGTCTCAATAAGGGCTCGCAAATCGTTAATTTGTAGGAGGCAGAGGCCGAGGACGTTTCAGTCGTGACGGATGATAGGACGGCTTACAGTGATAAAGTATTCACTTTAAGTGGAGTGATAGGACATCAAGCGTAAATTCATTAAGGGGATGATCGATTGCCGTTGTGATTAAGTGTTGATTTAACTCTCCTTACAGTGGAGTGTGGACTTTTACTCATAAGATTGTTTTTATTTATTAAAAGGCAACAAAGAAGGAATGATTGAACGTGATGTTGATGAGATTTAGTGACAGAGGATGGTTGGGGAAACACATGAGCTCATTTCTGGCACCACCTTGTGGTTCAATTTAGTGTCTGTTTTGGCTCCACTCGTGGCATCCACAGGTTTTGCTGTTATTTTTTATTTAATAGCATTACAGTCGAAAAGCCTTTTTTGTTTATCGTCTCAACGAATTAATGTACTGTGAACCAAATGCTTCCGTCCATAAAAAAAATAATCTGCATACAACTTCACGGTTTGATTATGCTTGTTAATATAGCCATACTATAAATTAACAACAATTAAGACTCAAAGATATTTTCTGTTTTCGAAATATAAATGTGTGATGGTTTTATGTGGGTTTGGCTTCCTCTACACCTCTGGTTAAATGTTATTCCTACTGAGAAATGTTTTATAATAATTTGTCTTTTCTTGTGTAAAAAAATGTTATCTGTACTTTGCTTATTCCCCATTTTTCAGCAAAATAGTTACTGAGAACTTTATTGGCAACTGCATGGTAACCACCTGTTAGTGCTACATTGGTGCCAGCTGATGCCAGCATTTCTGCAAGCTCACGTACTTTGTGTTGATCCCAAAATGAATAAATGCTGCATCCATAAACACAAACTGCTTTGCTGGCTGTCTTGTTATAAGTCATATATTTGCTCTACAGGATCAATTTCATGTTCATAAGTTATTTCTGCAGCTTGGCAATTCAAGTTCACACAGTATTTGATGCCTGCTACAGCTGATGCCTCAAAGTAACACTTAAGGTTTGACAGCTCAGTAATTGGGAATGGTGATAATCTTGGATTGCCTATATGCAATTATGAATTGGGTGCACATCAACAATTTATTGTCCTGCACATCCAGTTCTAGCAGAGTTTTTGTTCGAAAACAGAGTGAGTTATGAAAGCCAGAAGTACCAGCATGTGGGGATTAGTCATTAGGATAATCAAATTAAGAATAATTCAGTGTTATTGGACAATCATTTAGACAAATTACAGGTTTATGCTGCCAGATAGTTTTTTTTTAAAAAGCTATGAAAACTAGTTTTGTGAGGTGGCAATTACAACTCCATGACAACTGACCAAACTCCACCCACTGATGAAGACCATGATATGCGAATGAAGGCTCCAGAAAAAGCTAGTAAATTGACATTGAGTTAAGATACTTTTAAAAAAAAATTATCAAACTACTGTTTCCAAGGTCAAGAATGAACCTTTACACTCTACATGTGTGATAATCCATTTTCTATTATCTAACATGGAGCAAATAAAGGCAACTTAAACCACTCTGAAATTAATCAAGACCACTTTAGCGAATCGTATTATTGAATTTACTGAGACTTATAATGAATTTAAAATGTACAATCAATACAAATATAATTCTCTCTACAATTTACTGTGATGTTTGTTGTTTGAGCTGG
This sequence comes from Macquaria ambigua, assembly GCA_008360985.2. Lineage (NCBI taxonomy): Eukaryota > Metazoa > Chordata > Actinopteri > Centrarchiformes > Percichthyidae > Macquaria > Macquaria ambigua. The sequence continues at coordinate 285,298 of VMKM01000188.1, forward strand.
CAGAGTGAATTGAAGCAGGTCAGGTTCAGGACCCTCCATAATGAGGACACCCTTAATGAGGAGATGCAGACTTGGGGGAACCAAGTCTGAACCTTCTTTTCCAAGGTTCATTGAACACAGCATAAAAGTGTGCGCTCTCACAGCTGCCACTAAAAACGACTGTTACGACAGCTACTGAAACGACTGAAAAGTGGTCATGGTTAATTAAGGTATTAATTAAGGTATTAATTAAGGCTATTTAGTTTCCTAAGTTTATGCTTCATTTAGGGATACATTTCGTGTCTGTGCCTGTTAGTCTGTATGTATTTCACTTGTTACCAACAGTTAATTTAGTAGCTAACGTTAGGTTAGATTGTCCTCTGTCCATTTTATGCATTGATGAGTACATTAGCTAACCTACATTTCAGACAGAACTAACATTTGTTAACGTAAGCATCTATTTTAAGAGAGAAAAATTTGAGTTTGACAATACTTATCGCAGTTTTGAAGATATTGTCGGAACAGATGTCAGTGACAATAGACAACTTGTTTGCTTTAACTCATGATTATGAAGTAAATGTTGATTGCACAATGTAATGGCTATAAAATAATGACACTATTGGCGTTTAGACTGGTTTCCTATAAGCCTCGCCTTCACTGTGCAATCTGCCCACTGGTACGAGCTGCCGGGGAAAAAGAAGGCTCGATTTACGGCACAAAGGAAGCGGGTCAACCGTGATTGCATTGCACGATCAAAACAGAAGAGGAATAGGGCTTTTATTTTCCGGTAGCTATCCCCAGCTAGTGGAAATGACGGACGGTGGAACAACCGGACTAACTGTGAAGAGGGAGAGTGATAAACTCGGACTGGCATTCACTCGATGTAGAGAGCTCCCGGACTTGAGAGGGTTTCAAACCGAGTACCGGGTGTTTTGCTCTGCCTCTATCATAGCACTGAGATCGGGGATTCTTATGGTTATTTCTTGCTTTGGACTACGGCTAGCAACATATACTGTCCAAAACGCTACCACTATCAGCCAGAAAACGAACCAGTTCAACTCAGTTTTATTTCAGTGCACTATAGAGCAGGTCTACACCGTAACGTTACTCTTTATATTGTTATTTACAGAAACCCAACAATTTCCACCATGAGCAGGTACTAAAAGACTGAAGAAAACGTTGACTCCCCCCACCACCCGTTGTAGTCACGGTTGTAGTCACGTACTTGTTTGCACTAACAAAGACTCAAACTATGTTATTACACATATAAAAATATGACAATTTCACTTTACCTCTTCTATGAACATGCTTCTTTCTTCTCTTTCATTTCCAAAGTGGTGGTGATCGTTTCTTCACGGAAAATTGGAAACAAATGTAGTGTGTCCTGTGTTGGTAGTAGCTAGGCTTCGAGGGCAACTGACAGCAATCCTCTAGACTTTGCGACAGCGGCGCCAACAATAATACCACTTGGAAACACTAGCTGAAAAGTTGTCTATTGCCACTTTAAACTATCATGCGACCCGAATTTAAAAGTTATGTTGCGCTGGCTAGGTAACACAACCTTCACTGTGGCGTTGACATGAGCTAGTTATACAGTCTATGGTCTCAAACCGTTATAACATTAACATTAGCTGGCTAAGCTACATTCCAGTCACAGCTTATGTTAGCCAAGTTAAGCAGCTAGCTAACTATTTTTCTCAAAGGTAAGTAAGAAAACCACAAGTCGTTTGGAAACGTTTAACACTGTTGCCACTGTTTTAATGTAAGACTTTAATATCCCTACCCTCCACTACCTAGCTAATTCTAACTAGATAACTACATTAACTTGGTTAGATGAATTAGAATGAATAAACTTACTTGTAATGACTTAAAATGAATACATTATTATTATTATTATTATGTTTCACTGCTATGCATTATGTTACAAAAGTCATAAGTAAAACAAAATCTTCAATATTACATTTTTTGTTTCAAACTACAGTTTGCTTGGAATCATTAATTTGAACAACAGAAATCTGTAACATGATCATAGGTTTTGATTGTACTATTATGATACTTTTCAACTGAAAGGCAAAAAACAATAGTATTGAGTTACTGCCCTACATAGACCTAAAAAATAACACCATGTATTCATACTGCTTTCTATTGAAAGCCCTTGTTGAGCTGTATCAGTAAAATTGACTTGACTTGCTGCAGATGTAGTGCCTACAGTTATCTTTAAATTCATTCTGTTGATGTTACTTTTAACAAATCATCCACGTATGACAGATGTTAGAAAATGTTTCATTTGCTTTTAATAGAGTTCTGTAAAAGAGTGGAAGGAACAGCAGCTCAGCACAGCTTGACGTAACCCACTTCAACATCAGGACAGCACAGACAGGGCTAGGCCAAGTCCCAGACCAGCAACAGACCTGTTCTCAAGCAAGAAGGGGATTCAGATAACAGAGGAGTGGCCTGCAGGTAAAGTCTCTCACAGATGTTCAGGCCATGGGGATTCCACTTCTCGATTTTCACGCAAAATACCAGATTTCTATTTTTAGTGGCACTAGTAAAGCTTTATGGCTCTGTTTTTGTGCTGCACTTGGTGGAGGTGCAAATGCTGGTAGATAACCCAATGTCATTTGGTGCAAATGTAATTTTTGTGTCCTCCTGTGCCTGTTTGTGAATTTCATGGCTCTGTTTCATGGCTCCATTTCTGAGATGGGTGGAGTGGTGCTGTTCACTTCACTCACTGGCTTCTATTTATTTGTTTGTGTGCGCTCCAGAGTTCACTCGTTTGCAGTGCTGCGTGTTATGAAACAGTTCCACTGTTTTAATAGAGCACAATGGGGCATTGTTGACAGCTGGCGTACCTGGAGCAGTAGTTGGCAATTGGGTTCAACCAAAGGCCAGTTTTTCAGCACATGCTGGTTTATTGTTGCAGTGGAGACACAGATCTTTGTTTTTTAATTATTTTGTTTGTTTGAATGTTGTTATTTTTAATTCACTTGGAAATAGCCCACACATAAGCATGTATAGTCCCTGTAATATGCGTAGATATACAGCTAGGTCAGGAGCCTGATTTGGCCCATAGGCTGCTATTTGCTGACTTCTAGACTATACATTAAATAAATGACTGGAAGTGGAACAGGTTATAAATTCTGGATACTTTGTTTTGTATTAAACTACATACTATACTATACAAATCATTCAAAAATGCCTCGATAAGCCCCAGTACTGAAATTGCAGATCTGCTCTCGAAATCCCTAATTTAAGATGGTACACAGAATTTTACAATGATGAATATTTATGATTATGGTAATTCAAATGCCTTCTACCACTACTATTTGTTAAAGGTTTCATGATTACTAGCAAAACAAATAATGATGATTAAGGTAGTGGCACTTAAAAAGGAAAGGTGAACACCTCATTTGCAGAAACAGGAGCCTGCTGTTTATTCAGGTTATATAGCAGATACACACATCCACACATCGGGACCACAGTTCTGTGAGAAACTACCATGGATGGATGAAAGGTCAGAAAGATTAAGCAAATATGACACCTGAGATGTTTGTAATTCTCATAGCAATTTAACTGGCAGTGCATGTTGTCTCATGGTATCTCAGCTCTCACACTGGTGGGTTAGAGTCAATATGTACGGTGTTTGAAACCATTAGGTTGCTGTTCTTAGGTGGCACATTAAATTGTCTGCTTTAGTAAGAGTGCAGCCAGTGTTTTTTCTACCTTCAGTGAAACATCCATTATAAGCCTCACTAAACTAAATATATCTCAGCTGTACAAAATAATTAAGTCATTTCAATCAGGTGCACTGAACTAATTATGGCAGTTTGGCAAAGTCAGTTTGACGCTTGCTGAGCAAGCTATGACGAGTAGAAGCTTTATTAAGCAGAAGAACATGTCGGATCAAATTAGGCAAATGTATCTTGTGCACTCAGATAACCCACAATAAGAAGTACCATCTTGTGCCTTTTTATGTAGTAAGTCAGATTTTTTCCTCCTGTGGTCTTTCCTGGGTTCTGTACAGACCATATCAACTCATATATGTTCAAATATTTTTTCTTTACTGTAACAGCATTGGTTTCATTTTAGCTTTGTGCTGTTTCTTTAGCGGCAGAGAAATGTTGGTATTACATTTCCTTTAATTTACAGGTGTGTTATATGAGTGAATACGTGGCCCGGCTCTCAGGGTTTGTGTGACATTGCTTTCCGAGGTCTTGCCTGATTGTGTTGAAGGTTAATTATCATCAGCTGCTCTCTGCCTCACAGTGAGGGACAGAGTGACAATCACTAGTCCTTAACAAAGTCTCTTTTCCTGTGAGTGGGAAGGAACAGCGCTTTCGTGCTCTGCTCGTGATCTGTCTTACTTCATTTGGCCAGCCGTCACTGCCGCATGCTCACACTCATGACACACATACTCAGCACACATTAAATATGGAATTTTTCAAAATTGAGGCTATTTCGTCTGCAGGCTTCCTGTGTTCATCCTTGCTTCCATAGGCCACGTTTACCATATTCATTGTGCTAATATAGCTGGTGGAGTCGTTTGCTCAAGGTTACACTAACAATGTCCTTCACATGATAAACACTGCATCCTAATGGCACTAAAGTATGCCTCTCCACCTTCCTGATTTCCACTCATACTATACATGACCAGACAGCAGTCTTCAAGGTTGAGTGTTTAGGGCACATCCTTGAAGGGCTGCAGTGAAGTGCTGGCTGGCGTAGATCCACAGATGTTTACTAAGGTGGGAAAAAACTTTAACTTCTTCTTGTACATGTACACGTTTTACCTGTACTTTACTGAGCTTTATCCTAGCCATCGTGTTTGGGAGCATTTTGTTTTGTTTTGCCGAAACCACATTGTCAGTCGACACAGAAGCTGAGGTAGCGGTCTTTCAAAGCAATTAACTTAGTGTCTGTAACAACCATCGAAGAAATATGTCAATTTAAGAGTTATTTACGTAAGTTGACTTAAAACATCCTCTATAACTTTGTCAATCTCATCCACGCTTGTTGCCATTTTCGTGGCAGCTTTGCTGTAGCCATTTTTCTAAGTCTGGAAGATGACACCATTGTTAATCAGACTTGCTGTATGCTATACAAGTAAAATGTAGTTTTTTTGCCTCCAATTATCTTTGAAATACACTTTAAGTTATATATATACTTACTTCGCTTTGTGTGTGAGTGAGCCACCTTAAATAGACATGGTCATGTTAGAGGTGGCTAACTGATGATGTCATTGAACTCTGGTCTGGTTATTTTCAAATCTAACTAGCTGAAGCCTTTCAAACTTTAACTTTAGAGGCTACCATTACTTCATAATGGTTGTCTGTTGTAGCATTCATGTTGTGTCTGCACAACAAGCTTTCCAACTATGTTACTGTTTTTTAAACCAAGCTTCAGACCTTCAGATTCACTTTCCACTGTGGATCATATTGTTAGAGTTGTTATTTATTTCTACTGCCTCTGGCATTTTGTGTGCGCAACGTTTTGACTGAGATGAATGAGGAGGTATTACTTTGTCACCCAAGCTCCCATAGGTCAGCACTGATATAGTTACAGTAAAACAAAATCCAGAAAGCCAAACTTGATTCACATTCAGTCAAACGGATTCACATTAAGTCAAACAGATTCATGTTCAGTCAAAACTGAATCAAGTTCACTGTTGCAATAACAATGCTAGCTGTGTTTTGCAAAAATAAAACACAGTTGGAGAGAAATCTTGCTGCTAAGACGCTGTAGGAAATCCCAATTTGTAGGTACCTTTGCACGGATCAAAGTCAGTTCATACTGGGTTACATTCTGCAAGCATGTAATGTAGTATTCCTCTGTATTCGATTTCAAACTGAAGAAGCAGGAAAGAGCAGTGAAGCTTTTAATTATGTCTCATAACGTGGTGAATGGCTGTGTAGGGAGATTTTAAAGTGAAACAAAAATGACCATAATATATGACATAAATAAAAGAGGAAACTGTTTATGTAGAGCTAGGCTAGCTCTTGTAATATCCTAGAATTTCAGATTTCTCATCCAAGACCTTAAATACCTATTATTCCTTAATTTTACTCCGTAGAACTATTTGGAATCCCAACTTTGTTGTTTTCTGTGCAGACAGTAATGATCTAGTTTTCTCTCATGTCCTTAGATAAGGCTTCTTTATGCAAATGTTCAAAAAATGCACAATATACACTCAGTGGCCACTTAATTAGGCACACCTGTAAAATTTAATGCAATCCAATACAACAGCTCAGCCATAAATTCTACCTTTACAAAGATAATAATGTTCAGTTTTGATTGACACTTTCAGAAAGGTATTAATTAAAGTATATGTTTATTATTGAGGTTATAGTTTGCAGTGTTGTTGAACTGGACTACATTATATTGAGAGGCGTTTCTAAAGTTTTTTGCACTCCATTTACAGACATGAGGGGGAAGAATATTAGAAACACATTTCAATATAATGCTGTCCAGTACAACACCAACACTAACTACGACCTCCTGGAAAGTTTTAATAAAAACGGTCCATTATAAGCTGCGTAAAGGTGGAATATGTAGCAGAGCTGTTGTACTGGATTGCATTAGATTGTATAGGCGTACCTAATAAAGTAGCCAGGGGGAGCGTTCTCTGAATTCAATTCAGTTTTATTTATATAGTCCCAAATCATAACAGAAGTGATCTCAGGGCACTTTTCATATTGAGCAGGTCTAGACCATACTGTTTATACTCTGAACAAAATTTCAAGTACAAACAAAGTTTCAAGTAAATAGCCATCAATAGTTCTCTGTTGGTCAGTTTGTCTGCTTCTATCCAATAGAAAGACTGCTAGAATGTCAGACCTAAGAATAAATAAAGCCCACTGGAAAAAGTTATAGCAGTGGAAAGCCAAATAGAGTTTTCTGCCTCTATTTTGAATAAGTGTCAGGCTGAGCAAACATGATATTACGTCTGCATGGGCCATTTGCAATGTGCTGACAAGAAAAGTGAAGTAAGATTCATGGTCTCATTGCGCTCTTGATCAATTGATGGATTGGACATGGGAGCCCAACTCCCCAAAGCTGGGAAGGTTAACCAGCTACCGCACATCCATCCTTTAGCCTTTGAAGCATGCACACAGCAACTAGCGACAATACAAGGCAAATACTTGTAATTTACCTGGATGCTGGTGTACTTCAGGGGCCATTTGCACAAGCCATTTGACAACCTAAGAGTACACACAAGACAAAGTGAGTGACTACAGGGGCCCCATTTTAAAAACATATATCCTTGGAGATGAGAAACAGCCTGCACAGAGTTGTAGTTTTTGCGGAAGTTGTCTGCTTTTGTCACATTACATCTTTGCAGCCCAGTTGCAAGCACAGCACAGACCAGTACCAGGTCATGGCCTGGGCATTGAGAATCACTGACCTACAGTATGCATGTGATTCCGCTTGGGCTTATTTCTTTCCTCATTTTTCTTATGACAGTGCAGTGTGCCTCTGTATGTGTGCACAGTGTGCCTTTGGGAGTGGTTCATCTGACTGTCTAAGATGATCCATATCCACTGCTCTACTTGTCAACTGTTTAGACAGTGATGAACGAGAGGGAGAATATGTGCAAGGCAGGCTGCCATAGATAAAGCACCTGCAGGGATTCTGACCTAGCTGTGGTCAAGAGAAAACCTAGATGGACACACCATGGATATATGTGTTCCTTCCCTACATTGCCAGCAAAGTAGTGACACAGACTCTCAGTCTCTGTTGGTAAAAAGATACTTATAGGCACATAGCAAGCTAGCTTTAAATCAGAATTTAGATTTAAAAGAGTGCACTTTTCAAATCACAAGAGCCAGGATTTTAATTAGGCTATAACTCTCAATGTCTTAACAAGTTAAATGAGGTGAAAGAATTGTTTGACTATTGATTTCATGATCTATAGTTAATGACAACTGTTGGCAACAAATCAAAGCTATCTGGTAGATGCTCATTCTGTGAGTTTGGCCAAACTACAGATTGAAAATCTTGGCTGTCTGATTAATGTGCTCTCAGTTAGTGTCTGTACTTGTTACACTTAGCCAAAGATAATTTTGTTGAGAGAGAAACACCACTCTGTATCATTTTGATGTTTTAAAAGATAGGTCTCTTTCTAAATAAACTATCTAGTTGATGGCATTACATTATTTTCACACAGGTAACTACTAACTAGCAGTTAGCTTGGTAGTTGCTGAGTGTAAATGATTGACTGCTGGCTGAAGTTTGTCACCTTTCATGCTCTTAATCTAGATCTCTGACTTTTGAAGCTGTGACACAGCCTGTCCTCTCAGTTTGTGAAACAAAAACTTTTACATTGCAACACATGACTTACCCAGAGTTTTTAAAGATTACCATTCGTGGACAACTATGCTATTATCGATAAATATAATGCTACCTTTGAATGCCATTGTTGAAAATTAAATAAGTGTTTACTAGAATGTAGGCCACCAATACAGGCCTGGAGCTAATAAAGAAAATAATTGCAAGTTAGATTGCAATATTGAGTCAGAAAACGTGCAATTCATTAAGTCACTCAGCCTTACTTCATTGTCACTTTTTTACACAGTATGTGTTTTGAAGTGATTTAAGTAGTATTAAAGTTGTTATTTTCTATATGTTAAGACAATCTTTGTATTTTTTTGCATATACAGTTACTTGACCTATATATTTTAAATATAACACTATAAAACTGTGAGATAAGGTGCAATATTAAGCATGTCATTAATACGCATGAAACACATATAGTAAATACCTTGAATTTCTTAATGGACATGAACTTAAGTTTAGGTTATATATTGTTTTATGCACTCACTCCTCAGTCTCCTCCTCATGTGCCACTTGGTGGCATGCAGTGTACAAATGAGAGGACATATTGAACGTTTTCTTCGAAAATAAACTAAAGCTGGTTCCTTGAGTCCGGCAGTTGGCAGCCATTCATTCATGCAGACTCACAAAGCCCTTTAGGTCAGTGTACATCAGGGTGGATTTCAAAGACGGCCTGAATAATGGACTCTGAAATGGCCTGAGTCTGAGGCTAAAGAATGAGGAAGGGAAAGATGTGTAATTTCCCTTTGCTCTATGTTGGATGAGATAAATGGTCTCCTTGCTGTAGCCTTGCCTTGCCATTATTATGCTACAAGGCAGGTTAGATTTTCACCACTAGAAACCAATAACACATTAAAGTTGTAAAATAATAAAGGATATGCAAGGGGACTGGACAGATCTTGCCCACTTTTCTTCCAGGTAATCATCCATGATTAACCTCTAATTCCACAGAGGGCTTGAACTGCCAGGGATTTGTTTAGAGATCAATACAGTGCAGTATCATTTGCATGATGGCTCTCTGCTTTTTGATATCACTCTGTCTCCCAAGAAGCTGTGTGTGGTCCACACTTTGTAATGTCTAAGAGGAGTGTAATTTAGTGTGCGCAGGGAAGAACTTTCCATAGCTTTTATCCAGCACTATCCTGGCTGCACGATACTTGTTGCCATAGCAGCCAGTCCCTACCTGCCATTTTGTGTCATTCTGGTGATGAGCCATGAAATGTAAGTAGATGTACAAGTCCGTCAATACAGGAACACAGTGCAATTAGGCTCTGTCATGTTGTCAGACCGTGGCTATTGTTAGTTAGTTAGTTAGTTAGTTCAGGAAATAGTGCAAAAGGGTAGAAATTTACTGACATGATGTCCCAAAAATTACAACTTTTCCTACATGATTCTTTTTTCCTCCGCAGAAAAGAGTTATTTCAATGAGTTCAAAGTCTTTTGTAAAACATTATCTTCCTTCCAGCAGCATTATGCCAGTGCAGGATTTTCTTTAACATATAGAGCCATGGATTTAGTCAATTGGAGATAGACAGCAGAACGTTTTATAATGAGGCTCCAGTGGCTTCAAGATGATATAAACTAACTCAGGAGCAGCAGCAGTAGTACAGGCTGTGTATGGTCAGCCACTGTGAAATCAGACATTTTTTAAAAAACCTACAGCAAGCCATTCCTGATTTAACAGCCACAAACAACCAATTAGTGCAAAAGAGCTGGATAAACAGGCTCAAAACACACTTCCAACATGGCAAAGATTTGGGACATGTTTGGGACCACTGAGTCCACTGATCTTTCAGGCTCGTCACCAAAAAAGTATTCAAAAACTTAAGATGGTGACAAATGAAAGGAAAAACCCACAACCCCAATACAGGGCACTAGGTGTCACAGAATAGTTTGAGGATGATGTGAATGAGCTTTGCTATGGCCTTGGCAGTCACCAGATATTATCAACCCAACTGAACACCTGAGGGAGATTTTAGACTGACCACCATCATTAAAACACCAAATGAGGGAGTATCTTTTGAATGAATGGTTTTCATCCCTCTAATAGAGTTCCTGAGACTTGAATAATCTAGACCAAGGAGAATTGAAACTGTTCTGAAGGCTTGTGATAGCCCAACACCTTACTGAGACTATGGTGGTTTTTCCTTTAATTGTCACCCGTATGTACGTCAGCATGTGTGTAGTTATAGCTGATTAAGAAAACAAATCAATTTTCTTCTCTGTTACACACGTGTGATAACTTCCATGGACTGATAACAAAGTTACAATACAGGTACGATGTGAGATGCATAATATGGTCAGTAAAATGGGGAAATTCTGTATTACATGAATATATATTCAGCTAAAACGTAGGCTGCCCTGAGGACTATCATAGTCTGTCTCTGTTTGGCTACTTGTCCCATTGGTGCGTGCAGAAAATGAACATTGTTAGAAATGATCCTGGTACATCACTCCTAAAGCTCCCCATCTTGTGAACCAGTCCTCCGTGCCTTCCCAATTCCCCCTCGCTGGCCTGTATGCCGGCCAGCTCGGCTGGCAGCCTTGCACTTCACTTTGATTTGTGAATGTGAATTTTATCAAACATCAATATTCTCTTTTGAATCATATCCAAATGGGCATTTTATAGTGCTACAGGCACAAAACAAGCTCTCTGCTCAATATTGTGCCTTTCCTAGCCTTGCCAGACCAGCTCTTATTCCATCTCCAGTTCTTTAAGATGAAAATTAGAACTCTGCTCACCTTCACTTGGCCATGACAAGACAATCTGTGAGTAGTAGACTTCATATTTCTATGGATTGTGGTTCTTAAGTGCAACCTTTATGCCCAAGACCAGAACCTTCTCTCATTCTTGTCTTGAGAGCAGTTCACAATAGAGTAGGATGCTTCATGCTGACTGAGGGAGACTTGTGTTGCACGATAAACTCTTCAGCCCCGAGAGTGTAATCCATAGCAGAAGAATTGCACTCATTCCTCATGTAGGTTTTAACAACTGCTGTGATTTGTCTTATGGTGACAAAAGACACCAGTTGGTCAGGTCCCAAGGTGCTGGAGCTAAATATGGTGGCCTTTTAAGTGCATCATCTTCCTTTACTTCCTCTTTTTTTTGCAGTACCTTTTTTTTCTCCAGTCATTCTTGCTCTTTCCATTTTTGTCATTTTCTTAAACATTCCCTTTTCCATTTTCCTTTCAGGTCTTCTGCATGCTCATTCCTTGCCATGCTCCCCTTTCTGTCTCATTTTGCTTCTTTATTCTGATTAGCCATGGGAACCAACCAGTATCCATCCATTTTCACTCTGGGACAGTTTCAGTGTCTGTAGTCCCAGTTGTCTCTCAGGAGAAACACTCAGTGACTGTGCTTTCCAGGTCCCTAGGCCTAGATTTATCTACCTGCATGGTAGAGTCCACTGCACCTAGATTTTTATTTCTGTAGCCTGCTTCCAGGATCTTCCAGCCTGCTTCTTCCACTGAACACTTTTCTTCTTCCTGCTTTTCTTTGTTCCACTCTCCTGCCTAATCTGTCTCTCTGTATGGGAGATTTGAGTTTCAGTGGTTTGGCCCAGACTGCTAGAGTTCAGTTGCCACTGACTCCTCCTTCCTTTCCCCTTGTCATCACTCAGTCTTGTAGAGCTGCAGAGCTGTCTCTCTCTCTCCTTAGTCCTCATCAAAATACACTTGTAGCTCTGAGACCCTACTATTTCTGCCGAGACCCCTTAATGCACAGCATATGCAATGTGGCTTTCCAGTCATTCTAATTGGCTAGTGGGGGTCGTGAGTCAGTGCACATCTGCACCTCTCAGCTTGATTGACATGCGGCAGAGGGGACTAGTCATATCCCAGGTGCAGAGGCAGTATGTCCTGGCCACTTTTTAATCATGCTCTCGAGGCTGGGGCTGATAAGAGATGTAAGGGTGATTATGGTTCAAGGAGGACGTCCTTGCGCAGGGGCCTTGGGATTATGGCTCTTCACTGTGTTCTGACTGAGAGAATGAATACATCAGTATTCAGATGGCAGCCTCCTCAGGGGTTACAGAGTTACTGGAGAGATTTGGAACAGAGAAGAGAGACTCGAACTCCAATCGAACGCCCTAGGACTGTGTGTAATCGGTGAACTCATTCCATTCTGATGAGCACAGCAGATGACAGTATGGGTGTTAATAGCATTTTAGATATGATGAGCTCAGTTGACCTCAAAACTCTGTTCTCACTTCATTTTCAATATATGAATAGCACAGATATGAACTGAGGCGAAGCTCCTGTGTGAAAGGTGTGAAGAGAAGTCACTGTATGCCCTTCGCTGATAGTTTCTAGGCTATCAGATTTCCAAAAAATTTTTATTAAATCGAATGAGATCAAAAAGGCACAAAAATAGCACAGCCATTTTTGCATGTCAAGCCATGCAAACATTTACAGGCTGGAAAGGCAGAACTAGGGGTCGTTTGACTTACAAACTAATGCAATTAAAAACATATATTTTGCACTTTTGTATTGTATTAGATACCTTTATTGGTCTTATGTAGAAGAAATGCTAATGTTGCAGTTAAACTTCTTAGCATCAAAGTGTTTATTTTTTAGAGCTCTGACACATCAAGCTGGACTGACGCATCGGCTCAGGTCACCTCGTGTCTTCTGTTAACAGTTGCACATGAACACACTGCAAACACTACAGCTGACAGTCAGCTAATCACAGACTTGCACAAATGTTCCGTGCAGTACGTGACAGCAAAGAAATAGATAGTAGTCTGTGCTCGACGTGAAGAGATGAACAAAACAAACCAGCCAACCATTCTCATGCCACTGTGAATCTGATTAAACAGTCTGATCATATGCTTGGAATACAAATACAAAATAGGCTATGTCTGAGAAAAAAATGGCACTGGTGCTGCAAAAATTTACTTTGCTGTACTTTGGCGATGTGAGCCTGTGTGTGTTTTGCTTGTGGAAGAAGAACGGAAGAGGCAGGGGTGAAAATTAAGGAGAGCAGAGCACTAAATGTTTGAAATCACTGATTCACTAGGCTGAAGAGCCAGTAAATCAAGCAATGGTCAGCCACACTTGGCTTAATGGTGCCCAATGGCTGACTGACCCATTTATTTATGAGTGTAAGCATCTTTGCATCTATTTTCCTATAAATATGCTACAAGGGAGGTTATATTGCTACTGTAGATTGCACTGGATTTGATTACTTTGCATACATTGCCTAGTTGATATATATTTTTAAAGTGTATAGTGACATAACACTATGCATAAAGTGTAAATGTATTAATGTTTTATGTAGTAGCAGCTAGGTCTGTCATTGTATATCTGACTGATGTATGTACTCCAAAATTGGATGTTGCATGCTCCTGAAATTGCTTGACAGGAAGAGGTGGTTTCTCCAGCTGCTGTGACTGTCATCCATACTCTGTGGTCAGTCGGTTCATAACAAGAGAAAACAAAGGGATTGGAGGCGGGTAAGAGGGGACATATGATAATCTTCAAAGACCCTGAACCCCATATTTCTGCTGGACATTTGAAGATCTGTAATGCATACAAATGTGTTTTAATGTATCAACACATTCAGAGAGACACTTGCATATTCTGCATAGCCACAGAACTGAAAGAACTCACACCTACGTACATCTGAATTTTTTTTTTTTGAATTACCCTCTCTGCACTACCTGTCTGGATTGCTACAACTCTGTATTTCATGCATGTCAGAGATGCGGGGAGAGATAAAAAGGTGCAGAACAGATTGCTTATAATTACCTGTATGCTCATGCTGATCACAGTATGTGACCTGCAAGGGGAGGAGACTAGAAAATTGGAGTCTTGCTGCCTGAAGCTTTTCATTTAGCCCACAGTATGCGTGCCCAGTCCACACCTCCAACCCACACCCCTACACACACACACACACACACACACACACACACAGTCACATTCACTTTCCTCCTCTGCTGCACGAGATCCTTCATCATTACAGAACCATCATTTCTGACCTTTTCAAGCATGATATTCATGAATGCATGGATAATTTTTTTCTATAGCCTACATTAGGTCATCACTGTTACATTGAGAATAGTGTAGTGTTGCAAAAAGGGATTCTACACTGTGTACTTGTCAGCTCAATAGCTAATTGGGCTCTCATTCATTTCAAAGTAATTTTCAAAATTACACGAAGACAACATTACAGTGGAAAATATGGCTAACATGGTTATAAACTGTATGTTATGTGATTTACATAGTTAATGACTTCATTATTATGGTTTATTAAGCTTTACAATGACACCTTGGACATGATTTTAATGTGGGCACAAATATAGGTGATCAAACCAAATTCTTTTGGTGTTTTATGTCAGTAGACTGTATTGCCTCATTTACAGCCAACACAAACAAAAAGCTATATATACTTAAGTCATGTGGAGTTCATTTTGTGACAATGTGTGTTGGAAGTTTGCAGACTGAATAAACTGCAGTAAGTACCTGCAGTGCTTCATTAAAGCACTTTAATTATAGTAAGTACAACTGATCCAACCTGTGGTGTAGATTATTTTATGGCTGTAGCTATTGGCTGTTGGATTTGGTGGAGGGGCTGACTCAGGTGTAGGAGAGCCCTACACCTGAAAAGAATAAGAGTGGTGAACAGGTGGAGGTGATTGCCCATGAAAGAAGCAGCTACAGAGGAGTGAAGCTGCCAACTCTCTCTGTCTGTTATAAGTTTTGTTTTGTGCATGTCTTCTGGGACTGCACGATTCATTGAACTAAGATCACAATCTCAATTCTGGCCTCTATGCGATCTCATTTTTATTTGATGATTCTGCCATGTTTGTAATGGCGGGGAGATTCATTGCATCAAAGCAAATGCACCTAATTTCTGTGGTGAAAGAAAAAGCTTTTTAGAAACAACAAAAATGTATCAAGAGTCGCGGAAACCCAGCAATGTTGTGGAAGAACAAATTAATTTATCCACCCTCAGTTCTGACAAAAACGCTGTTATAACACTGCAGAAAAGTTGTGCAGTCTGCTGTGCGGAACCAGATTCCAAGATGATGATGACAGTCAAAAGCACCTATATTACTTTGCAAGCAAAAGTCCCGAAAAGGCCAGAAAAAACTTCAGTGGAAAACCCCTGTCTACTGACATTATAAAAAGACTATGGAAGCTATATGAGTCAAAGATACGGCTGTGCTCACCACCGCAAAACAAATGATCAGTGCTTTGCTAACAAATGCTACTCAATGCCTTCCCGCAACTGTTCTTTATCTCGTGCTACCTGCTCCAGTGCTATACACTGCCATAAAGTGTCAAGCAGCAGTCGAGGCAGAAGTGCAAAAAATGCATAATTTTGTAGCTGAACTATTGAACCATACATGAGCCTTACAGTTCGTTTTTATCAGGGCACAACATAATAGTTCTCTCATCTCTTTGGAAACCCAGAGGACCCATCCCCTTTTCTAGGTAGACATTATAACTTGTAAGCGGGGCATTGTTCAGTGATAGTGAAGTTGCGCTTATGGGCAGAACTTAATAACAGAAGAAATTATTTGGTAAGGAAAAAATGTTAATTCCTCTCGTTATGATGTCCCTCACATCAATGATGTCTGCCACACATTGTTCATTATTATTCAACACTGAAGTGTACAACACCTTTTAGGTTTGTGTAATATTTTAAAGTAGTTTAATCTAAAATGTAGGTGCCCAGCTGGCCCTTAAAATCAGGTCTCAGCTACTAAAGACAATATTTAAACTGAGCTCCTTAATATTATGAGTTTAGTTTGTAATATGTAAGTTGCAAATTACTCATCATGATTCTCCATTAGGAGTTACATTGTGATACATTAGTAAAAAACAAACAGTTTGACAAAAGCTTCGCATATTTTCCTGTGCCAAATGCCTGTGGATATTTCAAAGCTGCTGACTGCTGACTGATTTTTAGGTTGGTCTAAGCCATGTGCAGGACTTGAAAGGAAGTGTAGAGGAGAGAAAGATAATCTTATAAAAAATTCAGGCAAATTATCATACCAATACACAACATCCTTATCTGAGTACACAGTTGGCAGGAGTTGTAGGAGCAGTGACTGAGTAAAAGGTGTTTTTTTAATTCCTAAGTTGAACAAAAAAGAAGACGGATGAGGAGATTTGACAGATACAGTTCCAGGCCTAATCTTTTCTGAAACCACTAATTTCACCAGAGAACTTTCACAACTCCACTCAGTGGACTTCACACCTTGTTGACCTCCTTGTACCCCAATTCCATTGTTAGTCAAGTGTTCAGCACATAATTGTCCTATGGCCCAGTGACAGGATTTCAAGCCTTATCCATCTGTAGACTGATTTAACTACTGGACAATTTAATGTGTGAGGCACTTTATGGAGATGCCTGAAAAAGTACACTGCTGACTATCCTTAATTTGAAGTGGTTAGGGTAAAAGAATTGCATCTCTTTAGTTTTAATTTTCATTTCATTTTAACAATTTTGTTTTCCTCTGTGTAATGAGCATTTACAGCCGCACATGGGTTATTTGGCATGGGTGCAGAATTTTACACAATTTTCACGCCGTGTTCATTTGTTTGAGTCTTGAGTTTGTCTCAAGTCTGCTTTGTGATATGTTTGCATAATGCTTTCCTCATCAAAGCGCAGGTCTTTACCACAATTGTCAGGAAACAATGTTGGCGGCCATTTTGACGTACTATCCAGGGAATATAGAAAGTAATACACGGCTGGCCGGAGCCATATGAGAATGACTCAAGGGAGCTCAACTACTCACAAAGGTTAACTAGTTAAATTATGCGTCGCTCATACATGAGTGAGGCATTATATCTCTTCAGTTTGTCTTGCAAACAATGCATAAATGAGAGTAATTATGTTATCACACCAAGAGCCTGATCACGAAATCAGTTGACCAGCATTATAGGGATGTCCAGATCAAGTTCTTTTGGCCCGATCCTGATCAGACTTCTTTATCTACCGATAGCGATACTTCTATTTACCTTGTTAACACAGAAGACATCGCACACTATTTTTAGGTAAATCTCTTCCAAATTTGTTCTAAACTGCCAGTCTGAAAGCACCTTCAGTCTTAGTTGTTCTAGTTTGTTTTATTATGAAATTAGACTGAAAATGTCCCCACCACCTTCCCCCTCTCTCTTCATTTTCTCTTTTCAATGAGTCATTTGTAAAAGGTGGGCAGGTGCAGGGTGACAAGTGCAGAATTACATCTTGATTTTATGGCTGTTTAGAGAGATGTGACTCTTTACTCTTCTTGATCGACAAGTTATACACCTCCCTGTCACAGTTTGGCCTTGCTCCATGCACATCTGTTTTGAGCAGTACTCACGTCTGATACCTGCCTCGTGTACCTGTTGCAAGGCTACGTATGTTACTGTGCTATCTTTATCACCCACTGAAAACACCTGCTTCTTCTCCTCCAGAAGTGCAAGTTGCTGCTACATTTTATAATTTCATACCTTTCAAGAGAGAAAGCCTAGCTCCTCCACTGAGCACTAGCATTAGGTTTACCACCTGAAACACCTGTGGTGATTAAGCAGGGCCTGGAGGAGGCCTGGGTAACAGAGGAGAAACCTAGGTAGCTGAGAGGAAAAGCCACATGCAGGAGAGAGTGGCAGATTGGAGGCTGAAGGGTGTCAGAGAAAGATACTCGTAAACAAATGGTGTCCAGTGGCATTTTATCTTGTCTTTCGTGGGCTCAGTGTAGCTTCAAGGTCTAGTTTCAATAGACTTAGCAGGTTTTCTCAGATCTTCTCTTCTCCCTATTACCATCTTAATTAGCCTAATGAGTTGAGCTGGGAGAAAAAAGTGTTGAAAGCTGACGAGTTTGTTGCAGGCAATTATTGTACTGTCCTTCCTGTACTGGCCTTATCTGCTGAAGGGCGTAGATTGGGATCAGTAGACTAGCAACGTGGTGTGTGCTGTGGAGTCTGGTATCGATTAGAGGAGCAGAGGAAGAAGAGGAGGAGGAGGCTGCAGACGGAGATTAGTGAACCCTGATGTTCTTTGCTTGCGGGATGCTTGCAGCCACTGCTGTTGTGGTTGCTATACCAGGTGATTGCTTCTATACAGGCAGTGGACTGGATATATTAAAGGCCACATCACTGTTAGCCTGTCTGACAGTGTAACAGCCCATTCATCCTCCTTTTCTGTCACCTGTTTGCTTCTGCTGTTTTTGTCTGAATGTCTTTTCTTTGTAAGTGCATGCATTATGTGGCCATAGTCTGGTAATAGTCATGCTGCTTTATTGTTGCAAATTACCATGGTTACATCAAAGGCAAAAGCTACCACTTTAATTTCAATGCGTGTACATCATCAAAGCTTGTTGTTCTGGTATTATTTTAATCTTAATTGATATGTGGCAGTTAATTTTATGCCAGTCCTTGGCACATGCACCGAGCTTACAAATACTCTGTTTCTTTCTCATACCCACCACTTAGCCCCAGGCTCCAACCCAACCCCACACCCACACCATGTTGGCAATTTTTCCCCCTCGGGAAAGAAAGACGTCACCTACACAAATGTAATTCCACTGCAGCTGCCTTCTATATTTATTTTCCACAGTACAGCTAATGAGACACATGACAACACTTTCACACTCACATGTGGCAAGTGAATTTTGCTTTTGGAGAATTTAACTTGTATCCTACTCGCTGGATGTTGAAAGAGGAAATTCAAAGAAAACTTTTTGACACGCACATTTTGACACTTGTTTACCACTAAAATGAGATTGCATTTAGTTCCAGTATCTGAGGCTTGAGAATTGAATTCTACCAGCGTTGCATTCAGGAGTTATAGTATGCTATAAGAAAATTAAACATGGACAACAAACAATAAACTAGTATGGATGTTGTGAAAAAGAGAATGTGAATTACATAGTCTCTTGCCGAATGTTGCCTGTTAGTGATACTTTTTCCATCTATTTCCATTGGATCATTTGATACTTTCTTATAACTTGACCATTGCAGGACCTGGTGTCAAATATAGACTAAACATAATTTATTATTCATGTCAGGGATGCACTGATACGATACCTTGGATCGGTATGGGTGCCCATATTAACCTTTTTAAGCAGATTATCGGCCATGAGTGACCAATCCACAATAAATAAACGTTCTTTGTCAATGTCATTATAAAATGTTGTGTTTCCGCTATCATTTACATTCATTCAGTCGTTGCGGGCCACTGACTCAATTTTCTAGTGCCACATGAACCCCTGGCCTTATGTTACCTTAAATAAAAAGGATTCCAATGACTTATATGCAGTGAAGTGTATGATTTTCAATTTGCAAAAAAGAGACCACTGTTGTCAGATACCCTGAGTTGAGTTATTGGAATCTGTATCAGGAACGGAAAATCCCTAACCTTTTTCACGGCAGACATTTTGACTTTGCAGGAAAAGAACAGGTGAAACAAATTTAGTTAACGATGTCCCAGTTCCATCAAGTGTCCCAGTAGGCCACGCCAGTGAGCCAGCATGCACAATACCAGCACCCTGAAACTGAAGCAGCTAAATAGAATTCAGTCATCATTCATTTTTATTGTTTACACCTGTGCTTTTCCTGCTATGACAAGTCAAAATGTTTGCTGGGAAAAAGGTCTATTCATGTGCAAGAAACAATCCTACTTTGACTAATTTATTATTCAGTCAAGGTTGACAGCGCTACTAATATTGAACTTTTTTTTCGTCACTATTGACCATTGTGTTTGTCAAACGACTGTGAATGTGCTTTATTAGACAATGTTTGTCTCATTATTGACAAGTCAATAAAATGATCAGCCACACAGACAGCCAGGAGAGGAAGGAGGAAGACAGTGAGGCAGTTGGTCAGAGACAGTGATGTTTTATGAGACTACAGTTAATAGATGGAAATTACACACTAGCAAATATCCAAGAAGCAGATGAGGCAAAGTAAAACATCTAAACGAAAGACTTGGCATCTGTGCCGGCAGGAAAAGAAACAAGTGGCCAGATGAATTGTCTGGTTTAATAAACACAAAGGCAACACAATCAAAATAGCATTAGAATAAGGCAAAGCAATTAATACACACGCATAAGAAAATAAACACTTTAAAAGGACAAAACATGCCATATTGCAAGTCATAACCACAGGTCACATTTTAAGGTTAGAAAATGGTTACTTGTTATGTCGCAAGTATATTTAACCCTGAGCATGTGAGACATGAAGGTTTTTTGTATAGTCCTCAGTTAAATAACTTGTATACGTTGTTTATTGTATGAAAGACAGTTTCATTTTGTAAACAATAATACTCTGTTCTAAACACTTGTCAGCATTCAGTCTGTTGCTCTTGACATGAAACATAAGAGAAACAGTGGTTGTAGCTATTTAGCTTCCCTGGTGTTTTTACCAGTGCACTTTGAGTACACTTTTTTTTGTTGCTCTTTTTATTAACAGTTGCCTGAATATGCCCCAGTGTTTTTAATGTCCTAGCAACAGTAAAACGTTCTAACAAATTTATAGTATTGAGTGTATTAAGTGTATCAATAGCAACAAGCGTCATTGGTTTCCCTTAGCAAAATTGATTGATGTGAATTTGTCAATAGGGATCTTGTGACTATCAATACTCATTTTTTTTATTTGGCTCTTTCTGTGTCCTGTGAGGATTACCAAACATTTTCTTTCTTTTTTTTTTTAATCTGACATTGATGATTGCACAGCTGTCCCTGAACAGGTGATGCAATGAAATTTGAATATAATCTATCAAATGTTTTTATATCAGTAGATGTCAGATATATTGTCATCTGTTGCCTGAAGACTCTGAACACTCTGCTACTAATGCTTCTGAGGGGGTAAGGCCTCTATTTTCCATTGCTGGCCTTTCATCACAGTACAGAGGTTTATTAGTAATGCCATAATGAATCACTTTTGAGTGTGATTGCCTGTGGGCCTTCTGGGAAAGGTAGTGTGTTGTTAAGAGGTCATCTGGTCAAATTGTGCTAAAATAGAAAGCACACTTAATGAAGCCAGAGTGCATTATGGGTCAGGTGCATGGGACAATTGCTCTCCAGAGACACAGACCCTTCACCCATAGACATTTAGGATTGCCCTTTGAGTCTCACATATGCACTCACAAACACATCTAAATTCACACAAATGCACATGATCACACACTTACTCAAACACACAGTTAGACATTTAACCTTTTCTGCCCACATGTACAGCATTACAGGTTCAGTACATATGATAAATACATTGAACGTCTTGACAAAATAATTAAAAAATGATGAGGTTGTCTGTAGGAAGTATGGCTCTTTATCAAGATAGCACTTAATTTGGTACAGGCTAGCGTACACCCAGCATCTTTCTCTGCCTCCTTTTGCTGACATCTCATTAGAGGCATGTCAAGTCCCTCTGCACAATGTTGCGATGATTTTACTGCAGGGATGGTATGGTTTACTGTGATTGAAGGGAAAGGGAGAGAAGCTCCAAGCTGCCTTCTGCTCTCATCATGAGCAGTGATATGACCATGGGGTTAATTGTGGTGCCAGTGCAAGACCGATCAAAAGCTTTATAAAGCTCTGAAAATAGCAGTTGTCAACGTAGTTCTCTATCAGTAAAGCCTTTTCAGCTTTAATAAAGGGCCCGATTTTGGTACAATGAAAGATGAATACCTGTGCATATTTAAATGTGATAATATAGATGATCGGTCCTTTAAAACCTTGTGGCACGTGCTTCCTCGAATGCAAGATGCATTCGAATGCATTCTTTTTTTGCCACCATGAACGAGTGAATGTTGACACACCTCCATGAGATCAGTGCTACTTTCAAAGACCCCCAGTGGTTCAGGCCAATAACATACCGGCGAAAGGATCACACTTCTCACAGCTAGACCTTCTATTCAAGATATCCTGGAAATACCCAGCGGCAAGACAAAAATTTCTTTGCATCTCCTGGCCAGTGGATGGCATCGACCAGTGGAGAGCTTGACTTTGATCTACCAACCCCCTGCAGTGAACTGCCAGCACCTAAAACAATTCAGTTCACTCTTTTTATTGTGAGCTGTTCAGCTGACCATTACCTGATGAGCATCAGTTGGTGCCGCAACCCCTCTAATGACAAGTCAGGTGCCCTGGTCAGCTGGCACCAGTTTTCCAGGATGTGATCCCTCAACATCCTCCCACACAAGGAGATGAGAAAGGCATGTTAGAATTATACTCTGAAAAGGGTGGATTTTTTTAGCTCTTGGGATTGGTGTAAACATACAGATACCTAATAAATTATAATTGTGATTCAAGCCTAATCCTTTAGATATCTCTATTGATGTCTGTGTGAAATAATATATATCCTAAGCATAACATTATCTGCTTAGAATTTTGAACTACATCATCTAATCCTCTTGTTCTCTCTTACGCTCTTACTCTTACTAATTTAAAGTGATGTTAGGGGAATGTTGATCAGTTCATGACAACCAAGTGGCTCTATAGCCATGATGTCGTTTACCAAAACAGTGTTAGCATGCTCTCTAAATTGATTGTAATCTTATTAGAGTATCTTATAAATCAACAGACGCCAACATAGATGTGCTTGACCAGCTTGCAGTCCTGACACTTTGAATATGCTGTTGTTTCTCCTGAAGATCTAGCATATTTGTTTTTAAAAGTACAATAGATAGTCATTATATAATATACTGTATTCTATAGCCCAACTGATACTGGATTTTGTAAAGGCCTATGATATGATACAGATATTTGAGAATTTAAAAAATCACATAATGATATATCTGCTGGCATTAATGTTTTTGCATGTAATTTTTTAAATAACTGACTTTACAGTTAAGAGCACTGACAAGTTTATTTTTTAGGGACAAACTATGTATACATATATGCCAATGCAATACATCTGCCATAAGCTAATATTGGCCAATATCTGGGCCAGACTGATTTATCAGTCAGCCTCTACTCTACTGTATACTTATATTGTATATGGTTAAGTTTTAACAAGGGTGTTGTGATGCTCTTTTCGTGCTGCTGTACTGTAATGCCCCAGACAGCACTTCAGCTACATTTATCTGCTGATGAATGTGTTGGTTCTAAAAGCTCCGGCTTTAAGTCTTAGTGTTTATGTTTCATAGCTTTCTTCCCACTGGTGTTTCTTAAAGCTGCTCTTTACTCCTTTACACTTCTGGAGGCTCCCAGCCAAACACAACAGAATGCCTTTAATTAGCTAGAGTCTCTGCATACAAAGATAATTGTGAATAATGCAGTTGCAGTACCCAAGGGTGAATGAACACAGCATTTGGCTCATGCCTTGGTTTCCTCATGGGGCATTTCAGACCATTTTTTTCTGAATTGAAGGTTAAGTGTTATAAGGACACTGTATAGAGGTGAGAGAAGGCCGCCTGATCATATTGACCCAATGATTCATCTTCCCTTCCCCTGATGTTTTGTGAATTGGGTTTGGGTGTGCTGTAGCTTTGTTGTAAGTGGGTGGACAAGGTGACCCGTGCTGTAGATCAAACTGCTGAACAACTGCTTGGGGACAGGGTCCTGCCCGCCTGACTGGACATCATTTTTCTCCATTTAGCCCCATCTCACACCTGTAATAGGGTGGTCGTCCACATGAATGCTCACGGCTCCGCTGGGATACAGCCATGTTTTCGCTCGCATTGCTCTGTCATTAACAACAGGAGTCAACAGATTTACACCACTTCTCTGCTGTCATGAAAGAACATCAGCTCTCAGTTCCACATTCAGATCTTTTTGAGGGAATTGTTGGTTTTTGGGGTTTGTCTTTTTGAGCTTAGAAATTTAGCTTGATGTTTAAACACTTATAGTTGAAAGAAAATCAGTGCTCTGTCATTGTTTATTAGGTCTTGAATACATGTTCAGTATTAATTGCAGTGCTTCAGCTGCCATTTTAGAGAGATGGTCCCTTTTGGTATTGCTTTCTCTCAGACACATTGATATTTCTTTGCTGTATCGCTGCTTGGCTCTCTTTCTCTGAAGACCAGTACCCACACAAACACACAGACAAGATAATAGACACGGCTGTGTTTGCCGCAGGAAGAGTGTTAGTTGACGGGGGAGGTGTGTTGATAGTGTTGAGTTATGTTTACAGTGACTTGAAACATTCACGAGTCCATCATCTTTTTTTTTTTTTTTGAAAGGTGCAAAAAAAAAAAAAAAGGTGCAAAAAGAGTGAGTAGAAAAACTAACAAAGCAATGGTGGACAATGAATATAAATGTGAAGATGTGTGCAATTTATTAATATTAGATCAAATGATCTGACAATGACATGCCGAAAGTGTGATCCTCCATTTAAAAAGATGTAAGAAACAGTGTGGATGCTCTGCTGCTCTTTTTCAATGCTCCCTCCTCCTTCTTCTGACTTGGAGAAGTTGTGACTAATTGATGTGTTCGATTTTTAAACTTAGGTGAAACTCATTATATAAAACAAAATATTTCCATGTCAGCCCAAACTGTAGTTTCTGCCAAGGCAGCCTGCCACTACAGGAATTGCTGCATGGTTCAAAGGTCAGTTTATGCGAACAACACCAAAATACCATTTTTCTCAAAGAATACTTGTGCTGAAGTATTGAAAAATAGCACTGTATGTCCTTGTAAAGGTTAAGTTGGAAATGTAAGTTTGCTTTATATAACCTTTTCAGGGAAGTATTGATGGATTTAATATTTTACCAGTATCCGGCTTACACTATAAATAAATCCACTTCCCACATATTACATACAGCATCACTTCTGTGTTACAGTGTGATTGGTCCCGACTGGGTTCAGTTTTAGTGAATTAACTGAGTATGACGTAACGTGTCCAGCCGGCTAGAAATACACACACACACACACACACACACACAGAGTTAATGACTACTATGAGGAGTGAATCATACTAGCTAATGTGTGGGTGAGCAACATTAGGTTGTCCAAGTTCAAGAGCTGCAGGGCTCTTTAACATGCTGGTGAAGAGCATTGTTGCAATTGTCTAAGGAATCACTAATTAAAAAGATAAAAGCGAGGTCCTGACCATGAACGCCTTAATGACATGTCATTATGGACCATGTAACCTGTGTTGACTCACATCCAACTTGTATTTCTTTCCTTTTTTTATTGCTAATTGTTACTGTGACCAGCATCATTAAGTTTTTAGGAACCCCTCGAAAACGAGATGGTTCATCTCATGGGGTTTAACCTATTAAATAAACTTGTAACTAAGTCATGAAAGCACTTTTTATCTAAACTACTGTACTCAGAAAATATGAGCCGACAAATATTATAGCTGGCAAGCTTATGTGATTTTTAAAAAGAACTAGTAATTTTTCACTTTGGGGGTGGTGGTGGGGTACTTAAAGGGGCTTCAAAAACAACAGCCCAATAGCCTCTTTGACTGTCTTTCCTGTATCATTAATTCTGAAGGTAGCAATGAAAAATGACCTTGTTCCGTTCTCATTGACTTCAACACACTAGAATAGCATATACAAAAAATGTTTTGAAATGAACTTCATACAAACATACATAATTTTACAATTTCCAAATAGAAAACGTAGGTTTGGATTTTTTATGCTTGAACCAATATCACTAGGCTACCTCTCACTGTAGCCCGGGGAGCTAGCAAATACCGTCCTCACTAGAAAGATAGTCAGTTAATTTCCCTGATAGAGTTCATTTAAGTTGTTATTCCAGAGATTGTTAGCGACTATATTGGTCTAATTTAAGTACTCACTTGTGTGTTGAAGTGACTAGTTATATGTGAATAAATGATTCTGTTGTTACAGGTAACGTTTCCTATCAAGAGTGGTAAATGGCTGCTGTGTGAATAACCTCAGTTGGCTTCCTTAACGGTACGTCAAAGGACATCCTTGTTGAGAGAGCTCATTCAGTAGAATCTTTGACTGAAGGTCAGAGACTTGTGTGGACCAGATCTGATGTCAAGAGTCTTAGTCTTAAGAGACTAACGTGCGTGGAGATAAACAGTAGAACATTCAGTATGGTATCTCTGACAGAAGCTAATCTTTCTTGCAGTTGACGTCTTTCAACCAACTTGAAGAAGAAATAAGATGATGTTTTGCCACCCTATAAACACTCACAAAAATATACTGTAAGGATGCTTTAACTGACAGACCCTTTCTTTCAGTCTTTTTTTTCCCTTATTTCCACACAATAGTACAAGCAAAAGTGAACCAGCACATATTCTCAGTCATTCTCCTTGTGTGTATGTGTGTGTGTGTGTGTATCAGACAGACAGAGCCCTCTTGTTAGGTCTTGATGCTCGGCGGTCCAGGGCATGTGCCTGGGCATGTGGGAATATTGATTGAATTGACAATGTAGCCAGAGTTCCACTGAGACACATCCTGCATGCTATACTGAAAAAATATAGAGGAAGGGCTTATGCATGCAGTGTCTGTGTGTGTGTGTGTGTGTGTGTGTGGGTGAGGTGGGGCGGTTGCATGTTTGTCTACACACTCATTTGTACACTATCTGCAACTTGAAAGGACATAGATGACAACAAAGACAGCGTAAGTGCAGTGAAAAACGCCACGGTGCCAGTGTCCTCCACTTGAGTGACGTCTCTGAGTGACTGCGATACGTGCTCTATCAAAGGATCAAAGAGAGCTGGAGTCGCTCTGCCATTCAAGTCAAACGGAGTGACTTTGGTACACTTGGTGTGATGTGTTAGCTGATGATAATTGAAATTGCTCCTCTCTTCACTCCAAGCTAGTAAGCTAGTGCCTGTTCTCTTTTTTCATCTATCACCCCTTCTGTGCTCCCTGCAGTTAGTCCCCTCCCTCCGTCACTCCCTCCACCCCAACCTTTCTCCCCGACTGAGTTGCTCTTCATTCACTACTTCCTTCCTTTCCCCTATCGTTTCCCCGTTTTTTGGCTTCTGTCTCGGAGCAGAATGTCAATAGTGCTCGGGGACTGTGTTTAGGATTCACACAGTGTGCCTGGCATAAGCTCATAAGAGTAATTAGATGTTCTCTCACTGTTGTTCTTCCCTTTAAAATGGAGGCTATCGTTTTTGTCTCCTCTCCTCCCCTATCATTTGACATTCTGACGTCTGCATGGCCACAAAGAGAAACAAAAGGAGAGAGAGAGGCAGAGAGAGAGAGAGGATTACAGATATGGGGAAACATAGAGGGCAAGAGAGGGAAAGAGACCTCTGAAGGGAGCAGAACTTGGCTAGAGCCAAAGAAAATGGAAGCCTGATAGCTTCTGATATACAGTACACGTAATGATTTATTTAAGGACTTAGACCATAAACAGGCCCACTGATGTATACAAGGACAGCTGAAGAAATAGATACGTAGGAGCAGAGCATGTCACTGTTGTATATATGTGTGTCTGTGTGCACATATTCCTCTTTTCGACCAATATCTGAGCCTTTCTCGCACACATAGAGTATATACTTTACATATGCATGTACTTACAAAAATGACAAACGCTTTGTTCCATGATAAAATATAGTCTGATGTGTGTGTCATGTCCTTGTCAGTGTGTTTTCTCGTCAACAAGACCTTACGCCAACTTCAAGCTACACTAGAAGAATTCTAATCCTTAAGTGTTGCTGGATCACGTTTGGCAAACAGACAACCAAAGCAGAGCTCATGGCTCAAGGGGCTCAGAGTAAATTTAAAATCTGTCTGCCTTTTTCGGCTTTGATAATATAAGCTTTGACAGAACAACTGCATTTAACTGAGCAAGCATAAGTAATCAAAAAAGCATGTTTTCACTGTGCCAAGGATGCTCAATTAACAGTTAATTAATGATCTTTAATGTTTAATGATATATACTAAACATAATGCTTTTATAATAGCTTCATGGCTGTACTGAAAAAGATAGTAATCAGTGCAGAGTTCTCATTTTCAGACCAGTCAGTTTTAAATACATTTCAGTGCAAAATTTCCAAATGTGTGCACACACGAACCTCTAACCTCATCTGCACCCAGTGACTGTCGCTCAGCACTTCCTGTGGCAAAATCACAACAACAGCCATAATTAATTGTCTTTGCTGGAAGGCTGTGAAGCAGCAACAGGAAGTGTTGAGCTTGCATTAACTGCATACTAACATTGAAAAATATTTCTTTCTTCTTCTCAGTGGCATTCTTCAGCAGCACTTTGTCTTTTTAATGTGTCAGATTTTTGAATCAACCCCCCTTTTAGTTAACATACTGCACTAATGTAAACCCTGAAGCAAGAGATACAAGAAAAGGTACTCATTGGCATTAATTATCATCAAATCTCAGTTTTTACCATCTTTGACTTCAAAGATGACGTGTGTGTGTGTGTATGTACTGTGTATTTGTGCCTGTAACTATTACCGTCAAAATCTGTGCTCCGTAAAGTTTCTTTTTCTTTTTACAGCCAGATTACTACAAGGCCAACAAAAGTTCACCTCAGTGGATTTGGTGAGGTGAAACATACTCAGCGTCCAGTTTAAAAGCTACAAGAAGCTGCATTTTATGAATATGGTGCCGTGTTGTTGACTCTGTGGCCTCAGAAGGGATTCACCTGCTGGCCTGGAACTGTCAGACTGTGTATATGTTTTATGTGTCCGTCTCCCTGACTGGCTCTGTACCACAGACTGACTTGTTCATTGGATCTTGGGCTATCCTTCAATTGTTGGGAATGAGTCTCAGTTATAGCTAGAATCTATGTTTTGTAGAGATTACAAAGAGAAAGAGATACGCAGGTGGGATTAAAGTAAAGTTCTTGTATTTTACAGCCTGGGGTCTGACAGTTCTAGTTGGATAATATAGTATACTGGACCTGTAAGTTAGCATAACCCTACAGTCACCACCAGCAGTGTAGTGACTGTGGACAGAAGTGCTCACAGTGTTATCCAAAAACACAAGAACCAGATCTGTAAAGAAAAAAAAAAGAAAACTTCTTTGTGCTTTATGTAGATCGACTGAATTCTTGGGACAAACAGTCACAATCTGAAGCCTCAAGTCCAAAACACACTGCCACTACAGCACAACTTACATCATTTGACATCCCTAGTACACATTGGAGCAGGACCACACAGCATATAAAGCAATATATTTAGCATATTAAGTAAATTTGGAGCACAGCCCTGTATTCAAGAGTTGTTTGTGTGTTATTTCATGTGATTTCTTACCAGAAGAGACAGTCCTTTCCAGCTACTGTTCAGCAGGACATGTCTTTTTTAATATCATCTTTAGAATACCAGGACTGTGGGTCATAGAGGCCTGGATATTTTTATACCTCTCAAATAAGTTTCTCCTGCTTCATTGTAATAGCTACAAGACCACAGAAGAAGACTTGCTGTCTCTTGACAAGAGAAGAAATCAAACTACACGGGTTGGGATATGCCAAGCGGGGGGAGAAAGTATAAAAACAATGCTGCTTTTCCGAACTGGTTACCCGAATCAGTACTGGAAAATAGGACAGTGGTGTATTCTGTCATAGGATAGCGTGTCCACCAGTGCTGCTGAGTTACAAAGCAATAATATGGGTGGTTGTATTTACGCCTGTTGTATGTTGCAGGTCTGGTTTGGATTTTTTCACTCTATGCCAGCCAAACCAAGCCCAGCCCAGCAATCCACTGATTTTACCGATTTAAAATTCACTCTGTGTAGTCAGTCAGTTGATTAAGAAGAGAGAAGAAGAAGAAGAGAGAGATTATTAATGGTAATAGCCAGTGCCTCTGCTAATAAAACACCTGGGAAATTTCAAAACTGAAAACAATGTGGTTATAGACATTCACTGCCCTTTTATTTGAAAGACTACAGGATGTCTGCAACATGATGTGTACAGAATTGTAGCATCTGTTACATCAATCATTTTTAATAATACTGCCAGCTTTCAGCCAAACTTTGGTACAGAGTTATCACTTTATATCAGTTAAAGTTACCTCCATAAAACAAAAAGTGTGTGTAGGATGTTAAAGACAGAAACACACATTGTTACAGTGGGCTCTATATAGTAGTGTACTCAATAGTACAGGAGTGAAGTTTAACCTGAACTGTTTTGTATAATGGCGTTTGGCGCTGTCTCTCATGACTCATTTTTAGTGCATTTTAAGGTGACAAGGATGACATTTCCATGAGTGCTGCACTAAAAGCATTATTATGAAGAATTTATTGGAAATAACACATTGCTGCACATGTTCTACATAGGATGTCAAGTTGTTACTTTACCAAGAATTACTCTTGTGAGGGGATAATAATGATGATGTTGACGTGGCAATTTCTTGGTGGGACGCTTCTTGAGAAAAGAAAATGATGGATGATGAAATCCTTGGCTGACTGAATAAATACAGGACCACTCCTGCCCTGCAGTCCTGTAACCCTGGATAGAAACTGAAAGACTCTTTTTATACTATGGTGTTTTGGTCCATGTGTTATCACTATTGCGCTTAATGTCTTGCACTTAGTTTAAACAGTATAGTTTGGTATACTTTCTGCCTGTCTTTGTTATTCTAAACCCTAATTTTAAATTTTAATTTGCCTACCGCGTGAATAGGAGCACAGAAGATGCAGTCTCCATAGTGCTGCACTCTGTCCTCTCACACCTGGACAATGTCAACACATATGCCAGAATGCTGTTCATAGACTTCAGTTCAGCATTTAACACTGTCATCCCCTCCAAACTAATCACCAAACTGACAGATCTGGGCATCAGTGCTCCTATTTGCAACTGGTTGTTGGACTTTCTGACCAACAGGCCTCAACGTGTTCGGTCAGATCACCACTGCTCCTCCACCCTCACCCTAAACACCGGCGTACCACAAGGCTGTGTGATGAGTCCGTTCCTCTACTCCCTCTTCACTCACGACTACAGACCTGTACATGGCTCTAACACCATCATCAAGTTTGCGGATGACACCACAGTGATTGGCCTCATCAAGGACAACGATGAATCAGCCTACAGAGAGGAGGTGGACCGCCTGGCTGTGTGGTGCGATGAGAACAACCTGTTGCTCAATACCAATAAGACCAAGGAACTCATCGTGGACTTTAGAAGGAATGTTGACACCCACCCACCCATCCATATCAACGGTGCGGCGGTGGAGTGTGTGACCAGCTTCAAATTCTTGGGGATCCACATCTCGCAGGACCTCACCTGGTTGACAAACTGCTCCTACCTGGTTAAGAAGGCTCACCAGCGCCTCTTTTTTCTGAGGACTCTTAAGAAAAACCACCTCTCTTCAGACATCCTGGTGAGCCCTCCTGCCTTCTGGGAGGCGCTACAGGAGTCTCCGGACCAAAACCACCAGGTTCAGGAACAGCTTTTTCCCATCAGCTGTCTCCCTGCTGAACTCTGCCCCCTATCGCCTCCCCCCAACACACACACACACTCACTTACCAACCCCCTTGGACCGAACTGAATTGACTTGAATCGACATCACTGCACTATTAAGTACTCTTTTTTAATCTGCTTGCACTAAATAATACCATTGCACTACTGTACATTCAAACCGCACATTCTGCACTTTATGTATACTTTCTGTATATACTGTAAATATTCATATACCCTGTATATTTATATTCATTATGTTATTCTACTGCTTATGCACTTCTGGTTAGATGCTATCTGCATTTCGTTGCCTTGTACCTGTGACATGTGCAATGACAATAAAGTTGAATCTAGTCTAATCTAATCTAATCTAAATTTCTTTGTGTCTTTTTACTGTTTTCATTGTCTTTGTTTTATTTTAATTGTTTTATGCTGCTTCATGTAAGTCATGTAAGTATCATGGAAAGCTGATTTTGATAAGTGCTACAGACATAAACTTTATGATAATATTATTATTCACTCCGTGCAGATGCAATAAATCCATGACACATCAAAGGACCATTTGATTTTGAGAAAACAAACAATCCATCAGCCGTTTCAGTGGCCTGAGTGCTCTGTGAGCGATTAGTTGGGCTTGTTTCTCTCCACTTCGATCCAGCAGAGCACTTATTCTTCCCCAGCCTTCTCTAACCTGTCTTCCCCTGCATCTCTCCTCTCTCTGTCACTGCATCAGTCACTCCTAACCCCACTAACCCCCTCTACTCAATGACTCAGTTACACATGGCTCTTAAAACTGCTATCAACATGTTTCCTTCAAAGTCAGATCATCCACAAATCCCAGATTTTCATTATAGATAAACCGCACATATGAAAATACTGTAAATATACAGTTCTACTACACTTGCTCCTTAATAAAGCCTGAATTATTCCGAGGGAGGCAGAATGATCAAAAAGTGAAAGAAAGAGTGTCTGATAGAGAGAAAAAGAGAGAGCTGAAAGGAGCATTATATAGAGGTTCCCGACTGCCACTTCTAATCCCCCACAGTCAGCGCTGCCAATCGACGTAGCCCAGCTAGTTGCTGCTGATGGGGCTTGATGTGAATGTGGTGGGAGTGATGGTACACTCCCACGGAGATTCAGAGGCGGCAGCAGCAGCAGCAGCCACTGATTAATCCTCATGCTGGAGCCACTAATGATTTATTTATTTGGAAATTACAGAGCCCTGGGAGAGCTGGGCACGATTGATAACGAAACTCGAGGGTGGGGAGGAAGAGGAGGTAGGCTCCGAGATTTAACACTTCCTCCCACCTCAGTGCTTGTCTATGCATGTGTATACTTATATGTATGTGTGTGTGCCTGAGGATCTATATCCAGGGGGTGCATCAAAAGGCTAATTCTCATATTGACATCAGTGAAAATGTTCCAGTAGAATATTTTTCTGATGCAAAATGTTGCATGGGTTTTTTTCTGCCGCAGGCGGTAGTTTAGCAGCATCACAAGACTCCTGCTGTGAAGATATTGATGTTTGATCACAGGGTGTCATGCTCTAAACATGGGGATATTTTTTTTTTTGTGGAAGATTGGCAATTAATTCATTTTTTCCCTATTTGGCTCACAGTGAAATTGAAGTCTTTATGCTGAAGTTAGGCAACAGTGTATTTAAACAGATGCCAGCTGTCTTTGTCTGAAGCAGAATGTGGCTTTGGAGCCTGGGGTGGCAGATTCTGTTAAGACTCATTATTGCACAGACTCTTTACATCCATGAAAGCACAAACAAAACATACAGCTCTAATTCACACCAAATGAAATTAGTTATGATCAGCATACCGTGACTTGATGCTTTCTGAGGTGATGGTTTGTTTGGTGGTAAGCCATTATAGCGTAGTATGTGTCAATATGAACAGGGGCAAGGTTGATGATGAGCTTTCTCGCTCAGCCTGTGTTAATGGCCCCAGTCAGTGAATCACCACCAGTGAGCCATGCTAACTTGATTCATTTTAGCTCATTAACGTTAATTGAAGTAGCTCTGTTCTTCGTACTGAACATTACGCAACCACCGTCGGGATCATGGGGGCTGTGAGAGGGGCATAAAGATCTCACAATAGTTTAGAGATGATGGTTGGACTTTTCTAACTGGAGGTTATAAAGATGTTTCTTCATGGGAAGTGTAGGCAGTCTGACAGTGTAGAGTCTAATGTAGTTGAGAATCTAGAAATGAATCTTGGCATTACCAGCAGTGCTGCTGTTTTCCATTTTCTGTGTTATGGCCTGTCTGCAGAAAGTCAAAAACTGATGCTACCAAGTTCCCTTTTTTGTTGTTACTAGTTATTAAACGTTTTATTTGTTCTTATCCTGCAACTATGATCTTTGACTGATAGCGACATTTTGTTCAGTCACTGATTTTATGACTGTGTTAAAAGTGTTCAAGGAGCTTACTTCCAGAAGCAATTCAGCATCTCATCCACCTTATTTATATAGCTGTAGGTAGTGCTTCCTTTTTTGAAGTTTAATTTTGTTGTTTGTAAAGTGTCTATGCTATGCTTTGCTTAAGAGCTTTAATTTAGTTTTAACAGTCCAGGGAACATTTTCTCCGGATTTAGGTTTGTCTAAGTGGATCTTGAAAGATCAGTCAGGCTTATTTGTGTTTCTCTCTCTGCAGTGATGTTTTCTTTTTCCAAACCATTCTTGTTTCAGTGTCCGTTGTATGGTTCGGCTAAAATAATTAGTATTTGGATTGGATTTCATGCAAGGTAATTTTTCAGTACCTCACACCAACTTTAGTTAATATCTTAGATTGGACTTTGTCTCACTGTCATCCTGAAAGATCCCTTACAGCTCCAAGAGCTGTGTGAGTATGTGTGTGTGTGTGTATGAAATTAGCGCACATGAACACACACATACAGTAGCCAACATCACGGCCTTAGAAAATACATGTTTCTGATTGGCTGGCTGATAAGCAGTGACATGTAAGATAAGGATAACATACTTTATTGCCATGTCAGCACAGTCGATAGGATTTGCCTCAGTGCAGCTCTTAAAAACAAACAAAATATTGGGCTATTACCAGTTAAATCACCCCTCTAGGTCAGTGCTCAAAATTTTCTCAGTTGTATGGAAACATAACAGCAATTCTGAATAAGCATATCAGTGTTTCCCCTAGGATTTTTTCCAGCAGGGTGCTGAAGAGCATGAGTTTTGTTTTGCGCCGCCGGAAGATATTTAGCTGCAGGACTGTCAGCTACTGGCTATGTTAGCCTTATGCACAGTCTGCATGGTATTTGTTTATATATGTATCTTTTATTTGTGTTTTTTTTATATTATCTTTATTCTTGCACAGTTTTTAGTTTTTAATCACCTTACACTTGCACTACCTGCTCTGTTAATCACCTTACATTAGCATTTACTCTGTTTAGCACGTACTCTATAATAGTGACAGCTCAGTCTGGTAGTTCTGGCAGTTAGACCATCACTTCACAGCTGTGTTTTTGTGTTCTTATTCTTGTGTGTATTGGTGTTTTGTATGTGTCGTTTAAGCTACTGGACGCCTAAATTTTCCTGGGGATCAATAAAATATCCATCTATCTATGTATTTATCTAGTGCCTCCGCTGACACGAAAAGGGCTTTAGACACATATTTGTACACAGTTGTAGATGTCGAATTATGTTTAATAGCAGCAGCGGTGTTCCGCTGTTGAATGCATGTAGAGGAAACACTGCATATTCATGAGTTTTTTACTGTTTTTAAGGAGGGTGAGTTACTAAGCAATAATAACAGACAGAGACTAAGAAAAGCTGGCTGGGTTGACTGGTTGAAGCGTAAATTATTCTTCCTGTGTCCACACAACTGCAAAGATCTGCATATACACAGACCATAGATGCCAACAAGTGTGTCTGTACATGTAGAAACCCAATATTCACATCCATTTTGAAGTATATCTGTCTTACCAAACTGTAAGCTAACTTATTAGCTGCTGTTAAAAATGTGCTGCAAAACAATTGCTTGGAATTTGTAACATAAATTGAATAAATACCTATTTTTTGTTGTAATTCCCTTAGACCTTTGTCTTCTGTGAATAATAAATTATACACCTGCTGCTATAGATAATTACCCCATAGTTCTGCCATGAAGTCCATTGTGGAGCTAATAGAAACTAATTGTGAATAATTTACAGTGTACCAGCATCAAGCCAGTGGCAATGATTCAACGCCTCTTCACCACAATGGCCACACAGGTTGCCTCACTCAGTTTTTTTTTGGGCTTCTGTTGTTGAGATGCCTTTCTGATAAACTACCAAAACTAAAGAAAATCCACATGTGTTAATACAAAATTGCAGTACTTTGTTCACAAGGTATTTAATGAGAAAAATAGTTTGGATGGCCATCACAAGTTCAGAACACAGTTTTATACGACAAGAATTTGTGGTATCAATCCTGGGCACTCACAGTAAAGCATACTTTTTTTAGTATGCTTTACTGTCAAAGGGGCATTCTGTAGCCTGAGGGAGGTCGTTTAATATGTGATTGTAGAAGAAACTACAAAAAAGAAAGAGAGAGAGAGAGACACTTAATTAGGTTGCTTCCTTCATAAACACAGCTTTAACCGCATGTGGAAGCTGGATTTTTACATGCATAGCAACACAAATTAAACAAGACCATAACCTTAAATTATTAAGGTTATTTCCACCTGTGATTGATGTAGACCACGGTCGAACCCCATGGAAAGTCACCCTCATTGCTAACAACCGAAACACCCACTTGTGTATGTACTCTCATGTGAGTTATATTACTACCTTGTATACTTGTGTTAAAAGTCAGACGTTAAAAGATTAATTTTTTTTCTAAGCTGCAAAATTAAGCTATTAATTAATTAATGTGAGATGACAAATTACGTGCAAATGAAGGAACTCACATCCATTTTGTAAGCCTTATGTAGTAATTGCAAGTTGATTAACCAATGTAGCAACATTGTCTTTGAGAAATCTTGTCAATTTTGAAATGTGCAAACAGAATGTGCTTCTCTGCTTCTCATATGAGCACATTCTGGTGAGGACATTTTGCAGATTGCAATTAGGCTTTGGGGTGAATGTGAGTGGATCTTTTAGCCTGCTGGCGAGTGCAACAGTCTGAACAAGGCTAAACAGAACAGATGCCCCCTGTGGCATCATGACTCAGCCTGATTAATCCAGGGACTTTGCTCCTATTCAAAAACACAGAGAGCAGAACGTCTCTCTCTTCTTCCTCTGCCATCTCTCTCCACCACTGCACCTCCACTTCCCTCTATTTTTGTACTCTCGCTCAATCTCTTCCTTTCCTCTCCCTGAGAATCTGCATTCTTTCCCTGCTTTACTGTCTCACATCCTCCTCCCACTCATCTCTCTCTCTGTTTCTCTCTCTTCCCCTAACTCTTTCTCCCAACCTTGCTCCTTCTCATCCTTTGCTTTCCCAGAACTCTGCACAGGAGATAAGTGAATGTGTCTCGGGATTAAGGTGAATCTTCTCATATGTACTGTTTCTTGGTCCTTTGGAGGCTGACTGGAGGGTTGCAATCTGCTCAATGGGACGTGACAGCTTCTTTAATTAGAAGCAGCATGCAAGCTGTAGGAGTACATAAGTGTTTGGTTAGGGCTCTCTGTCAGAGTCCCAGTCAGTGTCTCAGTCCCCACCTGCTAATTTGACTCTGTGCCTCACTGGTCTCTTGTTTTGAAAGTTTCCACGGCAGACAGCAATTCCGAAAGCAACTTCAATCAAGTCAGCTTAGCTGGTTGCATTGATGGCCTTTGATCATCTTCCTCGGCAGATTCCTTTCTGAACGGGTATTATTATTAAATGTGAATTGCTCTGTAGCAGTTTACGATGTCAACAGAGCAATAATTTGCCATGCCTTCCCCAAGTTGTCTCTGAATCTCTTCCTCTATCTCTGTATCCCTACAGAAAATCATTCTGGTAGTTCTTGTGCTTGTTCAACCATTGTATTAAATGTGATTTGAATTGTGATTGGATCATTTTCTTCAGTTGTTTGCCCCATAATTGTGAATAGCTAGCAAGAAACATTGCAGCCAGAGCCCATTAGCACTGAAGGCTAAAACTAAACCTGAAAATGTAAAATATATATTTTTCACACAGTATTGCACAAAGGGAGTTTTGGTGCTGTAGATCTTAAATGGTAAAAGATCAGAGTTAGGGTCAGGTGAAAGTAGAGATCATTACTCACAACTCTGATCTTTTAATTATCTTCTCTCAGATTCTTGGCCATGATAATTACTGTAGTGTTCATTATGTGGGTGTGTTGTTATCAAACACACGCTTATTAAAAACGCAGAGAGAGGATGTTGATTGGGTTCAAGTTTCTGTCAGTGTCACATTTAATTGAGTACCGCAGGGAATGAATAACTGATAAAATAAACTCTTTTCATTAATGGACACACACACACACACACAGACACACACATGATTGTGCAACCTTGGTCAAATATAAAGTGCTCTCTTAGCTATGACCTGCAAAACACAACAGCACTTAAACATTTTCTCTCGACACACAATGAGTAGCCTGTAAGAAAACCTTGAAAAACTACGAAGGTGTATAATACATTGTTGTGTGTCTTGACCTCATATATTAATTGCACATGAAAAGAAAGTTGTAGCTCCCTTCACGCTACACACACAGAACATATAAATTAATATTTAAAATTAGAAGAAAGACATATATATACACACACATATATATACACATATATACAAAACCAGCATAACAGGACTCTCACAGCCTGAGGAAAGATGCTGGTCTGTAGCCTGGTGGTATGACGGTACGACAGCGGATACTTCTGTATCGCTTGCCAGATGGCAGCAGGGTGAACAGGCTGTCGCTGGGGTGGGTATTGTCTTTTAGCATCCTTTGGGCTCTGCACAGGCGCCTCACCTCTCCGACATCACTGATGCTTGGTAGATGATGAGTATGAATAATGTTCTGGGTGGCTTTAATCACCTGCTGTGGAGCCCTCCAGTCCTGGGCTGTGCACATCCCATGCCAGTTCGTAATGTTTCCAGTCAGGACGCTTTCTATTGCTCCTCTGTAAAAGGACACAAACAAGAACTTGGCACGGGAATTTTGCCTTAAGTTTCCTTAAGAAATATGTGATGTCCATGTCAGGTTCTCTGTGATGCTGATTCCCAGGAACCTAAAACTGTTCACCTGCTTCACCTCAGCTCCACTGATGTAGACAGGAGTGTGTGTCTTTGTCTCCTTTTTATTAAAATCAACGATCACCTCCTTGGTTTTGCTGATGTTGAGCAGTAGGTTGTTCTCTGTGCAGCACTCTGCAAGATGGTTGATTTCACTGCAATATGAATTTTCATCGTTGTTTGTAATCTGGCCGATGATGGTAGTGTCGCCTGCAAACTTCACAACAGAGTTCTCTCTATGTTGGGGATTGCAGTCATGGGTGTACAGTGTGAACAGGAGGGGTCTGAGCACACAGCCCTGGCGGGCTCCGGTGTTGAGCACTAGAGTGGAGAAGGTGTGACTTCCAATCTGAACTGTCTGGTCTGGTCTGTTTGTGAGGAAGTCCAATATCCAGTTGAGCCCAGAGTGCTAAGTTTGCCAATCAGTTTCAATAATATATTACTGTTAGAGTTCATTACTTCCATTGTAAAGAAAAACTGGCTACCTAATCACCATAATGTATTTTAAGAAAAAAGAATAAGAAGATAAGAAATAATTAACATCAGAGATTAATTGCTGGAGGAAAAAACATAATACTGATAACAGAACACTTCAAATTACAGAACATATTTAATAGTAAAGATACTAAGAGGTTGAGACCCCAAAGTGCCACAGACCTGCTGCTTCTGAGCCAGAGATTTTATGTTGTTCAAGCAGTTGAACAATGAATCTAAAGTGTTCATGTTATCATGAGTTAGTGAAATGTAAAGTAGTTTATCATCCACATGGTTATGATAACTGATCATATGTTTGCTGATGATAGAGCCAAGTGAAAGCATATAAAGATAAGAACAAAATAGGTCAGAGAATGGACCCTTGTGGGACTCCATACAGCATGTCAAACCTACTAGAACTGAAATCACCAAGGGAAATTGTAAAAGTTCAGTGTTGAAGAGAGGATCTGAACCACTCGAGTGCAGTGTCAGACAGATTTACTCAGCTCTTAAGACTGTTAATTAAACTGTTATGGTCAACTGTCAAAAGTCAAGCTAAGATCAAACAAAACAAGCATTCAAAGATTTTTGACATGACAAGTCATTAACAACCTTTACAAGAGCTGTTTCAAAAGCCAGACTGGTATTTATGATAGATATTGTTAGTAACAAACCACTGATGCATTTCATGATAAACAACGTTCTTAGTTTACTGAGGATGGTAATGAATGAGGAAAAATGCCCATCTGGAGAGAGCACTTTATTATGATGATCACAGCAATAGGCAGGGACAATTAAGTGGGTCAAACCATCCGCATTGTCCAGGTGGGCATGACAAGAGCCACTGTTGAAGGAAGTATTTTGTAATCATATGAACACATAAAGTGTTTCTTCATGATAGTAAATATAATCAATAGCTGCACCATGTGAGCAAATATAGGAAGACGTCCAAGATGAACTTCAGTTTGGATCTCATCTTACTGTCTGCCACTGTTTCGTCTTAATAACAGAGCTATCCCTTTTTCAGCATTTTCACTGTTCACTGTTGAGTCTGCCAGCATCTTGCATTGGTGTTGGTGCCGATCCAGAACACATTGCAAGTCAGACAGTGCTGACCATTATGGACAGTTGGAAGATGTGGACTAGTCCCTCACATTGAATGACTTGAACCTCATTGAGATGAATGCTTTCAAGGGTGTGCGTCATTCAGAGTGCGTATGAGTTTTCAAACCTGTCAGATGATCAAATCCATCACCCGTCTGGCCTGTCACCAGACTTCCATAACCAGACAAGCCACTCTGAATCAGACAGGCCCACTGAATCTATCTGCTTGCTTTTGAATCCAGCATGCAAGAGGAGGTGGGGACTGAAAGGGTCTTTGGGCCCCAGACATGTGATTGTTATCTAATCATGCATTGATGTGAGTAATGATCCTTAAATGTGAACTGAGCTTGGTTTGAAACTGTGTGCACCAGTAAGCAGGTAACATGATTGGCCTGTTTTCTGCAGGCCACTGGTTACAATACTGCTTTGACTGGCACCGTAATATGAACACTAAAGATGTGCTTCTCCTTTAGCTTTTGTGAGAGCCTGTTATCCATTTGTGTTGTGTCCTTTTTGTCTTGCTTTATACCTCTACACCCCATGTGTCCCCACCGGTCTGACTCATCCTGTGTGATGTTCTTGGCTGTCTCAGTCTTTGACATGACCCTCCAACTCTCCCCACTGCTGTGGTCTCACCTTAATTACTTAAGTCCCCCATTCCTCACTCACTCCTGTGTCATTTCAACCTCACTACCTCCTTTGGCTTGCCTTACCTCTGAATGGCACCCCACTGCACCTGTGTCGCTACCCTGCAGAGAGACTGATCTTTCCAGCCTTATTGTCACCCTCACCCTATTTGATGCCTCACCCCATCCTCTCCCTCTAACCTCATTATCAAAAGTTGCCTGGGTGTTGTAGTGGCGTTCAGAGAGATCAGCACAGGGTGCAGCCGATGGAGCAAACTCATTAGGGTAGAATAATCGTTACATTGCAAAAAACAAAAAAACAGAAGAGAAGAAGGTGGCCCTTAATTTGATTACACCATTGTTATTAATTACAAAGTCTGGAGAGGCTTCTTCTGTTCCACGATGATGCTGCATGTGTGTTTGCGAGAAAGAGAGAAAAATGGCTTGACAAAGGAGGAAAGAGAGGCCACGTAAAGATTTGTTCCATTTGACAAGGAAGGCTGTGAATAAAGATGACTGCCTCATCTATCAGCCTCCAAATAAAGAGAGCTGTTTTACTGTTTAATGGCCACTCCACTGTGCTTCTATCACCCAAATGAGTCCGGCTGACATTTCCTCCTAAATCCCATTTAACACAGAGGCTCGCCTTATCTCCATATGGGGAATCAAGCCAGTAATTCTTGTTTGCATGTTGTAACTGCTTCATAGACAGAGAGGTGTCAAAAGCAGGTTGATCTGAATGAAACACCTTGGGTTTACGCGTGGAAATGCAATAAAATTCACCATCATTTTACTCACTGTTAATATTAGTTCTTGGTGACCCCACTCATTCCTTTCATGCCTGTGCTAATGTAGGTACATTTTATGCCCAGTGGCATCAAATGTGTTTACCATGGCTCCCTCTAGGTTTACAGTTTTTAACCTATTTATCCAGAGTAGGGCTCCTGAGCACTGCAATGCCTTTAAGTCTAATTAATGAACATCAATGTAAATTTTGCACAACTCTAGTTTTATAGTGTCTGCACTCTGGATCTTAGCCCAGGATGAGCAGATCATTTTACGATGCTTAAACCAACACAGGAATTCTTGTACATTTTAATGAATACATCCCCTTGGCTTCTGTCTGATTGCAACCTCCATGACCCAAATGTAAACATGGCTTTGATTTCCTCTTTTGATGGAGAATGTATTGCCACCATCTCCGCTGGAAGACATTTTGCTCGACGTTCAGCACTGTTTTTTACATGTTACTAATTGTATCCTCTGCTCAACTCTTGGGTGGATTTTTAGTCTTTATAAAATAAAACAGAAAGAGGAACTATGAACAAATGGAATATGTGTATTATTAATTATTAATGATTGTATTCAGTCGATATTTTGATGTTTTGGATGCAATAGACGTTTTGCTAATACAAACATTTGCATCTAAAATTATTGTTCTAATCTCACTATTTGACATTTGTCATTAGACATACTTCATTTGCAATGGTCTCATACCAAATATATGTATTGCAAATATGAGAACGATCATTTGGTCACTGATTAATCACGTTTAAGAATTTTATGTTTCTACCTGATAAAGGCAAATATTGACTTTTCTTTGTTACAACAACGGGTAGAGGTTTGTTTTAACTGCTTTCCAATAAAGCCTTTAAATTGTGCAGGATTATTAGGTTAAATCTTTTTAATTTAGTTTGGTCATTTATTTGTGTAGTTTAAAAAGCAGGAGAAAGAACAGCAATTTTGAGTGATAATATTACTTTGTTTTACTTCATTTTTGATTTATGTGGTTGTTTAATTATTGAGCCAAATACCTAATTTAATTGGGTTGTGCTGTGAAAATAGACCATGTCAATTGCGTGCATTTTATAATAAGCTTTTAATGATTAATTTATTTATAATCATTTAAATGGCCAAGATCAGATGAAGGAAATTGCTAAACATTTGCATCACTAATTAGATGTAATGTAGCCTGAAGAATTGTATTTGTTAAAAGAAAAAACAGCTGACATGATTAAGTGTCTAAATTCCGAAACTCCTCAAACATCTGGACATTTTATTTTCAGTTATGATGATGGAGACCCATTTGAAGTTTGAAGTACACAAAGCTCATAGCAGTATAATCAGACACCCTTATTAAGGTAGCCTTCATCTGGAGATGAAAGGGCGAGGTGAATTTTCACTTTCATCTAAAAGTAGCACAGGGTTCACTCACACAAACACATTCGTACAACTTTATCTTATTCTCATCTGCCACAATGGCACTATGCCATCTGTTTGTTATTCATGAGTGTAGTAGTGTTCAACAGGAGACATTCTGGTGGGAAGAAACATACTTTTCATGTGTAGATGAGTGAAATCTGGGCCTGTGTGTACGGTAAATGTAGGTTTCAGATACTCACATGACCCAAGAAAATATAGTGTAATCAGTTGAATGCTCTTGCTGAAGGTCAAGCCGATTTGCCCTGGATAAACAACAGCTGAGGATTTCTTGTGGCATGTTAATTGAGACGTTGATCTTTTAAAACTCCAGAATAATACACTAATAAGTGCTGTCTATGTGGAAAACAGAAACATCACGCTCAATCCTCATACTGATCC
The DNA here is from genome assembly GCA_008360985.2 of Macquaria ambigua. Classification (NCBI taxonomy): domain Eukaryota; kingdom Metazoa; phylum Chordata; class Actinopteri; order Centrarchiformes; family Percichthyidae; genus Macquaria; species Macquaria ambigua. The sequence goes on from VMKM01000188.1 coordinate 328,811, forward strand.
TTTAAATATGCTTGTTTTGCTCTAGCACACACGTATCACACCGAACTTATTCATTCATTGAGTCATTTGTCCTCACCACAGACATGCACGCACACAAACACACGCACACACAGTTAGAGTTTTGTGCTAATTGTTGCTGTTGAGCTTGTTGACATTCACACAGTCACGTTAATCCAATTGAGATGCGACTATTCAACCAATATGAGATGTAGATATGTAAAATCACAGAGCAGGGAAGGTTGTGTGTGTTTGTGCCTGTGTGTGTGTGTGTGTGTGTGTGTGTGAGACCATGTGTTAAATGGGCATCAGTACATTATCTCTCCCCTTGTGTTGGCCTGCATTAATGAGCTAATGCTACGTTAGCATGTAATTGCAGTGTTAAGTACAGCTGAACAGCGGTGGCACTACATTTCGATCGATTAAATGTAATTCAGGTCCCCTGTCCTTATTAATGGCTGCAGCAACGTATCACTTCATGCCTCTCGTCCCATGAAAACAAGGATAACCACGATGGACGTGGGAAGGATAGATTACAGGTTGTGGCATTGGCTGCTCTCACCTTGCAACCCTGTCCTCTGTCTTAATGGTCTGATTAGATAAAACACTCACACTCAAACCACAGTAGTAAGATCTGTGTCTTCACCTGCTGTATTGGCTCTGCTAATAATAAGTACTCTCTATAAGAACTGTCTATGTGGGAAACACAAACTGTATCACTTTATAGACACTTTATAGAAATTACACAGTTTATAGAAATTACATTTCACAATTTCTAATCCTGTGTCCCTGTCTTTATTGTTGTATTATCTCTTCGTATATGACAATATATGTTAGAAAAAAAAAAACATGTTTGAGAATTTATATTTTAAAATTCCTTTTATTTTCCTGTGAAATGTTAAAATATTTTGGATGAATCTTGAACTCGGAGGCGTGAACACAAATGTATCCAAACAAATGTGATTTGGGCCGACCAATTAACCTCTGCCATCATGTAAAACTGCTTTTGACCTTTAGCTTGTGGGTCGTAGCAGTGAGCGGAGCAATATCACGGGTTGGGAAGTGTGTGTTGCGATATCATTTAGGAAAAACATTGTTTCCAAAAGAGTATTATTTTATTATTATTATTATTATTATTCCACCTTCTGATCTAACAAGGTAGGTAAGGGAGAAGTGGGTGGAGGTCAACAGTCTTCTTTAGCTCTGTATCACTGATTATCCCAGGACTCATGCTTGCTCAGCCACGCCTACTTTTGAGAGGTCCAGTCAGATCCCTGAATGATTTGATCAAATCCCCTTCCCTAGTGATACCCCCGTCCACATAGTCTGTTTTACCTGGAAATACATCACATTACGGAAGCTGTACAAAGATGCTCTTACTGCTGGTTCACTGTGACTTTAGCTGTAGTAGTCTTGTGCAGCCTTTTTGGTCATTTATTCATCTCAAGCCAGTACCCAAAAATGAATCAACCTTGTTAGGTTTTCAGGATTTCAATTTTTTTTTCTCAGGCAGATTGTCTGTCTTCATTATTATCTTCTGTATGCCTTATGTATTAACTGTTATAAGTACCATATTGCAGAAAATCAGATCACACAGATCAAAGTGTGTGCATCGACTTGTTTATGTGCTATACCTTCAATTCTGCGTCTAAAATATATCGAGTATTATCTCTGTAGTATCCCAAAAATCTGTTGTGGTGATGTTTCTGTGTAAATAGGAGTCTTATGAGTTATTGGACCTCCAAATGGTGGGTCTTTGTGGATAAAGGGTTGAGTAATGGTTGGATTTACAAGCTCAGAGTGTCAGGAAATGCGATATGTTCGACATACACATGGTTAAATGCTGAGATTTGTTCTGACTTTTCACAGTGGATTTTATTAAGCGCTCACAGACACTGAGAGTACAAGTATTTTGTGAGATAATTGTCTGACTGTCAGTGGGCAGGCATCTAGATGAATGGTATATTTGATCAAGATTGCCTAGCGTTGTTGTCCAATGCATCACGGCAGATACCAAAAAAATTGGGCACACAAAATTTGCAGTAGCAGCATCCCTCCCCCCGCCACTTACAAGATGGTAGCAGCAGGTTTGTACATGTCCCAGCGGTCCCCATCTCCAGCAGTACTGTAGCTCATTCATAACTCTTCTGCTGTGGTGACACTCTGATTAATGTGCCCAGACGTCAGCAAGCTGCCTATGCAAGGCAGAAGCAACGCACGGAGTCTATTTAACAAATACCAAGAACTGTCATATCGCTGTCCATGTCACCCTGTATCAGCCCTCATCTAGACCCACAGGCTGCATTTCACCTGGGATGGGTTGCCCTGCAGCATTGTTATTTTCAAACAGCTCTGTTTGGAGTCATTATGGATAGTTTGTACTCAATCTTATCAGGAGTACTTCCTCACACTGGTAAGCTTCCTCCAGGCTTTTTTTCTTACCCAGATTTAATGAGAACACACACTAGAACTGTGGATCACATTTTCAGCCTGCCTTGATCTCTGAGTCTTTTCTGACTGCTAATCATCACCTACTACTCTCACAAAGCCACATTTAAAATTGAGTTTGTAAGGGCCAATGAAATTTGGTCCCTTTCTAGAATCTCTGAACACCATAATGTAGACCTAATGAGAATCCTTAGCCCTAATGATATAATTGAATTCAGCTCAAAGGTTTGAATGGCGTATTTGCATGCTTTGAATGACTTTGGATGATCACTTTACATTGTAGCTCAGTGAAGTGATCACCACTTGTTGTCTTTCTTTTTTTTTTTTTTTTCCCCCAACAAACTGCAGAGCCTCATTGAGCAACTGGCACACATGCACACTGCTCTCTTTACTGCCATTAACCACATACCTGGGGTGCTTGGCCACCGTAATGATGCTTGACTCCAGCACCCACAGACTACCTTCCAGTGTCAACCATCAATCTAGCCAACGAGAGTGCAGCTGTTGCCCTTGTAGACATGCTGTTGAGTCCTCTACTCATCATCACCCTGGATCAGATAGCTCTTTTGTTAAATTACACCTTATTTGATGCTTTTTTGAGTGTGTGTGTGTTCGATTCTCTGCGTGTGTGAAATGGTTGTTGATTCGACAGAGGGTTAGCTTACTCACCTCGCTGTTGGTAAACAGAGAGAGAGTGGGTGAGATTTCTCACTGAAATGAGTTTGGTAACAAATGCTGATAATGGAAGCTCTTGGCAGTAAATAAGTGAAAAATGAAAAGACCAGTGGGGCTCACAAAGATCGTTTTATTCATCCCCTCGAAATTCTGCTCAGGTTCTGCTTAGTCATGTCCTCACCTCATTTCCTTGGAGTCGATTGGATCACGGCGGTTGCGGGTGGCTGTCAGCCGCTAACATGATTGAGAAGTAAAGTGATGCTGCCGTTCATACTGAATAAAGTAAATTGTGTTTAATAACTTCATTCCTTTGACTGTCAAACTTCATGTGTGCACTTCATCATTCTATTTTCACGGCTCTGTCGGTTTACATTACATCGCTCTGTTTCTTTGACAGCATTGATCGATTTTATGTTATATTTCAAAAAGAAGGCAGTTCTGTGTTCAGTGTAAGGTAATAGACCCATTTTGACGTCCATCAAATGACTCCTCTTTGCCTTCACTGCTCTGTTTTATATATATTCCGTAGGTGTGATCAATTCACAGATCTGTTGTAAAGTGTTATGAAAACTGTGAGATATAATAATACTAAATCCAGTGGTGGGTAATACATAAAACTCATAGTGAAAGATTGAAGAAGTTCACCTTTATTCATTGTGTTTGCGTGTGGAATTTCACATGCCCTGACACTGTCTGTCCCTGTCAGAGAGTGAAAATGTATTCATCTCCCCAGCGATACTATTCTACCACTCCACAATTCTTTTTATAGTGAAGGAGGCAAATGATGTGAATGTTGAGTGCAATGCCTTAGTATGAGATATTACATGTGGCAGGGCAATTTCCATCCCGAGCAGGAGCAGCCCATCCAGTCCAGCGTTTAATTTTCACATGTGATTGCAAAAGATTTTTCTGAGAGCTGGCTGGTGCTCAGACTCTGTCAGAATTGGCCCCTTTCCCATAAATAATCTGGTAAATATGGAGCAGTCACCACAATCATACTTATGTTACATTTTATGCCTCGCCACATCATTTGAAACCATCTTCACACCTATCACATGTCCTACGTGGATGGAAGACAAGTAGGAATACACCTCATAAGACATAAACGCTCTTTGTTGTTGATTGCTTTAAGCACTCGTGTCATGAGCGCTTGATTTACGAGTGATGAGCGGCGTTCTCAGAGCAGGTGAATGCTGGCGAGTAAATATCCCAACCATCTGTACGCCGACACCGGCAGCAGCCACCGTGCTGCAGTACGGCTCTATTGCGTCCTTTCTCTCCCACCTCCTCCCCTCCTTCTTCTCCTTGCTCTGACGGAGACAGGAAACAAGTCTCTGGGAAGTGAAGCTGCACAAAACCCACGACAGCATCTCATTATCCACTAAATAGCGCCAGATTAATTACAATGACAATGACAGATGGCTTGTTACTGGATCATTGAGATGGGACCCAGGGGAGGGACAGAAACATGCAGGTACAGAACATTGACTCTACAGCAGCCACACACATGTAATATTCGCTGCTGCAGTCCATCTGATGGACACTTCATTTTTTAATGCACTATGACATATAGTCTCTTCCCCTACTTTACAGTTTTTTCTGCAATTCAGAATTCTGGATTACTCATAATAAAGTATAGCGTGCAGTTAGAGCTCATTATTTTTTATTCAATTCTGTACTTTCACATTTTTGTTCTTTTTAATTACTTGGAGGGACTGATCTGCAGCATTACGAGCAGCTCTTTTGTGTTCCCTCCCCATTTTACTTTACTTTTATTATTGGAAGCATATTCTGGGCTGTCCTTGCCACAAGAGGATCCTGTTTACTGTAAACCAGCTGTGTCCTCTTGAAGCAGGAAACAGAACAAACTTTTGATATGAGGGAACATAAAATTATTTTACTGTTTTTCGGACTTTCCAGACCAATCTTGTTTTACTACGGTGACCCGCAAAGGTCAGCTCACTTGCCATGTTTGCACTACACGAAGTAATGTTTTTTTGTATTGTTTTTTTTTTTCCATTTCATTTGACTTGTCACAATATTCATCTCAAAACTCCTCAACTCTGATCCTCCACTCTTGACGTGCCACATTGTCCTACTGAGCAGCTCACTACGGCAGTACTGAATTACATGCTCAAGTTAGTGTGCTCTACAGAATGCCCTACATTTATTCACCTGCTGCAGAGCACTTGGCAGAAAGAGTAGTGGTAGATAAACACGCGCGAGAAGAGATTTTTGTTTCACTTCAAAATGTAACTGCAGAGTGCTTTAAATGCTTCAGGTTTAACAAAACATTGAACACTTTAACATCTCATTCCAGAGACAATGTTGTAGTTGTAGTTTATTTTAGTCCACTGAATATAACGTCAATGTTTTTTTAAGGGTACATAGTAGTTTTAATGAAACCTGTCCACACTGAGATGTGTTGCTGTTGATTTTCACAGTGCTGAATAAAACAAATTTCATTGAAAATTATAAATATTGCCCTCCCATTGAATCACCAACAACTGACTCGTGATTAGATTAGAATCATTGCAAAGCTAAGCATTCACACCCTTACTTAAAGGAACCTGTGACGTGTTCATCCATTGAGGTGTTGTTACTACTGTAGATCCCAAGGGGTGATGGCACGGAAGTGTTTACAGGCAGTATTGGCGCCATCAGTGATAACCTCACAGAGCTCTTGACCGGAATGTTTGTGTAATTTTTCCTCCTTCAACATGGCCACCTGTAACCGTTGGTAACCACTTTCACAAAGGAAGTGCCCACTTTGTATCCAGCAATAAAGATGGTGTAGCACCAGAAATGTATAATATTACTGTTCCCCCATGACCTGTTCACAGTATCCAGTAATAACGTACCAGTTTATCATTATTGTTTGTGAATTTCCAGTTCATGAACACATAGCAACTACAGTTTGGCACATAGCAACTGTTCCTCTCAACATGGAGGAAAAATAGACATTCCACAATATTATTTGTTGAAATTGTTTGCCGTGGCTATTGCTTCAGCATGAAGCAACTGCCATACATGGATTTATATGAGGTAAAAGTAATGGAATTTTTATATGACTTGTTTTTTCAGTGTAGGTGTACACAAACCCAGATACATAAAGACAGTGTGGGGGTAGAAAGCAAAGCATTGTAAGAATCCTTCAGCATGTTTGCAGACAGTAAATGACCAGGCATTATGTGATGGTGGCTTTTGTAAGTACCAAGCATAGTCACAATGCAGACAAACACCACACAGCAGCAGGCAGGAGTGTGTACAGGTTTAGTGATGAGACCTCGTCTTTGAGATGCATCACTGTACTTGCACTTGACCCACTCCTGGGCATAGTCCCATGACAACATTTATGTGTGGCTCAGTTTTAACCAGAAGAGACTTGACCACACATGAATAGGACATGCACTTACTTCAGACTACGGATGGCGTGACCGAGCCTTGAGTAAATCCTGGCATAGCGCTCTGCAGGAGGGCGTCTGAGCCTGCCCCTGCAATGAGTTCTGGGCTCTCTGGTGAAAAGGTGGATTTGGGGTTGTGGTCGGTGCCATGATGAGCAACACAGTGAACAGGTAAAGGGGCCTGTTTATGAATGAGAAGAGGTACAATAGAAGGTCCGAACACATGCGGTGATAGGATGAATGAGAGAAAGTCCGAGGTAGGAGGAGAAAAGAGAGGGTGGACCAGAGTGAATGGTGCAAATGAACCTGGCTCAGTCTCATTGTTGAATTTCAGTTAACTTCCACTTGTCTTGCCACTTGAGGATGTGATCTAAATGAAGTCTTTTTTCCGTGTTTTGGTTACTTAATCACAGTTAATTTCACTGTGGAGGGAAAAGAGCCAGAGGTCAGTCACTTCTTGGGCGTTTAGTTAATTGATGCCAAACTCTTATTGCAAATAATCAATACATTAAGTACTTTGATGACAACTTGAGTGTTCTCTTTTTGTCTGGTTGTGACAGCAGCGGCATCCATTGGAAAAGTACATAAAAGTCATCATTAGTCTCTCAAAAGTTTTGTTTTAGTAGATATATACACAGAGCTACAGCAGCCTAACAGCCCATGATGTGTTTTAAACAAAGTGATCTCGCAAAGGTAATATGTAGATACTGTATGTGTATTACCCATTTGTCAATATTGCACTCGCAGCCTGGCCTTATTGCATTTTCTTCCAATCCTACACATAACTGCACCACACTGCTTTACTCATTACCAGCCATTGTTCCCTGGGCAGACACTGTTCTGAGTGCTGTAAATACAAAGATACACTTAAAATCATCATACCACTTATTTTTGCTGTCGACAGTTATTGTACCGTGGCTATCATAAAGTTTCGACTGAGTATAAAAACAAATAAAAGACGTCACGGTTGAGATTAACTTGCAAAATCTCTATTATTTTTCAAGTATGAGTATGACTGCTTTGATTTATTTTTTTTTACTGTAGAGTTTACTTTGCATGAACTCCATATTCTGTTGTAAAACTATAATGCTACATAAACATGGATAAGAGATAAAGAGTGGGACATGTCACGATTCAGTCCTTCACACATCATTGCTGCTTGTGTTCAGTAAATGAAAAATAAACACTACATGGTAAACACACAGTGATCAAGAAGATACTACTTGCAGCTTGCTCTCTCTGTCTCCCTTTGTCTTTCTCTGTGTTATCTGCTGCTTTAAGGTGAAACGCCGAGTTCAGTAGATGAAAGTGTTTATTGACTTTGACCAGTTCTAGCAGTAGGAGCGTAAGCCTGTCCATTTAAATACTTCCTTTCTCATGGGACCGAGAGTATTTTCCACAACATGAACATCGTGAATCTCCATATACTGCAGATCTGGGGCTCACACTAAATCTAGTTGGATATAGATTCAGATTAGGCTACTAGAGACCCACTTAGCTGTGAAATCAAGTCCTCAACTGCCCCACAATCATTTAGGCAAGCAGGTAATAGTCATATTCTAGTGGGTGCTGAGTCCAGACAGGCTTTCCAGCACACAGCAGCTGTACTGGAAGCTAAAATATGAAACCTTCAGACCAGAGCAAAGATGCTAGAATTGTTGTAGAAGGTTGTGTGGAAGCAAATAAACAGCAGTTCATTTGAAATGGCCACTGTGATAGAGTACTACTGAGCTCCTGCTGTCAATTTCAGTGTGTTAAAATACAAACTTGGAGTGAAACACATTACTTCCAGCGTGCTCACTCTGTCTTGAAGAGTTATTTGGCAACGTCAGCCTGGACAGGTGCAAATCGATAAGCACATCAACTTTTAGGAGAGCATCGCCAGCAATGGTAATAGTACTGGTTTTGTGGTGTACAATACTCCACTACACAGATGGATTTATTAAAGATATGTCAATTAGAAAACACTATAAATACCACCTTTGAAGCTTGAGGACTAAATCTATGTGAAATTCACAAAATGGGCTTTGTGCCTTTTCTGTTTTTGTCATTTTTACAATTAAAACGTTGCATAGATCATTACATTCAAAACACAGATATAAGCTGTTGCCTTCATAGATAAATGAGCCAAATGTTTAAAAACCTGACAGGTTAATTAATACCATAGCGATATTTATGTAGACACGTCCAGAATCCTCAGATACTCTCTTACTCCAAATATCTACCCCTCATAATTATTTAAAGCAGCATTGTGTCAGCATTAGCACAACAATGTGGAGTTTACTTTGTAGCAACATATTAAACTTTAGTAAGTTATTCTCTAGCAGTGGACCTCTGGTTTGGTCTCTTGACTCATGAATAATAATAAATCTGGCTCATTTTGGCTTACTAATTGTTCAAATTTATTCACAAGTTACTTGTTGACTTCAGTTGTCTGCCTTATTGTGCATACACTTAGCCTGAATTGCTTCTTGAGTTCACTGATTCTGGTAAAAGAATAAACAACTAAAACAATAAGCTGAAATGGAGGAAATAGAGTAATTTGAATCAGCATTAAAATAAATGACTTAATGCTTCTTAAATATGTTTGTCATGTTTGGTTGTACTGTAGTTGTAGCTGAGCTTTAGTTTACATTTATAGATTGTCTATACTGAAATCGTTGTCATTATATAATTTTGTTATAGCTCTATACATGCAAGAAAAAGACACCTTTATATGTTATGTGCAGGTAAACGCTTGTAGACCTATAATTTTGCTTCTTGAGGCCGTAGAGGCGGCAGTGTAAATGTATGATGCAGAATGAATCATTACAGCTCTGACAGGCACCTGCAAGTAGATTTTTATTCAGTACAAACCATCTGCATTAGAACACTCAATTTGGCTCCAAGGTCGGCTTTTATATTTTGCAGTGGTGACTTTTGTGATTTCTGCTGTATCTTCATCCTTCATCCTTCAGACATTTTCTTCTTTTCTGTCGAAGTCTGCATAATAGTCCTCCTTTCAAACGGTCACAGAAAAACACACAGGATTGGCAAGGGCATGTGAAACTCGAATGGCGGACTCTGGAGTGGAGAGGTGCCAAGGAACAGCACAATATGAGAGGCAATGGTTCCAGGCATATTAGAAGGTCATTCTGGTCTCAATAAGTAGGATAACAAATGTTTATTATTCACTGCATTGAATTGCAGTCAATGAAGTCACAGTATGTATTCAGGTATTTTCATCACGTCCTAAAGGCATGATGGCATTTAATCATTTCTAATAAAGGGTTTATTGTCCAGAAGTGTATTCTGTTTGTTGTTTATCATATATTGTCTTTCCCATTCAAATGTGTCCCTTTCTTTTTTTTTGGTGTAAATTCACAAACACAACAGTAGCAGTTTTAACATTTCAGCGTGTAAGAGAATTACTGCTGTTGCAGTTTCCCCTGCATTGTAAGTCATCTTATAACCGTAGTTTTGTTCTCAGACAGGATGGACAGCTGTTGTTCCCCTCTGTTGTTTTCTCCATAGTGACGTCAGGTAATGGCTCTGCAAAGTGCAAGCGGCTCTCTGGGTAAACAAAACAGGACCTGAAATATGTCAAGACGAAATTCTGGAGGCATGTGGTGTATGCTTTAGCTGCAGCCTACTATTGGATGCTTTTTGTTGTTGTTGTTGTATTTAGTCAGGTGCGCTTTGTGGTGAGGCCACTGCTGTGATGAAATGTTTGGTTTGGAGGCACATGCGGGTATAGGGGTTGAGTGTGTGGGAATGTGTTTGTCTGTGTAGGCTCGTGCTTATGGGTGCTTTCATGTATGTGCTTGTATGTGTATTTACTGCATTTTCTACCGTGATGTGTATCTCTCAGTCAACGTTACCTTTCCTGCAGAATGTTCATTACAGCTGGCATACAACCTGCTTCCCCCTTAATCAACTTGTCACTCTGCTTTGTCTTTAAGCTCCATTTGTTGAGAAACAGGTACAGATCTCATATGTTATCAGTGCTGGTCATCCCCTCATTAACGCTGTACAGAGTGTTTGTTTGGAGATGGATAGACATAGTGAAATATGATAAAGGAAGGCTATCTTGTTGTATTTTCAGTAGTTATCCAAGTAAAACAAGACCTTGACTAGTGGTGCAACGGATCGCAGTTGATCCATGATCCATACGGATCTCCCCCCACGGTTCGGCACACATGTGAACCGCGGATTAATTGCAAAGTTTAACCATCATAGTGTCACATACAGTTGTACTGCCGCTGTTACCTACTTTTTAAATAACAATTCCCTAAATCTCAATGCAGAGTTGCAGTGAAAAGATACAAGACAGATGCGTGCTGTGTTTTATTCTGAAGCGCTGAAGGGTGATTTGATTATTTAAAAAAGCAGTTTTGTTTTCACGTGAACGGGGCGTGTTGAATCCCAATGAATCAGGGATGTACATCGCAAGAGGAAAAGAAGCGCAGTGAGTGACAATCATGGCTAGCGGAGGAGAGGAAGAGCTTGAGAGGTCTCCCGCATCATTTAAATCCCAAATATGGGAGCATTTTGGCTTACCTGTTAAATATCTTGACGGAAAAAGGGTGGTGGACAAAACTGTAACAGTGTGTAGACATTGTGCGACGAGAAAACCGTATGATAATGGTAATACATCGAGTATGGCTACACATTTGAAGAGACATCATCCTGGTGTCAGTGACGGGAGCTATTTAATAAATAATACATGGAAAGCAAAGTTATTTGTCTCACTTCTTTGTTTTACATCCGAAAAATGACCCGTGATCCGTGACTCCAATCCATGATCCGATCTGAACTGTGAGTTTTGTGATCCGTTGCATGACCAACCTCGACCCATAGAAATCTAATGCATTATTAATTGTGTCAAAGTAAGTCAAAAAGGGGAGACAATTCCTCACTATTTCGATGAAATACTGTGTAGTTTATATTCAAACACAACAATCAAACAGTCAGGGATATGGCTAAGTATCAGATTATAATCAAGAAATCATTAGTTGGATTGAGTAACAGTAAGATCACAGCCAAAATATTGCACAGGCCTTGTTTATGATGCCATAACTTTTAATCTCAAGATGGCAGCCAGCTCCTCTCTAGTAATGGAAAATATTACTACACGCTCTTTGAATTAGTGCAGGGCTGCTGCAGTCTATGGTTCAATCCTGTTCCAGTGGCAGCAGATTGGACGGTGTCCAATATTATAGATATTAATGGGCACTTTAAATACAGAGAGAGTATGAATGACACGATGAAAGTGAGGAGAGTGTAGGAGAGAGCCAAGTGTGTGTGTGAGACAGAAGGTTGTGATGACCGCTTTGAATGCAATGTCTGACCTGCCTCTGAACATTAAAGCACTTAATCAGCCTAACTTAATTCAGGCATGTAAATAAGGAAGAGGATGATGTCTAATGGCCATCTTTTACATGTGATTATGGAAGCACTTCTTGTCTCCCTGCTTTGCTTTCTATATTTTAAGTTTTACTAATGGATATTAGCCTTCTAACAATATTAAGTAGAGGTTAACTAATGCAGGTTTGTGCTGATGAAGTACAAGGACAAACACAAGGGTTAATTTTGTCTACATGCTGTAAGTTCTGCCACTGTTCACTCACTTCACATGTACGTAACATTCACAAGCACTTACAGTGAAACATGCACACCCACAAAAACACCGAGATGAATAAGTACACTGTGTCCACCATCTTTCTCATGTCAGATTGTCACTTGATTCCAGATTATCTAGTGTTAAACTGACGAGGCTGTAATGCACCCATCGAATACAAATAATGTAAAACATGTTCCATAATGTTTTTGTTTTTTTCAGAGAATTAAAACTGTCAAAGATTGTAAATACAGCAGCTTATCCTACTTAAGACTGACAGCGCACAGTGGGTCATCTCTGTGTAATAAATTGTGGTCCAGTGCAGACATAGCTATTAGTCAAAGACATTATCCTGCCCTTGTGGGATGGCCAAGAGCAGTGGGTGGCTAGATGGGGTGATGTGTGTGTGTGTGTGTGTGTGTGTGTGTGTGTGTGTGTTGTGTTTGGGTTGGGGGTTGCATAGAGCTTATGGGACCCAGTTGTGGCTGATCACAGCAAATTCTGTGAATGAATGTCAAAGAAAGGTACAAGTTACCATGTAATCTCATCCTCTATTTTGATAGCGGACAGCCGTGATGGACCTATTTCAATAATGGCGTCCATCTACTTGAGCTTATGCAAATGCAGGAAAATGAAACATAGGACATTTCAAGCAAAATAATTATTTGTTCTGGAGAGCGGGACCATTTATCACAAATAACGTGATGGAGTGCCTGTGAAAGACTTGGAGAGGTGGAGATTCCAATGAATTTCATTTGTGGGGCAGTCAGCAGAACGCCTCCACATCCGATGTTGAAAAATTTCTTCAGATTCTGCAGACTGTTTTTAAATTTCAAACAGGATGGGAAAGGCGGAGCGCCATTATCTCGATCAATGCAATTACTGTGGTGGATTTGCGCAGGGAAGATTTGCTTTTATCATGTCCATTCAAATGTTTATGTTAATTCTTTGGTTTAAGTGTGCAGGTTGTTCTCTTTTTCTTTGTGTGTGTGCGTGTGTGTGTGTTGACGTTTCTCTGTGTGGGTGGATGGATGGTTGAAGTCTGCAGACAAGTTGAAAAAAAAATGCTGTCTAATGAACACTGCCTTGGAAGTTGTAGGTTGTGATTGATTTTGAAAGCTTTCACATGAATTCCCGTGCTTATAATCTTCAAAAAAAACAAAACAAACCTACATATAAAACGGTTAACACTGACAGAGTGAAGTAAAATGTGCTGTATAAATGAAAATATGGATATTCTAAAAAGTGGTGTACAAGAAATGTGGCATTGGCCGTTATGATGATTTCATGACAGTCTGAAGAGTAGAAATGAGACAGAAGGACTCTCTGGTCCAAAAGTAATGAATATGACGGAGACTGTTGCATTGATTTGCTTGTGTATGCTGGGCGGTATGATGTTTTTCAGCGTGAGATAATAGTCTGTTAAATGGGAGAGATGATAACAGTTCCAGTCACTTGGTTTGATTTTTTTCCTCCATCAGCACTTTGAATCTAAGATGGACTGGCCTTGGCCTCACCCCACTTGGCAGTCTCTCTCTCTCTCTCTCTGTCTCTCTCTCTCTCACACACACACTCCCTGGGTGAGGCTGACCGTTGCAACAATGTTAGCACTGTCTGTCTGGCCTTGCTTTCATAATTAGAAATCGGACCATGCTCCTCATTCACAAATCCCCCACTCAACCACTGTTGCTTGGGGCCACCTCTCTGTTTGGATGAAGGCTGATTAAATTCAAGTCACTGACTAGTTGCAACGGCTGTAACAGAGGAAAGGAAAGAAGAGCAGAGGAGACGAGGGGGGGGTTGTTGCTGGGAGAGCAGGCTCGGAGTGTGATGGCTGTCTCTCTCTGGGTGTCATCCCCTTTAATCACTAAAGTAGGGCTCTGAAGAAGCAAACCCTGCTGTTTCAGTCAGCAGAGGAAGGACTTGATTCATGTTTTGTGGATTTGATTTTATGCTGTTTACAAAGCGTACGGGGAAATCATCCCTGTTTGAAGACGTGACAAGTGATGCCTTCAGGCTCTGTCCTGGGCGTGTGTCCCATGCCATGTGTTAGCGTAATAGCAGGAGTTTTCAGATGTCCTGCTGTATTGAGGGCGTGCTGTAGACGTCACACCCTGTAACAGCTGCCATTGAGGTGAGCAGGAAAGGCGCCGCTGGCATATAGACATGGTAACTGCTGAGGTAGCTAGCTTCTTGTGAAACTTGTGTCAACAAAGATAATACTAATGGGCACACGTTAAATTTCATGGTGACCCTGCTGATAAACCTCACCATGATTTTTGGATGTCAGCAATTATAATTATGGTAGTTGACAAAATTACAGGAGAGGGAATCTTTGTTTTGGTTGAACCTGATAAAAGTTTGGAGTTTCAGATTTCAAAAGGTTACTCTACATGTTCCTTAAGACACGGCATTGGATTTGTTAACAACTGTGTATTAAAATGACTTAGAAAGTGTGAGCTACTTGTTAGTAAGATTACTAATTGCAACAGATAGAATCAATTAAGGTTTATTGCACACAAGGTGGTCTATATCATCACTGATCCTACGCCCACCAGCACTTTTGGGAACACCATCCTTTGAAAGAGAGTGCGGTTAGTGTGGTAAATGCAGATGTCAACAAAGATCATTTAAGAGGATGTTGTACAGCTGAATGCAGAAATATGAGACAAAACTCTTAGACTCTTACTTTATCATTTAAAAATATGCTCTTGTATGTATCCACCAGCTTTAAAATTCAGTGCACATCCGTTATGAACATCCGTTATCACTTCTTGATCAAATTCTTCATTCATGCCTGCAACCATGTTATTGATCTTTTTCTGACAGCCTTTGTCAGTAGTCTGGCTGACTGTGGATATTAAACACAGCTACTACATTCTCGATTGAATCAGTGGTGTGCCTTTAAGAGATGTTGAGAAATGTTTGTAGTGTAAAATGAAACATTCATTAACTCTGTGTTGTGTTTTATCCGTTACTTCAACACTAATTTCCTGATGCATGGTTTGCCCATACAAATTTCCTGGCCCATGGACCTCATTTGTATTTTGGGTACATCAATAAAATAGTGTTCGTTACAAGTTGACAAAACAGGAAATGAGCTCAGGAAATCTACTGTCTTTTACACATTTTTTTTTGTGTGTGTATCGTAGGCACCAACATGCATTATGCCAACTCTGAGCTGCAGATCACAGGCTTCTCTTGTGAATTCAGACTTCATTTTGCAGGAGCTAAATCAATTACTGCCAGACAATACACAATTGAGATGATCAAATTAGTGGGGATGCTGAGGGAGGATGGGAGTCATGAAGGGGTGGGCGGGATAGAAAGTGATACATGAGAAGATAAAACGGGAAGCCTGGCCAGGGAAGCGGGGGGCGTTGGAAAGTAGGAACGGGATCCAGGTAGGCAGAAGGAAAGAGAAAGCAACAAGATTAGGAGGTCACTCAGTCCTGCTTCCTTCGAGGCCCAGTTTTTGTCCACAAGACAATGTTAGCCTAGCCTTATTTCATGTTTCACCTCATTCATTCAGCCTGGTATTGTTTCTTGTTGGGTATCTCGCTAATAATTAGTTTGTTTTGCCCTAACTTTAGCTAATGATTAGTTTGTATTCCCCTAACTGAATCCAGTTTTCACATTGATCAATAGAGCAATATGTCGATTTATGACTGGTCTGTATTTTCTGCAAACTGACATTAGCAGTGCACTTTTCCCCAGTGAATGTTTGTTTGGTCACTCTGCTATGGCTTCAGTAAAGGGCTCGAGCTACCATACATGAAAGACAGCAAACATATATCTTAAAGAAGTCAAGACAATTTGAATTGACAGTGTATGGGCAATGAAATATAAGGTTTCCTGACATATACTATAGTACATACATGCATGCACCTAATTATACAGTATGTTGAGTGGCAGTCAAGATGGAGTCACTAAGTAGTCCAGAAATAACTGGAAATAATAAGGTAATCTGCAGTGAGAGCAAGTGGAAATATCTTACCCACACTGGCAGAATTTTAACCAAATAAGTCTTGAAGCCTGAGTCTGAGAAAACATTACTAGGATAGATGTTTTTTTTTTTTTTGTACTGTTGTACATATGCAGGCATCATTGGTCCACCTCATTTTACAGCAACAGCCAGTCAGTAGGACATGTTTGATGTTTATGTGGAAAGACAGCCTTGATCATTAAAAACAATACCGTAGCATACACTGACCTGCTTATGTGTACTTTTATCTAATCTGCAGTATTTTAACGATTTCTTACAGAGAGCTGAGCTTTATTATACAATAAAGTACACCACTTGCACATCATGGATCAATAAGTTCGTATATTCATGTGTGTGTACTTGTTAAGAACGTCACGCAGAGAGAAACAAGCGCGCTTTTCTCTACTTTCCATCAAATCTAGATCTCAAGGTCACATGGAGATCAAAACTGTTAACAGCCGGAAGTATGAATAAAAAAGCTTCTCCGTCTCTTGTGAACACTTGATCATAATAGATCAAAGGCATGGATATAGGATCCTCTGTGGAACAAAACAACAGATAAGTGCGTAATTGTACTTAAAAACACATTTTCATTAACACACTTCATCAACGCCATTGATTTCAGCTGATTAGGCCATAAAATGTAAGCCTGCAGGTTCAAATCATAATTAAGATGATGGTTTGTGGTGGTAAGAAGACAATTTTACCAAAAAGATAAGGTTCATGAAAATTTAATGAAATGAAATGAATAGATGAAATATCATGCCCTGAAGCCTCTATTATATTGTCTTTCTTCACAGTGATCATTGATTTCTCTGTTGTTTGAAGAAAATGGCGGAAATATTTGGTTTAACATTTTAAATGCCAGTCTGTTTTTAGCTTTTGTTCAGAATACAACTGTTTTCTTTCACTATGTATTGTTTCACTTTATAGGTGTGAAAACATTAATAGTTTTAGACAGTCGAAATGGGCTGTATCTATTTTTGGCACCATGCTATATATATGAAATCACTGTAAATTGCAGATTAGGTATGAAGTTAAAATGTTTATTACTGCGTCTGGTCTACGAGCATTTTGGCACTGGCCTTGTCCTTGAGCTGCCACATGTCATGTGGGCTTGTTGTGTGTGTGTGTGTGTGTGTGTGTGTGTGTGTGTGTGTGCATTCATGCTTGTGTTTATTTGATTTACAACCTTATGCCCAAGCAAGTGCAAAGGCCTTTAGACATTAAAACGTTTTATGTATTCATAAATTAAACTCATGCCCTTCCTCAATATCAGCTCGTCTTCATGGCCAAGCGTCTCATCAACGAGCCTTTCGTGTGTGTTGTTGTCAGTGTGTGTGTCAGACTGCGTTAGACGAACAGATTGGGAAATAAACAGACTGCAAAACCAAACTGGATGCACCTGGAGTCTTGAATACGAGACAGACTTGGATCAATAGAGGGGATGGATACTTTATGAAGCGCTGAGTGCGCGTGGCGCATAATCATCACAGGAGTGTGTAAATTAGCTCACGGCACACAAAGACGCTAATGAATCACTGCTTATGAGAGGAGAGATGAGGCTGGGCGGAAGAGAGGAGGAAATAATATATTCACCATAACAATGAAATTAACTCCACTCACAATTGAAATATTTTTGTCATCTGTGCTTATTTCACTACAAATAAACAGTCTCTCAATATTAAAAACATAATATAATCAAAATTATATTTTCTAATTTCCAGAATGCCCGTAGTAAAATTCACTTTTGGCTGGGACCGCTCATCGACTGACACACACTAATCCTTTTAATGTTTCGTGGCATGTTTTAGGTCGCAAAATGGCAAATAAAACACTATTGATGTTAGGAAAATGTGAAATAAATACTTTAATAAAGTTAAGTAAAGTAAATAAATGAGTGAATGAGAATGAATGAGATAATCGACAAAACAGTGCTTCAATGCATTTTTATCTTTTTATTAGCATTATTTAATGTATTATGTGTCATAATGGAGTGATAAGATGTCTCCTTGTTGAGAAAACATTGTGGAGTAGGTGTGGTAGTGAATGACAGGCTGAATTCTCGGAGTAAAAACATGACAAATGTCTGAGGAAGACTGTATATGATGCATGTAAGATGTTGATGATTTCTCTTACCGACACAAAGAAGCTTGTGTTTAATTCTGCAGAGGTGGTGGGAGATTCCAGGAGTACATATACAGTACATATACCTACCTACGTCAGAAACATTTTGGATGAAAAGGACAGTTAAAACTCTGTCAAGCTAAACCTTAAGCTGACATGACATATTGATATGAGAAGGATTGTCATTCCACTTCTGAAGACAGGACCTTTTATGTGTCTCAAGAGAATGTAGGTCATTTTCTGCTTTGTGAAAGCAAGATTGGTTTTGTGAAGTGGTCATAACTCAGCTGTCTGTGTTCTTGTCTCAGTGATGGATATAAGGAGGGAATTTGAATTTTGTTGAAATATTAAAGTATACATTCTCAGATTTGTTTTTTTTTTTTTTGTTTGTTTTTTTACATATCACTGAAACGCCTGTTGCCAGCAGTATTGTCATCAGCAGGGTTTCCTTACAAAACACATTCCTCCAGAGGTAGTGCTGCGTGACGTCTGCTTTCATGCAATCTGTGGTAAATTATGCATATGCCTGTGTATCCTCAGGGAAGATTATTGTGCTCCAGGTCATGCATTATAAATGAACATGAACAACTGTAGGATACACGAACACCTGGCGTCCTCGGGTAAGGTTAAAACCCAACAGGATTCAAAGTCATGTTGCTTTCGTAATTCTGGCCACCCAGGGGATAGAGGCAAGGACACAGTCCATCCAGCAGTGTGGATGACTGCCATCCCTATTGCGCAATATCGCTTGCAGGCTGCCTGGATTGACTAAGTCTCTCTGAAATCCTTCCCTTCTGGCAGGACAGTACACCTCAGGCCTACCTCATCAGTTTCTTGAGTGTCCATAGCATTGCATCAGTTAGAGCTTTGTGACAAACCTCCTAACTCATCTTCAGCGCTGTCATATCTGGATGTCTTTTTAGGGCTCCCCATTGGCTCGTGCCTCTCCACGCTGTTCCATTACCAAATCTGTTTAAGTATTTTTTTTCTCTCTTCTATGTTGTCAAGTTCAAGGTCAATATTGTCTTCTTAAGTCCCTCCCTGGGGTCACAGTGAGCAAATGGGGCATCTCTGTTGGCCATGAGAAAGAGAGTGAGAGAGAGAGACACACACAGTGGGAGAGAGTGTGTGTGCAGCTGCTCGTCGGTGTGTCTAGTGCAGAACTGATTTAAGGCCCCAGGCCACAGGAAGAAGGCCACTCTACACTCCAGGCACGTCCCTGAAACCAGCAGCAGAGGAAGCACTATTGCCATTCAGCAGCGTCGACTGCAGACGCCTAAATGAGTCTGTTCTGTCCTGCAATGCCCAACATGGCAGTCCGCCACTTACTCAACTTCTCTAGCTCCTAATATGCCCTCCCCCTCCTGCTGCTACCTCTCTATTCTCTCTTCCAGTTCATCCTTTTTCTTTCTCTGCCTCTTTCAGTCTCTCAGTGTCACATCTCCAACTTCAATCTTAGTATATTTTTGTCCCCCACTCATGCATTCATTGTCTGCCCACATTGTCTGCTGCATTTTATCCTTCTGTCACCTTTTCTTTACATTCGCAGTCCATCATGTCAAGCTGCTACATTCTGATTGGTTACTGTCATTTTATTGCAATGTCCAACCCAGAGATGTCGACCTCATGTGATCAGAAAGCGCTACAAGGCCTGCAGATGTGTAGCTTGTCACCAAAATGTGTAGCTTTCACAGTAACCATACAGCTGTGACAACTACAAGCATTAAACATGTTAGCAAAGTAGCTTTTCATGTTGCTCTGCTTGCTTTGCTCTTCAAGGCTTCTTTGTGCTTTTTAATAACGGTCAGTGTGTAACCCATAAAATGAATCAGTTCAAGTGTATCTTGCTGAAATGTGTAAAAGTGTAAAAGTGTAAAATCACACCAACTAGTTTCTTGTCTAACCCAATTCCCTGATCTGAAAACTTTCCATTTTCACTCTGTCTGCCTTCTTATAGCTTTTTTCTTTCCTTACCTTTCCATGATCTCCCTTTGTTTAACTCTCTGTGCACTTTTTCTGTCCCTTGCAAATGTGGTTGTGACCATTTTTAGCTGAATGATTTTTATTCAGTGTTGGTTTTCAACAAAAATACTCAAAATTGTCAGTGAAAATGTTAACAAAAATGTTCCTGCAGCTAGAGTAGTAAACAATAACAGGATTAGGGCTTTGTTTTGATTAAATCTGTTTGCCTGTATGGAAATCATGTTTAATTTCCATTAAATTCTGTGGGGGTTGGTAGAGAAAATAGTGAGGATTTGTTTCCTCATGCCTGCATATTGATGGTTTCACTGTACACAACTTTTCACCTAATGTCCCTTTTGCCACCTGGGGGTTGATGGAGGAGTAGTGAGGTGGGTTAGTATCAGGGACGGTGTGATGACAGCTCGTGAATTCTAAAAGCTTTATCGGTCCCCTGCAGCCTGCCTGGGCAGCTCACTGCTGCCTCTCATCTCTCCTGTGTGTTGCATTGAATATGGCTCTCCAATTGGGGTCACGGCACAGACTGATAGGAAGCTATATTCCTTCATAACTGGAGGCAAAGAGTTCAGCTTTAAGAACAGCAGCAGAGAGATGGCAGGCCTGAACACAAGCTGACTGACAGACCAAGACGCCCTCACATATAAACATTAGAAAACGAGAAATGCATCATTCTCCAAATTCTGTTCTTTAAATTCAATCTGCAATGTGTCGGTTTAGTTGTGGACAAAGCTCTCTCCCAAATAGGCTGACACTTTTATCTTGAAAGTTATTAGAAAGAAGATTAGCAATCCACTTTTCTGTTTTGGCATTTACTGCCTCAGTTTCAGCTCATTTCAGCAGTTTTAGCGAAACTGTGTGAGACTTTTTATCTAGTTAACAAAACAATCTCACCTCAAGATCCAGTAAGTAGCTGCTGATCGTATCACATGATCTTTATCAGCAGAAAATATACATATCATACACACATGGCATGTGTATGTGACCCAGTTTCCTCAGCAGCTCACTTCCTGTTTCTGTTCCTGAGTGTTATAAAATTGGTTTGTCAACTTCTGTTCACCATAGTCAAGGATGAAAAACCATTAATTATTGATTAATCTGACTTGGTTTGGTCTCTAAAATGTCAGAAAATAATTCCACCTCAGTTTTCCTTGTGCGCAAGTTGATGTCCTTGTTTGTAGTCCTTGTTTTTCACTTCACATAAGACAGACAATAGCAGCAAATTCTCACAACTGAGCTGAAACTAGGTAATGTTTGGCATTTTTGATTGGAAAACTACTTAAATGATCATCAAAATAATTGCATTAATTATTTTCCATCGATGAGTCGACTAATCATTTCAGCATTAAATCCAATATACTGTAGTGTATCTTGGGGTAAGAGGGAAAGCCAAAAAAAAAAAAAGAATAATCACAAAAAGAACATGTTTCCCGTAGTTTTTCCTCTGAGATATTCTTATTCATAAACACTGGACTAATCAGTAGGTGATGGTTTGTTCAATTAGTCTGCATTAATTCTCTGGTCTGCTTTGAATCAAAAATATGAAGTCAGTGTGATGCAGTAAAGGCTAGACAATCACAGAACTGCTAAATAGCAATATGTATGTGTTCTTTTATTAGCTTATCAAACTTTCATACTGGAGCAGAATTTACTGCAACATTGGACAGTTCTGTGGCTGACATGGCAGAAGCATGGTGATGATAATCTGTAGCTTCAACGCTCAAATTGTGAACGCCATAACTCTTAATTTCAATCAGTGGTAATGTGTGCCTGTCAAATGCAATATATTTAGATCCCCTTAGAGGACACTAGAAGCTTCTACTGGATGAGCAAGTCCTAAAATCTTCCAGTTAGATTTTTTCACATTTAGTTTCAGTAATGGCAAATACATTCCCTACTAAAAATGTGTTGGAGTGGTGGGTTGCTACATTGCGCTATAAAGGGCAAATAAATCAAAACCGTCCTAACCGGTCTCCTCAGCTGCGGCAGCTCTTAGCAGCTGTCTTGCTCGTTCTCCCCTGTCTGTCCCTTTTCCCAGATTACCTATAGGGATTGATGGCCATGCCAAAGCAAAAACAGAAAAATCCATACCACTCTCCTGCCCTTTCCATATTACATTGATTTCATGGTGAAATATCAATCTGCATATGTCATGTACTGTTGCATCGCTCACAATAGTACAACACACGTTTAGAAGTAAATCAACATAAAGCTGCTTTAGGACAGGATTTTATCAGGTTGCTTTAGGAGACCTTTTTTCCCCCCTCGCGCTCTCTTTCTCAGAGGCAATTGAGGAGATAAGTCGAATGAAAAATCCATCCAATCCAAGAGCTGATGGATTTTATTCATGGGGTAAAAGCAAAATTTATGAGTACACTTTAATTTGCATGCACATATACTCACATTTATACAAGCACCAACATACATGCAGTACAAGTACACATACAGTATACACACCCAAGCTCATTAGCTTAGTTACTGCTGTGTTGACAGCTATGAAAAACAGCACTCCTAAGATTTCTCACTTCATGTTCTTAGCTGATAATTAGGAAATGTTTTTCATTACCAGTCGAGGCATATTACTAACAGAGTGTATAGGGTATACCCTGTATGCCCCCCCCCTCCTCAGTTTCCTGGATAGATGGTAAGCAGCCTGAGGTGGTATCAGTATACTGGAGGACATTATGTCAGATCAGCTTTAGCACTTGGTTTGACCGAAAGAAGCAGCTATACAACACATACCGGACACATTTGGTTTCTACTTTTTCTTCAGGCAAGACAAACTGAGAGGTAAAACAACTTAAAATGAACAGAGCACTAACCAGGAACTGGATACTTGTACCAGATCCTCTAAAAAGTGGATCCAGATCTGTAAAAAAAAAGAAAAAAAGAAAAGAATTCATTGTTGCTGGTCCACTGCCTAACTTTTCACCAAATCTCACTGAAATCTGCGAAAACATTTTAAGCTGTCCTGCTAACAAACAAACTACAACCGAAAACATAACCCAGCAGAGGTAATAACTTAATGGTGGGAAAATTAAAATGTATCGACTTTGATTTTTCAGACAGAAGTTGGATTTTTAACCTTCACTTTAAAACTTGCAGTGTTTTTTGGAATCAGCTAGTGGTCATTAGCTGAACTTTTTCCTTTAGTTACACTCCAGAATTTCTATTAACTTTGAACTGTGTTGAATTCAAAATGTCAGCAATTACATTTTCAAGTTGTGTTACAATAATAATAAATACATGAATATTATCTGGGCAAGTTTTGTCTACCCATTTTTACAATTACTACAAACCAAATTTGTGTTGAGAATGAGAGTTTGCAAAAATTGAAGCCTGAGGGTAATCATGTCTCGGTGCAGATGGTCCAAAATACATGAGAACAATTTCACAAGGTCTTTTCATAATGTAGCTTTTGCAGTGCGGTGGTTGTGTATATTTTAAAATGTGCCTTGCAGCAAGTAAGGACTGTTTTTCTTTCACAAGCATACCAATAGCAGACATTTTTCAACCAAGCATAATTGCTTATTTCTCTTACCATACATAGTTATATGCACATGTTGTGGTGTAGCTATTTACAAACATGTTCAGCACCCATGATTTAATCAGTGGATTAATGGCCAATGGGAATTTGCAAAGATAACTTGAATACATTGAATTTAACATATTTTTTTGTTTTAAAACAAATTGAATGCCCCAAAACTAAGTGGCATTTCGGGCATTTCTCCCTCCATGTGTACAGTATTCAGAATATGATTCTCTTTATTGCATTTTTACATCTTAAAATTCCAATCAGAGTCGACATGATGTGAAATAGCTTCACATGATGACATTAAAGAGCAACACCACAATTTATTTGACGTGTTGAGGCTGTACTTTAGACTTGCCATGTAGTGTCACTGCTCAAAAGATGTAAAAGTGAGTGCTTTTTAATGGTAATGGCCAGCAGTACAATAGGGATTTTAGTCCTCTGGGCAGTGTTTGACAGGAAATAGAATCTGTACCTTTGGCTTGTATACAGCAGCCCGAAGCTGTAAGGAAGAGAGAAGAATGGAAAGAAAGGGGAGGAAGGAGGAAGAGGGAGGGGAAATGAGTTGTAGAGGAGAGCAGGCTGAAGGAACATTCAGCAACAATCTCCTTTCTGCTAAAACTTTACATATGTCAGCACTTCAAAAGTTTCCCCATTACTATTTATCCCTCCAAGAGCTTCAAATATTCATTTGATCTAACCTTTTATTCTGCTCTGCGCCTACTGTAAATTGTCTCAAGCTGGATACATACATTTTTTCAAACTTATTGCAAGTAATTACAGACAAGTGGATTTCCCGACTGAATAAAACAGTCCTTTGAACGCAACAATTGATTCGTCCCTGTAAATGTACTTGAGCCATTGGAGGACTTGGTAAGTCCAAAGCTGGTAAAGTAGCAGTGCTAGCAGTATCTCTGTTACCATTACAAAGTAGCAGTATTAATCTGTTTAACAGTCTGTCGACAGAGGAGTCAGCCAAATATAATGAGATCAAAACTGCAAAGACAAACCGCCAGAACTAAACTATTGTTTATGGACAATATAATGTGGATTCCCAAATGTGAGACTTGAATAGCGATGAAACCATGTTTTGTCTGCTGCAGTGATGTTTTGCTTAAGAAATAATAATCAGTTGTTTTGCATTCCTAAAGTTTATTAAAGGACTTAAAGCCACTGTGTGATTTATGTGATTATAAAATCTTTCAAATTATTCTGATAGCACAAGTTTTTGTTTGTACAGAAATGAAAATGAATCCCAGTGAAAAGTGCAGTCTACAATATGTGTTGTGCTTTCAGCCCTTCATTCTTATTCCCCTTTCATACCGGTCACAGTGTCGGTCTGAATTTGGGTAGGAAGGTGCTCGAAAAGAGCTTGTGCGTCAATGTGTTGTCCAACCACGCTGGAAGTTAAAAGTGTTGGCCATACTTGAAGGCGGAGTGAAAAGCTGGCCATCATAGAGAGGTGCAAGACGCGATTATCGTTTAAATATGGGGATAACGACGCACCCTTTCCTCTCAGTCCTTCCTGGAAGACATTCTTAGTGTTGCGCTCGGTTGTTCACACGAAAAGTGTCAGAAATAGTTTTGTAAAGACCTCCGCACACTTGGCTGTGTGAAGTGACCGTGCATGTTGGATTGTCACTTTCGGAAATACAGAAATAGCTGGACACAGGCCCGCCAACGTCGGAAAGGTGTGGGAGGAGGGGGTTTCAGAGATTTTTCGACCATCCGACAAGCATTTCTGTTGGAGCATACCAAAGCTGTTAGTGTTCCCAGGTGGGATCAGTTGAAGAAGGAGGGTAGTGGCATCCATTGCTGTCTATCAAATTGTCTTTCTTGATGCTACCTCTGGGTGGTGTTAAAGTCAGAAAGTTTTAAATCGCACACATAGCAGCTTTAATGTTCATAAAGGTCCAACCTTTGTTAAATCTTTGACCATCCAGTTGAGAGTCTGTGATTTAGGTGGTGTGACAATAGTTAGGAGAACCTGCTTATGACTGAGTAACTTAACACTTAACAAGGTCACTTGTGTAAGTGTATGTGTGTTTGCTTATGCGTTCATACAATCGTACAGTGTGTAAGTGAATGTGTGTGGTTTATATGTGCCAACAGTTAGTGACATGGCAGGTTCTGCGTCTGCTGTGACGTAGGAGGGTGATTTCACCATGGTGCTAAGTGCTTACGTTGATCTCTGGGGAGAAGTTTAATTCTCCTCTGAGTAAGAGTGCCATTAAAATGCAATGACATGAGATTAATGCTCATCTTGTAAGTGACATTTACTTTCTCATTTACCGTGGAAATTGTCTTGCAATATTGTGTGCAAAGCCTTGTTTTGAATGCTGATGAGTCTCAGAAGCTGTTCAATGCGTGTGCAGTGACAGTATGAAAAATGTTGGATGTGCTATATAAAGAGGAAGGGTATCTAGCTGAGTAAGGGACAAACAGTAAAACAAGATATATCAGCAAAACGGGACCGTGAACTTTAAAACTGCAGTTTACGGTGCAGATTCCAAACTTACTATGTTGGATAAATGGCCGTCCTCAGCATTGGTAATGGGACTGCAGAAGCTGATACCTGACAAGACATATAGCTTATAATACAGTACCATTGTTCTGAAGTTGCTTTTGAAGATTTATAGTTTACTCTCAGGATAATAAGCAGGACAAACCTTGCCTTTATGCATCTTTTGATTTCCCGTAAGCTCCCACAAGGGAACCTACAACAATAGAATGTCTTTATGTCTGGGGATTACTAACACCCTGTACAGTGTGAAATTGATTGCGCTGCTTGATAAAATGTCTATGTCTGTGCCTCATAAAATCATATTCATCCTCTTTTGTGTTTTCTGACTCAGATTTCTTATCTTTTTTTTTCTTCTTCTTCTTCTCTTACAGAGTGTCTACGCAGCAGTGCAGCGTGCGGAGCCCAAACTCTGCGTGTGTGTGTGTATATACACCGCTGTGCGCGAGCCGGGAGGCACATACTATATGTGTATGTGAGATGAGGAGAAGCTAAGTAGCTACCACAACCACCCAGATCAGACAGCCTCCTGTGCTGCAAGATGGATTAGAGCCCCACACCTCAGGAGATCAAAGGTAGGAGAAGATGTTTGGTAATCAGCCGCCACTCACCTGCCCTATTCAATGACTGCATGGAGAGAGCGAAGAAGAGAGTGAGCGACAGAGAGGAAATAATGAATCTCAATGAGTTTAGGCTAAGGTCTTTCTGCCATCTGTGTGCTGTAGGCTTGGACACTGAGGCCTGTCATGTCCATAAACCTCATCATCTATTGATATAAGAGGGAATGCACAGATTATAATGTTCTTAATTATCATTTATCAGACTTTCTGAATCCACCTTAAAAACCTTTATCACTGTAAAAAACAGCTTTTGGTGATATACCCTGTATTACTTAGTGTATAGATCAGTTTAGCCAAGTTTAAAAATCATAATGTCATGCCAAAATATTTTCAGCGCAGCTACAATGGCATTTAAACTCTTTTATCCCCTGGATCCATCATTACGAACACATTAACTGACTTTTGTTAAAATGATTAGATTTCTATTTTAGCGAAGATCCAAAAGTTTCCAAAGATACCAAATATGCCATGCTGAATTGAATGAAAATGTGCATGAAGTAATACACAGGTATCTACATGTTTTTCATTTGATGTGACGCTGCATACATGGCATATCAGATTTGAATATTTCACTCAAAATAAGGATCACATACAGCAGCATCATTCAAAACAAAGCAGTGGTGCAGGCAGAGGGAGAATCTGTTTTTGACAGTGATGCACCGTAGATTGTTGAAAAATTGTTTTATAATGTTGACACTACTGAAGGGGAGTATCTGGGTTCAAGAGGTTAATTTGAGTAAATATCAGAAATCTAAAACACTGGTAGACATCAGGATAGACCTCTGAATAGCCGCCCACGTCTCCAATTTTGTCGGCAATTTCATTCCAAAAGGTCTGATGCTGCTCTTATGAGTTGGAGAAACAACCGAGCCAGGGAATACATGCACTTCTGCTCTTACTATTGTGATTAGTATGCTGTATTGCTCGCTCCATCTATAAATAAAAACATTGCTGAATGCAACAAGTCCAGGCAAATGTTGGAAGTAATTTTGGAAAATGCAGGAAAATGCTAACTGAATTCGAAGCAGATGAGGCAGGAAAAATAAGGATGTAACAAGAAGGTGAATGATTTTGACGTCACACAATAACCCCCTGAACACACTGAACATTACATGCTTATGATATACTTAATTTGACATTATAACAGCTTCCAGGAGTCAAGTCTTCCTTTAAGCTGCTTGAGAATTACTTGCCGCTACAGAAGCTGTAATTAAACGGCTAAAAAGATATTTTCTGCAAGGCCAAATTGGATCTATGTCCCCAGTTTGAAAAAACTATTCACTAAAACAAACACAAAGCTCACTGCAACCTAACAGTGACACCATCTCCGTTCTTTACTGTGAGACCTGCAGTGCGCTAAAGGAAAAGTGGACTGTTTTCATCATCACAAAATGTTTTTACAGCACTTACTTGTGACAACAAAAGCTTCTTATTGGACTATAATGTTTGCGTGAAAGGGGATTATTTAATGAGATTTTTTTCAGCTGAGAGGTTTTTGCCCATCCGTGGAAAATGGATCCATAAAAAATGCATTTTGTCTATTTTTTCATTTATTTTTTTACTGATTTCCTCCCCTGAGTGGTCTCAACAAGCCTGGCGGATTTTACCTTCAGTTACCTCCTCTCATTTTCTAACCAACAATTGCAAGATGACTAATTTCTAGAAGAAATTCTCCATGCTAAGTATCTTTTTAAAGAAGAACATATCCTGTATTTCTTTTTTTGTTTTTTGTGACAACAATTGTGAGTGTCAATCATTCCACATTTTTCATCGCTCCTGTACAAAAAGCTCCCCTTTGGCTCCTCTTTAGCACTATAGCTTAGAGGGAGAGCTTACATAAGGTTCTTCTCAACGGTGGGGACAGACTCATTTTTCATCAACAAACTCAGCAAATGCTTAAATTCTTAGCAGATTAGGAAATACAGCAATTGTTCAGCATATACCTTAAAAAATATAATGAAAGCCAGACTTTAGCTGCAAAGAAAGGCAACTAATAAACAACTAATAAAACAGCACACACTGAGTGCTGTTACTGCATGGATTGGTTAGAACTGACGATACAGTACACAGAACTTCAAAGTTCTTGTATAAAGATGACAATTTATATACATAAGTAAATCTTGTGTATTGTATGAATGTGCAGCAGCATTTGAACCTCAGAACCTTGTTTCTCTAATGCTAATCTCCTAGTTCAAACAATCAATTGAGATTTTAAAAACGGCTATTTCATTTTTTCTTTCAGGATGTTATGACTATGTGTGGTTGTGTGTAGTTGTGATTAAAAGTCCAGCTTATGTGTGTCTGACCACAAAGCTATTATTTTTAAGGCCATCCTTCCACCTCTTGCTCCCACAGTGTCTACTTATGTTTCATCTCGCATTCTCAATACCAACTCTGCAAAAACCAATTAAGTCTACAGATGATTTACTAAATAACTTCAACAATACCTGTAGTAACTTGTTACCTGTAACAATACCAAGTTGTACTTGATTCTTTAGCACCTGTAGAAATCAGGTGAGTCAAACCAACTGGCCTCACGCCTTGACTAAATAACAACACTAGAGAAATAAAGAGAAAATGCAGACAAGCAGAACGGAAATGGAAAAAGGATAGTCTGGTGGTGTCATATGAAATTGTGAAAGAACTAATGTGAACTTGTCAAAAAAGCAGTAAAATAAGCCTGGTCCTTAACTTCTCCAACATCATTTCAACAAACTGTCATAACCCCAGAGTCCTCTTTGAAAACCATCGAGTCTGTAATTAACCCTCCTCCTAGTCAACAAACTGAAGTCTCCCCCATGATCTGTGAGCAATTTCTGTCCTTCACAAACAAAGAAAAAACGACATCAAACTCCATATTGGTCATTTCAACGGTGATCCTTCTCTACACTGCAATCCCTCTGCCTTGCTCAATCATTTTGAGGCCCTTTCATTGTGCACTTTAAAGGACACAAACTAAAGCCTTCATCAATTCCTTCACATGTTATACCTGCCAGGTTTCTGAAGGAGGTTTTATAACAGTGGTTTTCCAACTATTTTATCCATTGTATAGCTCTCTGTCCACTGGCTGTGTTCCCTCCTGGCTTAAGCATGAGGCACTGCATCCACTTCTCAGGAAACTTAGCCTTGACCCTCTGGATTTTAAAAATGTTAGACCCATTTCTAAATTACCATTTTTATTGAAAGTTTTAGAGAAGGTTTTACTTAAGTTGATTTCTTTTTTGAATAATCATTATATCTTTGATAAATTTCAATCAGGTTTCCGTTCACTTCATAGCACCAAAACTGCCCTCATTAAAGTAACAATGTTTTAGTTACAGCTGATGCTGGAGATTGTTCGATTTTTAATTATTCCCGTTCTCAGCTCAGCATTTGACACAATTGATCATTGTATTCTATTGGATCGCACTGAAACATGGGTTGGCATCAGGGATGCTGCTCTAGACTGGTTTAAATCCTATCAAACAGAACTTTTCGGTAGTGGTCCGTGATGTCTCTTCTTCTGTGGCCCGTTTGACCTGTGGTGTTCCCCAAGGCTCCATCCTTGGCCCCCTGTTGTTCTGTGTATACATGCTGCCACTGGGACATATACATAAACAAAACATTCTGTGCCATTGTTATGTGGATGACACTCAAATATATGTTCCATTAAAAACCAGTGAAGAAGGCAATTTTCATCAGTTATTATCTTGTCTGTCAGAAATAAAGTGCTGGATGTCCCAAAACTTAATCCAGCTAAATGAAAACAAATCTGAAATCATTCTTTTTGGTCCTCCAAAGTCTATCCCAATTTTACAAAAAACATCTTGGCTCCCTGTCTGCAAATGTCAAACATGCAGAAACCAAAGTGTAATATTTGACAGTGACCTTTCATTTGAAAAACAAGTTACAGAAGTCGTTCAATCATGTTTTTATCAACTGAGGAGCATCTCAAAAATCTGGTATTTTCTCTCTCGACCTGATCTCAAGAAGGTCATACATGCTTTTATATCGTCTCGGTTAGATTATTGTAATTCATTGTATTCAGGGTAAGCCAAAAAAACGAACTCACGCCGCTAGTGCAAAACACAGCTGCTTGGCTTTTAACAAATACTATGGGGAAAAGATACTATCAGCCCTGTTTTAGCCTCTCTTCCTTATTGGTTACCAGTAAGTTTTAGAGTTAAGATTTTTAGTTAAGATTTTACTTCATGGTTTAGCTCCCAGTTATATTGCTGAATTGCTGCTCCCCTATGAGCCAGAGCGCTACCTCAGATCCTCAGGCAGGGCTCTGTTGGCTGTTCCTAAGCCCCGGCTCAACACTAAAGGTAACCGGGCTTTTGCGATCAGGGCCCCTCTCAGTTCTGGAACTCCCTTCCTGAAGATCCTGAGGCTTGCTTGAATCAGTGACATCTTTTAAATCACTTCTCAAAACGTATATTAAAAAAAAGCTTTTTAATAATGCTAGCACACTGTTTTATTTCCAACATGTCTTATCTTTTTTATTATTGTTGTTTTATCTTGTGTTATTGTTGGGTATTTTATTCCATTTTATTCTTGTATTTTTTAATTGTCTGATTTGATTTGCCTCATTGCAGTCCTGCAATTTTTCAATCCTGGTTCAACCATGTAAAGCAGTTTGTTATTTTGTTTTACAAAGTGCTGTATAAAAAATGTTTATTGTTATTATTATTATTATAACTATCTGATCCAGACTACAGTCTGCAAGAAAACAAAGTTCATGTTTGGCTGACATAAATGTAACCTTTTATCCTACATTCTGACAGCAGGAAAACAGACAGAAAATGTCAGCATGCAATGGCTTTCTGTCCTCTTTTCCTCTCTCTACTTTCTCTGTGACCTCCCTGACATGTATTTGTTTGGTTTCTGACAAAACCAGCTCACAAAAGCTGCAGAAATGGTGTATTTTTAGATAAAGGTGCCAGACTGGACCCCATAGCAAATGACTGAGCGAGTTTTTTGCCAGTGCTGTTTATTTGGAGGACAGGATGCATTGTCGTCTGGAGGCTTCCCTCCAACTGCTACCTGCTGTGCTCTGTTAAGACAAAAATCAGAAAGCGTCACAGGAGGCTTATAGGTGAATACTGAGAGGATCTGGATTTGCCCAAGCCATTAACAATCAACTCAGCATGTTTTTATACAATCAAACGGGGTGTTAGAAGCACAAGGTAGCACACATATCCTAGTTTCTCAGAGCACAGATTTTCACTATCATTTATCTTGTCCTCGTCGGCGCAGAATTCTCCTTTAAATCCACATTAAATCGATTTGAAAGCTTACAGATTGCACGTGCCAGTGCTGGACTTACACCAGATAGATAGGTTCAGTATATACAAAGAATGATGGATAGCATGTCTCCACCAGAAACGTTTCAATTACTGTAACAAAAGATACCTTTATCACACACACACACACGTACACGCATGCACACGTGTTTGCGCACACTCCTCAGAAAGTAATACCACTTATTTAGCCTATGTCATATTACAAACTCTTAAGTGTGCCGCTGACAGAAAAACCCAATTCATATTCATATGCAGGATAACACGCTTTTCATATTTTTTAAGCCACCACATCCCCCCACAGGCAGACTCCAGTATGCTGTGAATACAAATGCCAGAACACACAGTATGCTGTAAAGACACTGAATTTCTCTGAGGCGCCAGTGCCCTGTGAAATCTAATACTGACAGAGTTTGACTTTTTACCGACTTTGGCTCAAGGAAAGTGGTTTGAGGAGAATTTCATTGCCCACATGTGCAATCTTGCATGAGATGCAAACAATATCACTTTGGTGCAGATGGTGTTTTATAGCCTCTCAATGTGTGTCAACCACAGCATTCAGTATTGCCACTGGGTAAATCCTTCTGCTCAGCCTTACTGGAAATGTTACACTGGTTCTGGTATGTCATGCTCATTAAATTATCTTTGCTACACTTTGTTTACTGCATCATTGATGCTCTTGCCACTGCCCGTAGCAAAGTCTTCTTTACCTGCTTAGCAGAAACACCGCGCATGTCCGATGAACTCAGTCCCTTCTTTCCAGAATAAGTTTTATGTGCTTTGGTGTGTGTGTGTGTGTGTGTGTGTGTGTGTAGTTTCAGATGTGTGTGTATGCATGTGTTTAATGAGCTGTTTGTATTTGTGTGCTGACTGAATTCATGAGTCTGCCTCAGTCTGCTCCTGGCTGTGTTGCCGCTGGGCCACCTGCCTTTTTCCTGCCTCTTTTCCTGGCTGCTCCTGAGAAGTAGAGATAAGGCCCACTGATGTTTGTCTGCTCCCTGGCAGATTACTGAGGCAGACAGGTACAAGGACTCTGGCAGACAGCTACAGTATACTGGAGGCCAAAGAAGAACTTGTTTGGGATGCCTAAGCTGACCACCGCACCAATCCAGCTTGAATGCCATCTGGCTTCTTTATATGTGCTGTTGCTCAGCTAATTACTGTTCAAAGAGAAACACATGAGTCAATGTGGGAAATATCTAGAAACTTCTCTGTACTAGGAACTCTTAATGGTAGTGAATAATCAAACATAATGCCACTGATTTTCCTTTGATTAATAATGATTGAAATGTAATCAGTTAATCATAATTGCATAAATGAGTCAGTAGGTCATCAGCATACCAGAGGCATATCGGAATCACAATATTGAAAAACTCTCCGTCTTAACATGTTATTTTGTCTTTGTATGAGATTTAAGATCTTATTTTCTTAGGACTAAAAAAGGTAAGTGGGATGGAATTATTTGTTCAATACATGTCAACTTGTTTCAAGAAATATTAAGAAACAAGTGTTGAGTTTTCTCAGTTTGAATTATTTCTAAATGTCTAGTTAGAGAAATTTCAGAATAACCAGTTGAAATAATCTCACTAGTTTTTAAATAAATGCATCTCTTTGAGATTCAATAATAGACAAAAGGAACAAATCATTGACAAAATGACTTATAAAGATTAGATTTTTTTTGTAGTTGCCATTGCTAAAATAGTGTGCTTTATTGCACTGTCAAATCAGTAGAAATAGGGCTCACAAAGACTCAGGAGAAGCTATAATTTTGTTGCAAAAGCTAGATGCTCCTCTTTCATTGACGGTAATGAGTAGACATTTAAAATAAAGAAAGAAGGAGGTATTTTATCCACATGTGGGTGGGTGATCAATTAGCAAAAGCTTTCATAAGTGAGGACTTGAGGAAAAAACTGTAAAAATCAACACATTTGTACGTGATGCATGTGCAAGTGTGTGTGCTCCTTTTTAAATAAGTTTATCCTTAGAGCACCAGGCTGTGAACATTTAGGGTATGATTAAAGCACATGGTCAGTGTGGAACTGCCTAATTAGGCCCTTTCTGCTTCTGTGAAGAACATTTCACAGGCTTCTTGGACATAAAATGACTGCACCTCTTCCATTCATCCATGAGGTCAGG
Source organism: Macquaria ambigua (assembly GCA_008360985.2). Lineage (NCBI taxonomy): Eukaryota > Metazoa > Chordata > Actinopteri > Centrarchiformes > Percichthyidae > Macquaria > Macquaria ambigua. The sequence continues at coordinate 363,114 of VMKM01000188.1, forward strand.
GCAGAGAGGGTAAGGAAGAGAAAGGAGCTGAGATGGTGTTACCTGGAGGTTTGTTCTGGGTGCTGAAGAGATCAGGGGCATTATCTGCATCATACCTTTGTTCCTCTGTGCAATATAGAGGTGCATTTTGTGAAACACAAGTACAGAGCTCTTATGCTTAAAGGTTCTGTTCAGAAAAGAGTGGTTGAGAGAGTTGAAAAAGGTTGATGTGCAGCAGCAAAAGGGTCATAAAGAGAGGAGACGATGTAGGAGATGAATGAGGTAAAAGTGAGAATAAAGGGAAGGGGGTCAGAGTGTTACAAGAGGGATTATAAATGGATCACAGGGTTTTGAGCTCTTCTATTTCCTACATAAGGATGTATATAATACAGACAAAGCTATTACCATGCTTAGTCCCTTTTATCAGACATTATGAGCTTATGTCATAACAAAGCGTCCACCTCCAGCTCCCTGTTTGTTATTGAAAACTCTGGTGTTAGATCACTGCTGTCTTGCCTAGCTGCCTGCATCTCTCTCATGCAGACACATTTTCCCTCTCTGTGTCCATTGTTTCTGTTTGATTGACTCGTGTTTGATCAGAGCTGTTTAAATAGTTGTCTCAATATTTATGTGGCCAATTGTGAAGATGCCGTGTGATTGTGGCCCAACTGGCAGAATATAAATTGTTCATTGCTCCCCACACCATGTGGTAGACAGGTCCTTCCACATGCCTGACAGCTCTACTTGAAAATGAAATTAGAGGAAAGGAAAGACGTACGAGCAGGAGCAGAGGACAAGGGATAATGCATGATTCACACGCAGTAAGCCTTGGCTATGTAGCACATCGAATATACATGGGGGGAGAAAGCGTAGAGGGGATCTAAGGGTTTAGAAAGAGTTAAGAAGCAGACTTTTACAAGGTGAAGTACAGCTTATGAAGGGAGCTCAGACTGAATTAGACAGTATAACTGCTACTGAGAGTCAGTGACGGACAGATTAGCAGAATGACAAATGATTTATTTAAGAATACATCTGAAATAGCAGCGCAGCTCTCTATATTTGCATTTAAAAATTGTAGAACACACTGTACATAAGAAGGAACTACTTAACTCCGCCTTCAGACAGATACATTCTCATCCAGCATGCATGACCACATACTGTATCATATTGTTGAACTATACTGTAGGTGAAACTACCAGGTTTATTGTGTGATAACTTTACTGTAATTAACAGTGAACCATCTTAAATAGAATTGAATAACATATGGGTGAGGGCTGGGGTGGCTTGTGGCGCTTTTCAGCTTGCAATCAGTGGCAGCATCTGGCCTGTGAATAGCAGTCAGGCGTAACAGTGGCAGTTAGATGTATAGAGCTGCAAGTATTTCAATAGACAGCCCTGTTATGGGAATGACATATACTCTACTTCAGTGTATAAACTGTAAGAATGGATGTTGCAAATAATGTTTTAATTTAAGAAAGATTGTTCCAAAGTATGTGATGTTGCGTTTGTTTTTAGTTTGGTATTTCATTTAATTATTTCTCTTTTACTACAGGAGATGGGGTGGAAAAACACCAAACGCAGCAGATGATATAGGCTTTGCATGGCATTCATTCACACATACATTGTTAGGACCAAGCAGCATTTTTTCAGCACTTCACCTTTAGCTGTTACACTGTATATCCTGTTATGCAGCCTGTGAACATGGAGCAATGATTTTGTCAGCATTATTAACTGCTGTTGGGCTTTATCGGGGCACAGCAGTGCATAATTGGAAAATCCAAACCCATGAAACATAACCATAAGGTCTTCTCCACCACTGTTATTTATGAATTTGAACTGTAATTTCCCCTATCTAGTCTTGGAAGTATATAAAAGATTCACAGTTAAACTCTGTGGCACAAATCTACTGTCATAATTCACCGGTTTTGTTGGTTTTCTTCTGGTCGTTTATCTGTAAGCTGAGTCAATGGCCATGTCTTGCTTTACTGTGAACTACCATACTGCCTGCTGAATGGCAATGAACATCCTCTACAGGTGTCTGAGATCAGAAACAGAGCAGACAGGGAGAGATGGAGGAGTTTCAAGGAGAGGTAAAATAAGAGACAGAGAAGAAAGGAAGGTCCAAGAGGGAGAGAAATTAGAGACTGTAGGTATGAGGCACAGCGGTAGAGAACAAGAGATAATAAGGAGTAGAGAGAAGAGAGAAGAGGAGACTGTCAGAGGATTCAACAAGAGGAACTGAGGCGGGGAGAGAGACATGATACCTCAGATATTAGAAACAGTATGAGAGGTAGAGAAGGCGTTCGATGAGTGAGCGCAGTGGGCAAAGCCACCGCAGCATCTCCAGATACGATCAGCGCGAGAATGAAGGGCAGCGGCGGGTAGAGAGGCTAGACGCGACAGCTGGCTCCAGCGGTGTGTGGTGAGGGGTGGTATTGTTTCAGCCTTTTGTAGACACTCTCCAATCCCATTTACAAATTGGAAGGGCCACCAGTCACAGTCACACAGAAACTGGCTGCTGTCACTGGGTAAGCTGGCTGATGGATGGGACCACTTTGCTTGGTGGATCTAATGATACTGGGGCAGAAGAGGTCAAAGTTGGATTATGACTGTCTGGTGGCATGAAGACTGTGGTGCAGACAGTACTCTGTCTAGTTGATAAAACCTCTGCGTTCAATTTGATTCTGTTGATAATTGACTGGTTATGGCTGGTTAGAGATATTAATGGATCCAAAAATTGTATACACGTCCCAAGTCCAGATCTATTCTGAAAAGTCCCAAGGATATACTGAGTATGCTTTGTATGTATAAAGCAATAATGCCTATTTAACACTGGGTTCAATTTCTTGCCAGAAAATAGCTGCCTTTAGTTGAAAATACCATCTGTACTTGTCAGCAGCATAACACATTACCAGAGAGGTGCAGGATTAGGAAATCACTGCAAGATAGTTTAATAATTATTTGCCTAAATAATACATTTTTGCAAAAGTACTATTTGAAACAGTCTGTTTAATGAGACAGCTGTGAACAGGGGATTTCAGTCGGCTGTGCTCCTTGCCATAAGGGGAATGGAGCACACACACACACACACACACAGAGTAGCCAGGCACAGCTTAGTGCACACGGAGCAGCGAGAGGATTTGTCTTGCGACTTTGGTTCTGTCACAGTCTGTGTATGCCTGAGAAGCATGCTGTTAAAACTAGAGCTGATCTATAGCTCATACAGCTGATTCCTCTGGTATTTTAGGGAACAGGTACCCCACATACCCTTAGTTTGGTGTAATATGACCCAGGAATTATCTGAAATCTTCTATTTTGTGATGCTGAATGAGTCTGATATGATTGAAGGTATCATGTCTCCTTCTAGTCACCTTTGTCCGCACTAGGGGTGTAACCGTGCACAAAAATCCATGCTTCGGTAAGTACTGTACCTCAGTTTTGGGGTCACGGCTTAGTACGTCATCGTTATAGCACAGAAAACAAAAGAAACACATTTTTGTCATTTATTTTGTAATATGTGATCTTTAAACAATGGCTCATTGGACATAATTCTTACTTTAAAAATGAAGCTACTGAAACATTGGGAAATAAGTAAAGAAATGTCAATATGTCAGTAATGCTCCATCATTACAAAAGATTCCGACCTGCTTTTCTCAAATGTGAAAGAAATTTAAAAAATGTCCATTAAGACAAATGTAATCAACCTATATAGAATCGAGTCAGCACTTCAGTTTAAAGTTTTGACTCACAATTCAACAGTTTTGTATTAAGTATTAATCTTATTCGACAGGGCATAATGATCCACAGAAAGTCGTGTACCGATCCAAACGTCATGTACCAAACGGTGCATGACACCCTTTTTCTGTGTCTACAATACGTTTTTTTTTCTGTAGTTTTATTGTTGCTTTTGCTTTCAGCTGGCTCTCATAAAGCCCAAGGCTCATGTCATTCCAAGACTAAATGAAACGCAGTGCTTGCCTTTGGAAGTGCGAGCTAATACTGTTACACATTAATTTTGCCCCCAGAAATCTCTCGACTCTTAATAATCGAGGAGTGCATTTGTATTCAACCCTGTCACAGTCCATGCTGTAGTGAATGGAGAGTTTGGGTGAATGAGCACAGCCCACGCGCCATATTTCCATTCTCATTGGGCTTTTAGTTTTCACTGAGCCGTGAACAGCTCTCCCATGACAGCACAGGTAGGGAGCAGCTGCGAATGGCGAAGAGACAATTTGCTGTTGAATAACCCTGGTGTTTGCATGTGAGTGACAGGTCCTTATCAGAGCTCCCGCTGGCTGATCAAAGTTGAAAGGGGGTCAGGCTGAATTAAAGACTAGCTAATTAAAATGTCCAGGGAACATGCCAGCCCTCATTTCATTTATCTCCTCGAGCTCAATTGGGGAGAGAAAGAGAGAGGTGAGATGTGGGAGAAGCGGGGGGATAAGAAGAAAGGTGTGCTATCCCACAAGTTGAACTTCATCTGATACTAGAGGATAGATTATTAAACAGCCTCTCTGTGTGTTTGGTAACATCAGAAATGTGTTGCTGTATGATATCCTGGTTTCAAAATCCCACCTGTGTGTGAGTTGATAGGTGGATGTGGCTTTAAGCAGATGATTTTGTTAGGAGTTTTGTGAGACTTTGTTCACCTGAAAGCAGAGTTCTGTAGATGGATAGATCGAGGCCCCAGGCACAAAGCAAAGCATGTAATGGGACATCCATAAAAGAGCCTATATTTTCAGCCTGCTCTCACTTTGTCTCTTTGGCATGGCCTTTTTCAAATCCCCCATTTTCACAGCCTGTTTGAGAACAGAGAATCAGGGGTTGTTGGTGTGTGTTTGCATGTGTGTGTGTGTGTCTATGTTTATATAGGGCATTAAGGCCGTTTCTTGGGTGGTTTAAAGGTTATTCTAAGATCTGTTGTATAGACTTCACCCTGCGGCTGGAGTTGTCTCTCAGGAGGCAGTTAGTGTTTTGGACTTTTTAAAACTAAACAATGCATTCACACACAAAAAAAGAAAAAGAGTATTGCTGACTCTGATAGAACGAGATGTAACTTTGTGTGGCATATATCTTTTTTTTTTTTCTTGGAAACACTCACAAGTGTTGCAACAAAATGTTACAATTTGAAAGGAAAATCTCCCCAGTCATAGTCGGTTAGTTGATTTATTGACTAGTTTATGTATTACTATTTTCTATTAAGTGTTTAATTGGGAAATAATCAGAAAATTTACTGACAATTAGAATAATCGTTAGTTAACCCCAAGTTTCACAAAAATAAATCTTCAACTTTGAAATCCAGTGTACTGCTAACGAGGATTATATTCAGCATGTCAAACTATCATGAAATGCTGCTCGAAAAATAGAAAGTAACACTTGACCAATAATTCCAATGTAGTGTAGGTGTGAGAGCCTGTGCCATCAGGTTGTCTAATAATCTAAGTGTGTGGTTTCTTTCACACCAGAGTTTCTGTTGTGAAGGTGTCTGAGGCTGACTGACACTGAGAGCGAATCAGCCTAATGAGATGCCATGTTTCTCTGTGGAAATGATTACCTCAGGAGGAGAGGCATTAGATTGATGAGTGCAATCTTTGGCTCTGTCCCTGAGATGCACCAGCGCATCTCACTCCCTCTCAGCCCAAATGACCCGTAACACTTCCTCGGAGAGTAAAATAGGGTGAAAATCTGTGCCCTACCACCTCTACTTTAAGTCACAAAATCAATTTAAGTATTGTGCTGCTTGATCTGAAAGTTCAATTTGTCATCAATCACAACTTGCCTCTGCACATGCTGATCGCCATGGTGACCCAATGTTACCCCACACTACTTGGGTAATACCTGCATAGATCTTCACTCTCTGAGCCTAGTTGTCTCAAATGGATTAAAAGGCCCTTTTTTCTGAAAATGCAAGCAGGAAATTTTAAATGTGCAATAAAGACGTGTCACACACCAACAATTAAGGCCTGTTTCTCCTCTAAAATTTTAATGCTGATTAATCGATAACTGGGGTTATTGATGCAATAAAGGATGATTGCTGAATGTCCCATTTGTTACTGTTTGGCCCACCCTTCTGAGTGTGATTGCCTCCAAGGAGGCTTAGAGACCCATTAATCAGGAGTTGGTTGATCGCTTCTCAGGTCAGCAGTGATCTGAGGGGGAAGCTCCTGGAGGTGAATGCTGCAGCAGTTTAATAGCTCACAGTGGACAAGCCATGAAGCCAGCAGATTACAACAGTAGTAATAGTAGTAGTTGTGTGCTGCTCTGGAGTAGTTATCTGAATGCAGACAGTGAGATTTCTGATCTAATTTTGTACCAGCTCACCACGAAATCTGTGTTACGATCAGGAGAGACGAATTAATAGATATTAAACAATGATAATAGAATGCACTGTAGATTTGAGGTTTTTGGTGCAGACTTCAGTTAGATTGATTATGGAGATGGCTCTAATAATTGTCAGTAACATTACCCCCAAAACTAATCACCACTCTGATTCTAGATGGAGTCTGACAACGGCGGAGTGGGTGGTGGTTGGATGCTGGCATCACCTTCAGGAGCTGTAAGCAGAGAGCACTAATTGGATTGATAATAGGGGATTGTGATTAGTGATTGAGAGGAGTGGTGGCTTTAGGGTGCAGCTAGGCAAAGTGTGGCAAGAAAGGCGGAGCCACTGTCTCCCTGTCATTTTGTATTTCAAGTTGTGAATCCCTTGCGTGGAGCTCAACAAGGTCACAGGTGGCGTGCATGGTAAAGTTCTCATGAATGACCTGTGACACTGTATTTAATGTAAATAAATGTAAATTTCAGACTTCTGCTTTCTACTCTGATATAGAACTTAATTCATATACAGCTTCTGCACCGCTCAAGTATTATTTGTAGATTGCTGTAGGTGCCAGTCTGGCAGAGTTCGGTCTGGCCATACTTTTAGGCTTACTCAGTGGTGTGAAGTGAAGCTGTAAGGAGTTGCCTTTTAGATTTTTAAGTGACACAATAATAGAGAGAAGCTGGGGAGTATATGAATGGATAAGAGCCAAGAGGTGTGGCAGAGAGGAGGTAATGAATGAAGGTGCAGAGGAGAGTGAATGAAGTCGTCTTCCTGATTGAACTTTAGCTAAGCTCCATTTAACAACTGCTATTCCATTGGTAGAGCATCAACAAAGCCATACACATCTGTTACTGATGAGCCCGTCACTCTAGAGTTTATTAAGTATTATGACTGTAGGGTAACAAATTGCCATCCTGCTGCATAACTTCACAAACAGTTTATACAATGTATGCATTGAAGCATACATGAACAACATGGAAATGGCATCCATGAACTCCCTTCCTACTCAGGCTAAAAAGACTGTGGTTGTACTGGGCAGCCTTGAATTAATAATGTTTGTATACATACAAGTGTAATAATCAGTTACTTAGAATCTCTAAATGCTGATTTCCTATCTATAACTCAAACTCCTTGATTATGTATGTACAGTATAACTCAGGTTTGTACCTTTATGTTGACTGTAGCAGCTTATCATTTTAATAACATATTAAATTCATAAATTGATTGTCTATTGCCTGAGCCATTAGTGGTTGAGTATGAAGTTAAACCCTGTCGTTGGCTATTCACAGTGGAGTGGACGCTCAAGCCGCCTGTGTTCTAGTGGTTTTTATTCTGACTGTACAGGATCTCACTTAGCATGCTGATCCAGCTCTGGAGTGGATCCTCTGGGAGACAGGAGGTAGTGTTCTGAGGCCAAGGCTTAACTCTGGGACTTGATGCTTCACATACTCTCAAGTGCACCCGCTTTCTATTGATACTCCATACAGTATATATAACATTCTGCTTGAGGCGCTTATTAGCGTCAACATCTTTATCAAAGAAATGTGCTAATCTATCAGCCACAATCCTCTTTCTTCATATCCAAATTAGATCAGTCGTGTAGTAATTCTTATTCTACTTTTATGACCTAGGTAGCATCATACTAATAATGGAAACATCAAGATTCAAATTCAAAGATCTTGCAATACAACAGTCACAGCTGAGTTTTACTTAAAGTACAAATTAATTAAAATGTGCTTGTTTCAGCAGATTAAATTCATGCAATGAATTGGGCAAGGACATTATGTTTGTGTTGTTTGGCAGGAAACATACTGATACTGTATGAATTACTGGTTCTTATCAATCATCAAAATTATCAAAATTTAATTTTGCATGCAGATTATTTTTTTTTTTTGGCACACTCGCGGCATGAATCAATGGATGGCAGTATTGGTCTGACTGTCGGTCTGTCTGTTGGCCGGTTGTCCACCACTTTGATCCTGACTGAAATGTCTAAACAGCTATTGAATGTATTGCCATGAAATTTTACGCAGACATTCATGGTCCCCAGAGGATTAATCGTAATGACTTTGGTGAGCCTCTGACTTTTCCTCTAGCACCACAATGAGGTTGCTATTTGTGGGCTTTAAGTGAAATATCCTAAATAAATATTGGATGGATTATCATGAAGTTTGGTACACACATTCATGCCCCCCTCGGGATAAATTGTAATAATTTTGGTGATCCTCTGACTTTTAATCCAGAGCCATCACATGTTCAAAATGTGGTATTTTAAGTTGCTGTTCAGAGAGAGACGACTAATATATGCCCATCATTTCCCAAATGTCTATGGCCTCCATCAGCCATGCACATTTTGTACATAATATATGACAGGAGACTTTTCACTCCAGTTCTAAAATTGAATGAGTCAATCTAAGATACTGAATGATGACAATCAGATTAGTGCTGGAGCCCATTTCTTATTTTTCATTTCAGAATTGAGCGTTTTCAGAAGCAAGACAAGTCATCTCTTAAAAGTAGTTTTTCATTCCCTTCAGTATGTTTCCTGCCAAACAACACAGACGCAATGTCCTTGAGCTCCAAAGTTTGTCAGGTGAACAAAGGCAAGAGAGATCTCTCTGATACATTAGCCTTTGTATCCCCTCTTCACTCTCTTTCTGACTCTTGTTGCCTTTCTCCATCTCTCGCTGACACTTTTTACTTTGTCTCTTCTCCTACGCAATCACATACACACAGTGTTCTGTTTTCAAATTCCAGTGCTATTTATAGAGAATACGTGTTCCCAAAAAGTTTCTCCAGTATGTTAAGCAGTGTTTAAAGGTTTCACTTTCACTCTGAGCATACTACGGATCTAGCTAATAATCAACAGCTCCTTGAGCTCTCAACAGTTGATAGCTTTCTACAAGTCTTAGCTGAACACTAGCTCCCAAGGTCAGCTACAGTAAATCTATTCATCAGGAAAATAATAATGTAATTTTAATCTACCTTGGCTGACAACATTTTATAAAGGGCTGCAGTGTACTGTGTGTGCAGTCTAAAGCTGACAGAATGGATTAAGACCATTACATTTGTCACACCGCTTCTTTAGTGTCGAGTATCTAAACAAAAGGGAATTGGCACTCTGACCGCCACAGAGTACATTGGCACAAAGACCTGCCATTAATTCAGAGCACTGAGAGGATTCCTAATCCTTTATTGAGTCTCTCCATTTATGTAGTATCACGCTTTTACAGCATTTGAAAAGAGCATTGCCTAAACTACATTTTGTTTTCATAATTAAATAATGAGATCACATATTTGTCCCAGTAATATCTGCTTTGTTTAGGTGAGTTTGTGTGGTGTTTTGTTTATATCGCTAAATTAACATGCATGCATGCATTAAACACTAATCTGGCTTTATGTACTGTATATTTGTGGCAAAAAAAGGTGCTGGAAGCTGATATCAGCTGCACTGCAAATGAACTTTTATTAAATTCTAGAGAGATCTAAAATATTAGAGAGATTTTTCTGCCTAAAAATAGTAACTTTCATCATATATCAAAAGAAAAGAGGGCTATGATGAGCTTTAGCGATGATGCACCTCTACCCCTAGACATCGAGAGCAAAATGTTGGTCTGATTTTTGTAGTTTTGGCCATCATTTTTATTGGTTATGATAACATGTCACCCTTCAAATATTATTGCAGAGATCTGAGGATGTGGTGACACCGCCAGACACGGCTTTAATTTTGGATTCTCACCAGGAGAGCAACACGATCTGTCAGACAACCAGACAGGTTTTAAACAAACGTCCCTGTTCCATCCAATTATCACAATCATTTATTTGTAAATGGAAAAAAAAAAAGTGAACATAACCAAAGTCAACAATTGCATCATAAAACTACGTGCACACATTACTACAGCAAGGACATACACTTTGAGACAGGAGGTTATGGACAGCTACGATGGACAACCTATCTGATTGTGAGCCGCTTTCCCAAATGCTGTATGTAGAGGAACTGGCATGTTACTGTATTTCTACAAGTAATCTCATGAGCAAAATGATATCATAACAAAGAGGACTAATAGCCAAATCTAGGAAAATAAGAGCCTTTGTTGTAAAACATTAGGTTAAGTAAAAATCAGGGAGTTAAAAAACAAACTCAAATATTGAATAGACCTTTCACATCGCCATCAAGCTAAATCTACATTAAAAGCTTAATAGCGAGGTGCCATACCACACAATAAAAGCACCTTCCTGCCTTTTGATTTGTTCACATGACAGATTTTAGACATGTCACTGACACCACTTGAGCACTATTCCCTATATATTATGTGTAAATGCATTTAGACTATTCATGCATTCCTACATTCCTTCTGTGTATTTTTGCTCAGTTTCTCAAATAAAACCATTGCTCTCTCTTTTTTTGACTCACAACAGATCAGATTTTCAAGAACACCCAATAAAATGTAGGAATCCTGCATGATGAATTTTGCACCGTGGATAAATCAGAGCATCTAAATGATGGCATCCCTCGGAGTTAACATGTTTCATGAACATTGCCCATGGCCATTAGCTTCAGATTCTATGAAATTGATTCGGCATGTTCAATATAACCCAATTTAAAAATTGATTGACTTTCTCATCCTCTATATGTGAATCAGCATTTGTCATCTGTTTCAGCCAGGTTATCTCTCCTCTGAGTGCACGTCAGGCTGTCACTGACCTTCAGATATGGAGAACTGTATGAAAGATTGGATAGAAGGGTTGCCATTAATAGGTGGAAAGAGGTGTCCTGAAAGAAATGAGGTCAGAACAATAGAGTGTGGGAGCATGTGGGGTGGCTCAGCAAAGGGACATGGTGCGAGACAAAGGGACAAAAAGGAGAGCAGTCTCTTTTCTCTGTGGCAAATAGATTCCATTCTCACTTTGCAATAATGTCCATGCTGTTGCAAACAAACTGCCATCTTTGTGTCCCTCTGTCTGCACCCCTGCCTCTTTTTCACACTGGCCAGATTTAGCCTGGCTGTAAGTCTCACCAATGCAGCACTATCCACGAGTCTCTCCCGCTCCCCTGACATGGCTCATTCCCCCATCACCGTGACAGTGGCAGTCCACTGTGGGGGAACTGTCTCAGTTCCTACACACAGATAAAAATAAATGTCTCACACAAAGAGACAAGTACTTCCATGGCTACTGCCACCTTAAGTCACAACTGCATTAATTGTATTAGTTGCTTGATGGCGGTATTTTTTGAGCGTGTAGGATTGTGTGTTTTGCCAGTAGTCGCATAAGAGAGAGAAGTCAGTGATGGGTAGCAGGAAATGGAGGCACTGAGCTAATACTGGGGTGGTGTTCAGGACCGGATATTACTATTATGACTTGATTGGCTGTTATGTGGAGGGTTTTAAGGCTCTAGTTTGGACTGATGCTGATTGACTAAGGATGTGGCTTGGTTGCAAAGAGGTTCCCTGGGACTTATGTAGGGTTGGATCAGTGGCTGGGGCTGCAGATGGGCATCCTGGGTATGAGGGGTGTGCTGGATGAGGCTGTAGTGTGGGGATGTGCTGGTCCCTGCAGCGTGTCTGTTTACTCTGCTGTTCTGTTGAATAGTGGAGGGAAATGATGGAGGAGTGCTGTTTGACAGAGCACTGTCATGCCTCAGTTAGCACTTTGGGAACCTAGCAGCCACTGCACTGCAGTAGACCCACTGACGGGCGGTGCTCACTTGTTTTGAATTCCCTATTTTAACCATTATGCTCAGACTTTGCTTAAATTGATCCAGTGTTTAGTTTTTTAGCCACGCTAGCGGCATGGCTCTAAGGAGGGTAACGCTGTTGCTGTTGCTGTTGGTTGGTCCACCAATTTGGTCCATATTAAAATATCCCAACAACTATTGGATGGATTGCCATGAAATGTTGTACAGACATTCATGGTCCCCAGGGGATGAATCCCACTGACTTTGCTGATCCCCTGACTCATCATCTAGTGCCACCAGCAGGTCAACGTTTTCACTTATCCTGTGAAATATCTCAACGTCTACTCAGTGGATTGGCAAACAATTTTGTACAGAAATTCATGGTTCCCAGATGATGAATCCTAATGACTTTGATGATCCCCTAACTTTTCCTCCAGCGCCACCATGAAGTTCACATCAGTGTTTTTTGTGCCTACAGGGTAGATTGCCATGAAATTTGATACACACATTCATGTTCCATTCTGGACAAATTCTAACGACTTTGGTAATCCCCTGATTTCTCATCTAGCGCCATCATCAGGCCTAATTGTCTAAGTACAGTCTCACAGCGTCGCTACTGTGGCTGTAGTCTCTTTGTCTTAAATTCTGGGCTTAATTCATAGTATAAATCCATACTTTACTCCTACAGGAAGGTACAGTAGCCTGCCTGTTGGCCTCAGTAAGTTATCTGCTAGAAAGACCAACTATTGAAGCCTAGCTATGACTTTACAAAACTTATATCATCAGTCTGAATGTCTCTTGGGGTGAAACCAGCCTGCATTATGCCATTACTGTAGTCTGTTCCCACATTTCTTTACCTGTTGGTCCTATACTACTATCTTTCTTTCTGACAGAACTACTTTACAGCTCCAATGCACCTAATTTATATAGTCAGTGCCATGGCATTCATACATTTTCCATCCGAGTCTGTACCAATATTCCAAACTGATTTCCATGCTGCCCGGCAGAAAGCTGTGCTACAGAGAAAGCACTAGCAGCTAGACCAAGGCGGTTCAAGAAAATGAGTGTTCCATTATTTATGCTCCCCTCACTAACTTTATGATGCCGTTAGGTGGTCATGCTGTTGTCCTCTGTCTCCTTTTATTAGCTGTGGTTCACCGCTGCATTTTAATGGATGCGTCAAAGAATGAAGTTTCCTTTTGGCAATGTAGCAAGGAGCCAGTTTCTCAGGCTCGGTGAAACAAAAGCATAGATGATGCACATCATAAGATGAGAGCACACTTTTAATGAGTTGGTTTGTCTGCCTGCCAAAGTCCAACACTGAATGTGTAGAATTTTACCAGCTAAGCACTTTTTTACCGGTATTGGTCTGAAAGCGGTAGTGGCCTGAAATTTAGTGGCATCGACTGTGTATGTGTAGTGATTTTACCATAGTGGCCTTCTTTTATTTCATTTCAATATCCAATTTCCTAAAAAACTTGTTTTTATTGTTTATTTTTTTATGAGTTCTCTGTTTACTTTGTGAAGTATTGATGTTAGTTTTCTTCTCCTATATCCTGTTTCAGCTTTTAAACAAGTACAGCAGTTTATACCATAGTCTTAGTGAATACTGTTTATTAACTGGCCAGAGGGTGAAATGCACTGATAGTTTGGTTCAATTGTGATTGATGCTTTTGTGATGGCCCTTCTGCTTAGCTAGCTCTGAGTTCCTGTCTGCAGGGGCTGGACCTGAAGGCAGCACAATCAGCGGCATGGGACACGCTTGGGCCGGGTGTGCCCCACTGACAGTGTATGAGGCCAGAGTAGCAGCTAGTCCAGTGAGACCTCCTCTCCCCACACACGGCCGTGTTGTGGCTTCTTGTTGACTTATCCTTTCTTTTGCTACATAACACAAATGCAGCATACTTTAACTCTCGAAACTCTCACTACCCGTGGACAATTCAAGACGATGATCTCAAACCACTTCACCTCAGTGTGCAATTGTTTTCACTGAGTATCGTCCTGTTATGATTTGTTTAACTCTGCATTTTCAATGTATCTCGACGTCATTGCAAATGAGGGAAACCTCAATGACGTTCAAGGCTTAAATAAAAGTTTGAATGAATGAACGAACTCATCCACTCCCTACACTGCTAATATTACAGTCTACGGCTACAAGGTGCTAATAACCTGTTTAACCATAAGAACATACTGACATTTTAACAAGCCCAGTAAATAAACATAGACATGGTTAACTTGTATGAGGTGGGGTACTTTATGTCTAGCACACAAAAGCACAGCAGTTAATAAAGAGTGAAAACACATGACAAAATGAGAAGTTGCATTGCATCTCTGTGGCCTATTAAATACAAGTTTTATTTAGGAAAGTCTCTCAAATTCGTTGCACTCTATACATTCAAGATCATAATATAATTATGTGAATTGTACCCACCTCTTTAAGGCTGTTTGCCCTGACACATACATTTTTGTTTAACTGAATATGGAGATAGCAATTATGCTGTGTGCATACTACATTACTGTATACAGTGTTAATCATAAAGTGAAATAGTTACTGCAGGTATTTAAGATAAATGTTGACATGCTTATTATCAAATCAAAAAAATCTCCATGTGTTTGTACAAAGTTGTAGTAGCTGTCCTGGGTGTCTTTAGCAACAAGATATTCATACCATAGCACAAACCTAGATAATGTGAGGGTTTCATTACCTAATTAGAGATGCAGGTCATTGGCAGATTATCTAGCAGCTGCATGGAAATGTAGAATGGCATTCATTATCACCATTCATGGCAACAGCTCACTGATTCCTCTGCTCTTACATATGTCGCCGTGACTCTGGACTCACTTTCATTTCCAGTCCATCTGCTCCGTGTCACATGGCATGTGTGAATACGAAACACCTTGAGTGGAAAGGCAGCACCCTGCCCTTATACACAGCTTACAAGCCAGCTTTTGATATTTAAGTGGGATTATAGTGATATCATGCCCTGAACCCTTCAGCTTATTTAGCTAATATGTTTCAGTCAAAGTGTGAAAGAGCACCAACCTTTGCAACAGCGGTGACTACTTGTCTCGGCTCCAATTCAAACATCAATATTGAATGTGTCTTAATCCTTGCTGTCTCAAGCGTGCCCATGGGTGGATCTCATATTAATGTCTCTAGTTTTGAACAGGTACTGAGCCTTAAAATAGACCGACTTCAAGGAAATACTTTTGTACGGCCAGTGTAGTTTTACCTCATGCTAGGTAATAATGGTCCCTATGATGATAAGGCCTGAATGGGTGAGAATGCTCTGCGGATATCTAAATGCCACGCTTGGGCAGTGTTGACTCGGGCAAAATGCCATAGCTCTCTATTGACACTGTGAATGGAGCCATTCTCGACTTTTTCCACAATCCTGTTTTTCTATTGTAACACCACAAAGGCCAAAGAGGGAGTATAATATAAAGTGTCATAGACTAGACTGGCTAATGTCTCTGGACTGGAGTATGTGATCACATATCTTATTAATGTCACATATTATGCACATAAAGGAACAGCTACCTGCTGTTTGTTTGACACATTCGATGTTAGCCAGGCAAATCTTAATAATAATTCTGCCTTAGTAGCTTTTTATTTAAAATTACTTTGTGTTTGGATTTCAGGTGAATATGAGTGTTTTGTGTGTTTTTTCTTTTAAATCTTTCCTAGTGTATTGTGAAACAGCCTGCACAACCTTCTTGAAGCCACACCATCCCCATCATTCTCTACTCAGAGGCTTAGGGCTGATTGCAGGCTCTTCTTCTAGATAATGTCAGGTCAAGGATTGTTTACCACTTCGAGCTACCTTTCCTTCACTCAACCAAATCCCAACTTTGAATTTTTTTTTGCTTGCATTCTTGTATTCCTTCAGATGAAATGGGCTAGAAAATGTAGCAAACAAATAAATAGCTCCACATGCAGAGGAGTACATGTACAAACACTCCCACATAATGTGGTAACATGGTGTTTGAAGTAGGACTTCAATTGGACACCCCTGAACAGTGTGCAACTCGGTATCCCACACAACACATCCCTGCTCCCTCAGATCAGCATTCAACCGTTCTCCCATGTGGCCAAATCTTGGAAGAAATGCAGAACATTGATGTATCAATGCAGAAAGGGGCAAAGCCAACTGTTGTGGTTGTCACAACAGGATGGTTTCAGAGAGTAAAATGTGCTTAATCCTTGGTATTTGTAAAACCATGGGATCATTTCTTGATCCTCTGATTATATGTTAAAACAAGTGTGACTTTATAATGGGATTTGTTTTCTTTGTTCTAACGTTATTTCTTGTTGGAAGGAGTGGATTGCAATTAAATCATACATACAATATTTAAAGCATACATAGATTACTATGACAGACTGTATATAAGATTTAGGTTTAATTAAAGTATATGCAGTGAACAGAAATACTGTTCATACAGTATTTGCTCATTTCAATCAGTGCACAGTTTGCAATAATTATATTAGACACGCAAGATCTCTGGGTCATCGTGTGTAATATGTATATGTGTAAAGTTTGGACATATTTCTATAAAAAAGCGAAATTAAAAAAAAAACAACTCACAATCACAGAGACAGTAGCTATTTTCTGAACTATAACTAATAATTCAAGGTGAAAGGATGGGAAGTAGGAAACAAATGAATGTTGACAACATCTCACTGAAATTGGCTTCAGTTTGATAAGCTGAGAGGATTTATAGGTCTTCACGGGCTCTTTCCTCTCCTCTATGGAGTGAAGAGATTGCCAGGTTGTTCAGTTAACGTCAAACATATTTTGAATGGAAAGTGTTTTGGAGGAAGGACAAGACAGAAGGATAAGTGATGAGGGAGAAGAGACTGTTGTACATGATGAGATATTGAAGTAGATTTTAGAGGGGACACAGACGTGAGGCAAAGATACTGCGTGTGGTGAAAAGGACAGGTGCACGCAAGTCAGTTATTGTAGTTTGGCCCTATGATTTATCAACACGGACAGCAGCAGCAGCAGCAGTGGCTGAGACACACAGCTCATGCAGGTAGTTAAGGTACTTTTAAGGTACTTAGGCAGTTTGCATCAAAAATAGCAGTTGTTCTTTTCAGAATTATAACTCAGTCAAATCATTAAAACACAGACATGATACATATATTTTTTGATTCAGTGTGGCTTACACTCTGCAAGGATATCATTATCGCAGCTGTCCATCGCCAGTTAACATCAGTAAAGCCTCTTAAACATCACAGAAAAAGACACCCCCGTATAACTCCAGAACCTGCCTGAAAGTCATCACGTTTTTAAGTTTTCTGCAGTATCAAAGTAATCCAGTGACAGTTATCTGTTCTTTCATGGGTTCACTGCAAACAAGAACTGCTAATAGCTAATTTGGCATACTTTCAATGGTACCAGTTTACAAAAATGTAAACAATTATGGGCTTAAATAATGGTTGTACCCCACAGCGTAACGCACTGAATCCATGGTAGTATTATACAGTAATTCCTGTTAATCTCCCAAAGCATTATAGGAACTATAGTTCCAAAATGATTTTGTCTAGATGGTGCTAGTTTTGAGCTCTGTATGAAGCTACATGTACTGGAAATGGAAGTATGAGCTTGTTCTACCATTTTGCTTTGCTTTCTCTTCATCAGCAGACTGACTTATCGATCAAATTGATTTCCATTTAATTATTAATTGCTGAATTCAAAACTGTTGTGACAGTTATTTGATGTGTGATTCATTACCTTAATGGTAGCCCAGTGCATGTTGTTGGTACCAGCAGTATATTATGTGATTTTGTAATATAATATCTTTTTGTGTATTTTGTGTACCTAATGAATATAACAAGCAATGTACCTAGACTTTTCTTCATATAAATATTGTTTGTAAAAAACAAAAACAACAAAGCAAAGCAATTTTGTCTTTTTAAACAGCTGAGATGTCTATGTGTGTAGTCAATATAGGGTCCTTATAAGGACAGAAGTATAAGAATATGTATATGTTTGTGTGTCCCAGCACATAAGTCTTTGTGTGTGAGCATATGTACGTGCGCGCGCGCGCGTGTGTGTGTGTGTGTGTGGGTGAGACAGAGACAGAGATGCAGGGAGTGATGCAGGTCATTGAAATGTAGACAAGCATTCAGCCAGATGCTGCAGAAATCAATCCCAGCGTAACAGATGGCAAGATCACTAGGAGCACGATTCTCTCACCTTTTTGTGCTGTGCTGCCCCCACGGGATATTCAACATGCCTGTCTTCTATAATGATTTTGGCCTATAGTACGCACATGATTTTTGCACATGCTTTCATACCTAGAAATGAGATGTTTGTTTTGATTGGAGGTTCTGGGGGAATACTCCGGCATTCAGTATGAAGTTGGGCCTAAAGAGGGTAAATCACCATAAAAGAATTACATCAAGGTGCAAAATCTAACAGCGCTGTGGTGTACCACAGTGCCTTCATCCGTTCTTCAGAGGAATTTTATATTTCCTTGAAAAGATGCTGAAGTTTCCACAGTCAAATTTTAGGGATTGAATTGTATTAAGTTTGACTCTAGCCAACCATGACTTCATTTATTGTGCTTGGTATTGAAATGGTGGGATTTCTCATGGTCTTACATTCATGTCTATTTACAAAGTTATTATGGCTGTTATTAAAAAGTGGTGAATGCTTTGCCATCACCAGTCTCATCCTTGGTTGAAGTATGTTATGAATGTGCTGAATCCCGGTGAAAAGAAGGCCTGAGATATTCAGAAAACGCTGCTGCTGCATTTTCTTTTTTCAGTTGGATGAAAAAATATTCACAGGGTAGCCTTTTCCCAGCAGCTCACTGATTTTCATATTGACTCAATCTGTAACTGAGCCAAGATTGGGTCTGGTTTCCCCCCTCTGTGCAAACCTTTGCTTAAATTGATCATTTCCCATTCTAATACAGACAATTGCACAGATGTATTCTCAGAAACACACAGCTGTTTTTCTCTGTTGCTTTCTATCTCTCTGTCACACACCCTTTCATGTGAAGCTTTAGTGGTTGTTTTAGGAGCTGAGCGACAGTCAGGGCTGTTGGACAGGCCAGTTGGCCTAGACGTTGAGATCTCATTACCCGAGCTCTCTGTCTCTTTCTTGGCACAGCTTTTGATTTTGTCAAAATAACTGATAAATGTAATACACACAGGGAAACATGTTGCCAAGGTTTTTGTTATGAATGAGCTCGCCTACTCATAATGATGAATTGGATTTTAATTGCCAAAAGTTGGTATTGTTAATGACAATACAATATATCATACAGGGCCCCAGCCCACACACACTGATACCAATTTATATCTCTGCGGATGCCACAGCAACAACACTGTATTTTATGTGAACTCATATTCTTCTCCCGTACGTGTCTTTTCTGTGTGACATAATATCCAAAGTCCCAGAGAGAGTATAATACCATCTATCCACCAATACTGTAACACCCGTGGAAAAATGGCTTTGTTCTTCAGACAACAGAAAGTGTCTTGTAGGGAGCTGTTATGTGAAGTTGCTTCTTGTTTTTTTCTGCAGAAAGATATGTAATAAAGGGGCTTCAGCTGCTGTGAATTCCCCTGGCTCCTTCTACGCTATAATGCTACTGTACAGTATCTCTGGGGGAAAAGACGCTGGCAGACAAAGCAAGTTCACCCATGGAGAGTTTGGGAACAGGATAGAAAACAGACAGATATATGTGCATACAGACACACTGATATTCACACTCACAGAGGCACAAATCCTACCTTGGTAAACACTATCTACAAAGAAAGAGTTACAGAAAAGGTAAAGATACAGAATTTTTACACATGGCTACCTCTCATTGCAGTCAGGGGACAGAGAGATTAAATCAGCAGCTTAACTTGTTCTCAATTAAAATGTAGAGCACAGTGAGCTTCAACCTTCTGTCTCCTCTTCCAGCACAGTCGTGCTTTAGTATGTTCTCTGCCTTTGACCCTACTCGGTCCCCTCTTTGGTCTTATTATAGACAAATTCCTTGGATATATAAAAGGCTTCCACTGGTTAATCAAGAGCACTAATGGGCAATAGTTATCAGTCATGTTGCAGCAGCAAAAAGTTTCTACTTCTATTCTGCTTTCTATTTTCTGATTTGCATATTTGCAATTTACAAAGTATGCCTCATATTAGAATTTGTTAATTCCTGCAAAATGTTAAGCTAAAATAACCAGAAATATTGGCACAGTTTTCAGTCACAAGGAATCATGTGGTTGAACAGTGTCACACCCACCCACAGCTGGAGGACTGCCGCACCCCTGCTCCTACAGTCTATTTGTACTAAACTTGTCCACCAGTCACCAAACGATTTCTGAGTCTCGACTGATTAGCTTCATAAACGTTTCCCATAAACACCGTTTCAGTGAGATAAAGTCACTAGATATGATTGATCACGAGATGCAGAATACTGCGTGCGGTAAGCTACAGAATAAAATCTGAAGGTTATCCAGCACACGCCGTGATTGCTCATTACAAAGTGACCGCTCGTGCTTGCCCACAGCCTCGGGAAAAAGAACCCACGCCAGCATCTGCTTTTGGTCTCGTGGGGCGTTCACAAATTCTACTTCCTCAGCAAGGTCACACCAGAAAAAATTATCCACTGACTACTCACGGCCATTTTAACCACAACCATTCCGCTAAACCAGACCCTGAATTAGCTCAGGGGTTTAAATGGCTACTAAACCAAGGATATTTAAGATCAGTGATCAATAAAAAGAATCAACATGAAATTCCTCTTCTTACCAAAACATAGTCCCAGGAATGAAATCTGCCACCTGTCTAATACAGGGTAAATCTTGACTGTAGCAGGTAAAAGTTTCAGGTCACCTGCCACCATGGCAGATAGGTTTTTCTTATATTAATAAATATTATTTTTATAAAGCAATTCTTAAGTTAAGAATAGTCAGGGATTAGGGTTTCTACTGTCATGTACCACTGACTCAGTGTTTACAATTTCTGAAGTGTTCTAAGTAGTTTTAAGAAGGAGCAGACAAAAAATGTTTTAAAAAAGTAGCCAGTAAAAATGTTCAGTAACCTGCCACAGTGGCAGGTGAGGAAAAAACTTAATTTCAGACCCTACATAGACCTAATATCCAAGCAAGCCAGGAATAGTGACATATCCTGATATGAGGGTGAGCACTTAGTGTTGGAAGCTGTGGAGGTGTGGAAGCGAGGCTGAAAGAAGCAGAGACAGAAAGCTGCAGTGTGTAGGTGGCACCCACACAGCTCAGCTTGGCTTAGCTGGCCCTGCATTAGCTAGAAGGCTAGAGCCTGTTTGTCTGAAATCTCTTAGGAAGGGACAGATCAAAGGCAGGGCAAGGGGCCACAATACAGCTTACACACTTTCTGAGGCAGCAGCGCACATGTACATTTATGCGCGCAAACACAGAGAAACACAGAACACACTTGCTCCCTTGGCTCCTATTGATTGCTTTCTATATCTCTCCTCTTTTCCTCCAGCTTCAGAGTCCCCACAATAAAGGCCTGTCTTCGCAGGCAAAGCATTTAGCAGTTGGAAAAGTCAACTCCAGCCTGCAGCCAAATGCTGTGTATGTACAGGCTTTTATAATGAAGACATGTTTGTATGGAGAATATACGTTTTTTCTTCTGCAAATAGTTGATCTTAGGGTTGGATGGCAAAAATTGGAAAAAAAAAAAAGATAGCTACTCCCCAGGGGTGCATGACACGGCCTTTCAGCCATGCTAGTTTTGTCCCCGACATTGCGGTAGCCAGAAGTAGCTTTCATGCTGCTCTCTGGGGGTAAAATCATTACACTACGTCGTAATGGTTAGCGTAGTTAGCATGCATTAGCTCTGAGGGCTAACTTGGCTTGTTTACTATATTACGGTATAGCGCTCGCCCTGAACGTACCACCAAACCCCGTTCAAAAATCTGGCAGTTCAATAAAGCGTTGCTTGATAGTCGATATGAAAAAAAGAGGAACCAATAGTTGAATATTCGTATTGAACAGCCAAATCTGATTCGACTGACAAAATTCTGAGTCGGGTACAGCCCTAGTCCCCAGGGAATAACGAGCCAAATGACTTTGGTGATTCCCTGACTTTTCATCCAGCCCCATCATCAGGTCAAAAGTTCAATATGTCCAGTACTTTTGTTTATCTATCAACAGTTTTTATTTTTTATTTTTTATAATGAGCATTACAGCCTCACAGAGCCGCTAACGTAGCTGTAGACTCTGTTTAATCAAACAGCCGATTAAGGCTCCTAAAGAAGCCATTGCCTGTATCACATATTATCATTTCACAACCTGACACATCTTGCGCCTTTTAACATGACACTCACTCCTTTTGATTGGCTTTTTGATCCCGACACAGATTAAACAAAAGAGATGACAACCAACAAGACGTGTGATTTGTGTCGTCCTCATTAAACTTCACTGGGGCGGTTCTTCTTGCGTCATCTGCGTGAACAGTGGGATCATCCTTTGCCTCTGTGTGTCAATAAATGTTGATTGCTTCATTTGTTCATGGTATTATAAACACATATGCAGTTCTTTGTTTGCTGTGGCTCTTTGTCCGTGTTGTTATAATTACTGCATGCTAAATGTCATACTCTGACAGCTGGGGTTTAGAGTCAAGTCCTATGGGGTATTGATTGTGGACAATGGCTCCAAGGGACTCATTGTGCAATTTGTACAGGCTTTTGTCTCAGGAGGATTTATTTATACCACATTTATGCACGCAGTATGTTATAATGGTTGAATGGCTGGAATGTAACATGTATTCCTCTCTGAAGCAGACATGGTAGTTAATGTGGTGTTTTTAATTATGAGTGTCTGTATGTGTGTGTGTGTGCACGTGCCTGCCCACCTACGTGTGTCACATGTAATGAGGCAGCATGCCTCCTTCATGACCCTCCCTGCCTTGTCATCTCCTCTAAACCCTGACAAACATTAGGCTGACAGGTGGTGGCAAAACATGTCAAATCCAATGATTAACATTTTTCCTCCCCATCTTTCTCGCCCTGTCCATCTAGCGTCAAAACAGTCTCGGTCTTGTGTCAGGCCGGTGTGTGTGTGCGCGTGCGTGTCTGTGTTCATGTGCAGTGCGTGTGTGGGTTTGAGTCCTGTCACTTATAGGGGTCCTCAAAATGTCCATCGGTCAAATATGATTGGTGGGTCACAGGATGAAAAGCAAATTGACCCAGAGAGGGAATGTTTGTTTGCCTTTAGAAAAAGGACACATGGATCCATCATTTAAATCTGATTCTCCTTCAGGGTCAGACTCGTTACAGTCAATATTGTATTAAAATGTTCATCATGTGTGTCTGTACCAAAGATGGAATAGCATGGATAGTGTTGTACTAATAGAACAATTTCTGTTATGCTAGCATTAGGTGATTTTAAGTTTAAAAGATTTGTGTTGCTATAGCTAGGCTGAGCTGACTGCAGTGTTCTTGTTGTAACTATAAGGTGTTCAATCAAGTAAATATTGTATAACAATGAAACAATGTGTTTATGGCATACAGTAATTGTGCATACATATTTAGAAGAATCCCAATGAGTGCTTGAACATGAATGATATGAAATATTCGGTGTTGAGTACATCTTTGTAGCCTTGTATACTTTTTTAGTGCTGTGTTTTGTTTGGTAAAATATTAATGAATTTCATTTCTGAATTTCATTTCCATTACAGTCAAATTATTGGCAGTCTTTTCTTTTGGAGATTTCAGAAAGATTCAGATTTATTCAGAAACAAAATTTACAAAAATGCAAATTATTATGAAAGAAATACTGCACAGAGTTAAACACATTGTGGTCTCACAATATAAGCCAATGAGTTGGTATGAGCAGTTGCCTAGCAACTACTTTACAGTGTTTGAGAAAATGGTGTAACCCAATTACTTACTTAATGTTTTAAGACTTTTACCATTGTACCATCATCTCTATGCTATAGATGAGGGCTTCTTGCATGATGGAAGATATATCTAAGATACATGTGCCATTTCGTTGTTCTGAAAAAGAAAAATGCAAATCAGGGGGCTTTAAAATGCCTTGGCATTTTAGGCACTAGTACAAATGGAGAAGCACATGTGAAATTCTTACTTGTGCTGTAACACCACTAAAACCATAACTGATGCTCAGGCGTTCTAGTATTCTCTCTCTCTCTCTTTAGACAATCCACAGTCAGAATGCCAGCCCCGTATTTGAAGGCATGGTAAAGAGCAATGTAAAGATTATCGTCTCTTGGTGTATACGCGTGTGCTTTCACTCTCTGATGCCCATCACTTTCAAATGCCATCAAATGCTCGGACCAGCAGCAGGGTGTCTTCTAGGCTGAGAAATGTGGGGAGCTCGGTTTGTTTTCTCTCTTGAACATAACATTTGAAATACACAGTTAGGGCAATACTGTGGTAAGACTGCAAGCCCTTAGTTAGAATAAATACATATTCCTTTCCCATTCTATTGGTTGATCCCTCTAGTCCTGTGCTAATATCAGCCTACTGTGAGGTGTTGAATTTAGTAAAAGCCATAAGTACATGAGAAAATGATACATGATGCACTAAAAATATACAAACCAGGACCCACTGATCAAAGACTTTTATGGTGAAGCAACCCTGTCATCACTGTTTCCAGTATCACGATGAGGAAATGTTGTTAATTAACATATCTGGCAAGTCGCTAAAATGTTGATACTAAACATATCAGTGAAATGTTCACTGATAACGTATTTCATTTGTTTTCTGCCGGCAACAATACCCGCTTGTAGTGACTACATAATTATTCAACTTTTTTATAGTTATGTTTCGGAACTCAAAGCAATTGTTAAGCTTAGGCAAAGATCATGGTCTTGGTTTAATACAGAAAAGTCTGCAGTGACGTGTTTAATAAAATTGAACTAAAACTACGATCTTTTCTTAACTTTAATCAAAGTCCCTTTGGTGCCTAAACCTAACCACAGACGGGAGTGTGGATGCAAACTCCAGTCTCTGATGTTAAAGTTCTGCATTTGTACTCCTATCTGTAATGTTCAGTCATGTTTGCCAGCTCAAGTACTTTTGCTGAAAGGGAAAGTTTAGGCAGGTAAAGTACACAAACATTCTTCTCTCCTCTATTATTAAATGCTGTTGAGCCTTGCACAAGACACTTGACCCTAAACTGAAGCGCTGGGAAATGTCCCAGTCATGATTGTGTGAAACCGCTTATAAAGCTAGTCATTACTGCAAAATACCTTGCATGCACAGTAAACAATAACATTCCTTGGAAAGAAAGAAAACAACATGTGTTAGGAAACAGCATGAAAGAACAGTTTTAAGACAAGATTGTGAAAAAACTGCAAGAAAAAATAACAATCAATCCATCTTTTCGACAGCTCAGTGTGGAACCATTGTTATTTTTTCTGGTGTGTGTGTGTGTGTGTGTTTGTGTGTGTTTATCAGCTTGTGTGTGTTCAGCTGCCTCATGTTTACAAGCTGTGGTAAAGATCAGCTTCCAGATAGGATAGCACTGGTCAACGACCATGTGCCAAACAGCTTGAAAATTTCTGTCTTTTGTGGGCTGTTGATATGAGCAACTCCACACTGTTTGTAGGTAAGCAGCAGTGTTCAGACCAGACAGTGAATTTTCCTTGTATTTGTGGCCACTCAAACAAAGGGGTTGATAACACAGATATTTTTAAACACAAATGTATTTTATGGTGAAAAAAATGTTTTCAGCACTCAAGGAGAAGCACTGATTGCAAGGCCACCTCTGGCTCACAGAGAGTGTTTGTGGTTCACAGGTGAAGCAATTCAGTTCAGTCAAGCCATGTTAATTATAATGTAGAGTTTTCCACCAAAATTAGATATCCACCTTTTTTTTTTTTAAAAGGACACAGACTCTTCTGTATTGCCTACTGGTAATCATATATTTTTGTGTAATACTTTGAGATAGAGCTGAAACTAGGGCTGCAACTAATGATTATTTTCATTATCATATTATAACAAAGAGAAAAGCTGCAAATCTGCATATTTTAGAAGCAGAAATTAGAGAAGGTTTGGCATTTTTTGCTTGATAACTGACAATTAGTCAATTAATTAACTAACAGACAACTCTATTGATAAGTGCTTTTTACTACTGCCTAATGTTCTCTGATTTTCTTCTTTTCTTTGTCTCATGCAATAGTAAACTGAATATCTATAGGTTTAGGACTGTTGGTTGGACAAAACAAGCAATTTGATGATGTTACCTAGGAGTTTGGGAAATTGTGATGGCCATTTTTCACAATTTTCTGGCATTTATAGACCAAATGATTATTCGATTCATTGAGAAAATAATTTTCAGTTGAATCCATAATCAAAATAATTAGTTGCAGCCCTACTCTCTGAGGAATTCACTTTATTCTCCAGAGAAATTATGTAATATACTGTATATGTGCTGCTATAGAAATAGTCTGTAGAAATATTTTGAGCAATAGTGTGAAAATCATACGTGTTGTTGTCCAGTTGTCTTTGTGGAAACACACTGAGGCACCATCTGTTAGACTGTTTTATATCTCTTGCAAAAGTGCTCTGTAGCCCATAGGAGGCTGTTGGCCAGTGATGTTCTGTCATTATAGTGTCGAGGATGTTGAAGTCTCCTCTCTGGGCTGTTGTCGTTCTGCTGGGCATGGCAGTGTGTCTTACATGACACGGCCATGCCGGGTGAGGGATGTGAACAAGAGGAGCAAGGAGGAGAGGAAGAGATTTGGGGGAATAAAAGGACTGAGAGAAGGGAGAGATGAGGTGAGGTCGGGGGTGAGGATAGAGGTGCATGAAGGGGACGGGAGAAGAGAGGCAAGAAGGGAGAGAAATAAAAGAGGATAGGTGGCATGCTTTGATATTCTCCTGGTGCCTGGTGGAACCATGCATGTATCAGCGCTTCAGCTCTCCTGCCTCTTATTGGCTGATGAAACCCCAGTTGCAGTAAATGAAATTTAATCAGAAATAATTTCCACACAGGCGAGCTGTGAAATTTCATAATAAGTCTTGGTGTGTGTGTGTGCACATGTATGAGCATGCAAGTTTTTGTGTGTGTGTGTGTGTGTGTGTGTGTGTGTGTGTGTGTGTGTGTGTGTGTGTGAACATTTGCATCTGTGTCTGCATGCTCATGAATGCACATACGGTAAAATGATATAATCTTGGGCTCAAATAATAATATGTAAAGTAGCTGTGGCTTTGCCGCTTCGGGGTTAAGACATCACCATTGAAACCACTTATAATCCCCAATTTACTCTGTGTTTATGCATTTTTCATAACCTTATTGAACTGTTTGAATTTCAGTTTATAGCTGTACCTTTGGCAGGTTTTAATTTCACACTTAGGAAATTGTCACCTGCAGGAAAGTTTTTTTTTTTTTTGCCTGAACAATTTTGGACACTTGACACAAAAGTGTTACCTGTCGGTTAAATGTTTTCACGTCCTCGTGATCAGGGATTAAATTGGGACTTGTTATGTTCAAAGAGGGGGTTGATTTAGGGTTCAAGAAATATCTACTAGAATCAGTGATACAGCTTGCTGCTTAGTTCACAGTCTCAGATTATCACTTGTGTTGAAACAGCAGGACATTTGTGTCTTCATGTTTAGTGGCCAACAGGCCCAGTGAGTGTGTATTTTCATATATTTCCCCGGGTTCCAAAACTCAAGAGCAGGACCAACTATGTTATAAATTTAAGTAAACAAGTACTTCCAATTATTTGTTGTTTAGGCAATTGTGTGACATTATTCCTTTCTCAAATACTTCATTCACATTCTGCAGTACTAACAGCAATAGTTTCCTCTATGGGTTTGAAATAATTAATGGCCTTATCTTTACTTACCTTTTCCACAAAACAAAAAATATGAGTGAATATAGATTTAATGTTGTTTATATATGTCTCTGCTTGATTAAAAGTAATAACATTACATGTACTTACAGAAACTCATTACCATCATTTATTACATCAGAAACCCCAATACGTCTCTAGGTCTCTAAGTCTCTAGGGACTGATATGTTCCTTACATGGAAAATGTGTACACCTGCATTTGTCTGGAAGTTATGTCATTATTTTTGAATTCTAAACTCTCCTTTAACAGGTAAAGCACTGATAAATCTAGGCAGGATTAAAGTCCTTCATCCTGCCTTTCAGGATTTAATTCCCTAATCCTGCAATGCGTTATCAGTGCCCCTTAATCAAGATATAGGTTTCTATGTGTTTGATGAGTGCAAGTTCAAGCTGGTTCCATGTTTGCCTTATTGGCCAGTTACCCTGCCCCATTTAGTGCAAGACATTAACTCAGTATCTACCATGATTTACACATCTAACAACAAAATATTTTCAATAATTAAATCCATATTCAGCCATAAAATGTAGCTTGAGGAACAAGCCCAGAAATATTTTATGAGGCTTATCAACTTGTTCCCAACCCAAGGAGGGCAGTCCACCATTTTTTTGGCAGAGTACCTTGTAATCTGCAAAAAGCAAAGACATGATCCTGCGGTCACCAAACTGGACGTTCTCCACTCCTCGATTGTTCTTTTCTGTCCATGAAAATCTTGCAAATCACAAACATAATTAACGATAAGTGGCAGCCTTGGCGGAGAACAGCCACTGAGAACAGTCTGTAATGTGGGCGTTGTACTGGACTGTCGCGGTGAAGACAGAGCTAAACATGTATGCTCTCGATCGATCTGTCAATCTTCATTTCAACCCACACCTATGATCATGAGCTTTGGGTGGTGACTGAAAGAATAAGAACATAAATGTTTTGTAAGCTGTGTTTACATGAAGCATTTTACTGTACATGGTTCACGTAAACATCTATCGGCCCATGTCAAGATAATTTTTATTCTATTTTAAAAGGATGGTTTCAAGCTTTTTAAGATCCATTCAAACACTCAGATTACTTTCTGTTTCCGAATATTTATGCTCTCTTTGTGCCTGCTTGTCAACTTATGTTAAGTCAAAGAAGTTCCCCCGGGTAGATGCACCACTCTCTTCCATTGTCTGTCATTTACAAACACTCTCTACCTTCAAGTGGTGTGTCTTCCTCAGGGGAGCCATCTTAAAAAGGTGATGTTTGCTCATTTCAGGAGAGAACTGTGTTCAAACAGCTTGGGTACATTGTTGTCCACAAGGACACACGTATGAACTTGGCGTTCTTGGATGTGATATCCATGTTAAGAAAATCCAGTGAAGCCATACTGCAGAAAGGCACTCAATTAGCTTCCTCTCGGAGTATTGTGAGGTTAGACTCGCCTTGATTTACTGCTGCTCTCTAGGGTTGAAGAGAATATGACCTAACATATTAATGAAAGCTATAGCATGGTTTGCATGAATATATTGTTACTCTGGAAAAGATCAGTGCGGAGGGGAAGAACTAATGTAGAGCCATGTGCCTCATCATCATTTTTTGACCGGGATTAGGTTGTAGTGAGTGATTGTATTTTCCATGTTAATGATCCTGTTCGCCTCAAGTGCATGAGTACTGTAAGATTGTGGTGCACGCAGATGTTTCTCTTGCATGTATAAACAATTGCTTCAGGCATAACAGTGCACATTTGTTTGCATCTTTCTATCTTCCCCCCTCTCACTCACTGGAACGCAGGATGGATGTACTGTGTTGGTGTTTTTGTTATTTATTTTTTATTTTTTTGGTGATTCACATTAGAATATCACTAAAGAGTTTTACAAAACGTGATGTTTTACAAGCACACACCGTGAACACGTGCTACTCAAACACACACACACACACACATAGTCACATAAATATCAGGCCAAGGTAACTGTCTCCATCAAGCCAATTGCACATATTGATATTTATCTTCCAAGTTATATTCTAATAGATAAACGTCAAGCCTGCATAGATGGATTGCTGAGCTCACACCACACTCAGCTTCCTTACTGAAGGTAGTTATGCTACATTTGCTCCCCAGTGATGTCAGTTTGTCAGAACAGCCATCCACACAGCTGTCACACCTACCAGCACAATCAGACACAAGATCAGTAGCTTGCGTTTAACAGATAACTAGAAAGCAGGTTTAGCTAGATAACATCACAAACGCTGTTAATTGACTCATGCCAGATAATCCAACTTAGAAACTGATGTTGCTTTACACCCATTATTACTCATGAAGAGGTGTCTCATAATTCAGGGCACTGTGTGGTTCCTGTGGTTGCCATGGCCACGCCAAGGGGTTGATTTACTAAGGATTTGAAGGCTAGGATTAGATGCTAACGAGTCAGATTAGCATTTGTCCGTGTTTATTATGGGCCACATTAAAGTATGTGGCAAGATAGCAGAAAGGTATGTTAATGCAGTATATACTGTACAGCGTTTCTATGTATGATGAAGAACTGTTATATCAGGATCATAGGGACAGATGTGAGCCAAAGATACTGCGACAGCGACAGGTACATGCAAGTCAGTTATTGTCTGCAGATTTACCATCACCATCAGCTGTGACACACAGCTTATGCAGGCAATTAAGACTCTTTAAAAACCTTTTTCGATTCATTGTAACTTACACTTTCCAAGGATAACATTATCTCCAATGTTCATTGCAAATATATGTCCATAAATCTGTTTAGAAATCATTGAAAGAAACACGCTCCTTATATCTCCAGAACTTTCCTGAGAATCTTTACATTTTTAGGTTTTGTTCAGTATGAAAGTAAGGTAAGATAAGATAGAACTTAATTTATCCTGAGGGAAATTGTTGTGCAGCAGTTGCAGTACAAAGTAGGAACGAGCGCAAATATATAGAGTGCAAATAAAAACCAAACATAAACAATTAAGATTATCAGTAAGGTGCAAAAACCAAATGTACACGATGCCAGAAATGTACACAGGTTAAGGGTAAGTGTCAAATATAAACTGGTTAACGGTAAGGTGCAAAGGTATAGTGGTAATCCGGTGGCAGTTGTCTGTACTTCCATAGGTACATTGCAGGAACTGCTAATAGCTAATTCTGCATTGTTAAGCTGTAGCTCTAGTCTGAGGCAGCTCTCTCTTACTGATGACATCCACCACAAATTCAACAATCAGCTGAATGGCCACTGATAAGGGCTGACTAGTGCCAACAGTGCCAGACAAGCTGCAGAAAATACATGCTAGGACAACCCAGCGGCGACTGATGGCCCACTCTCTGCTTGATGTGTCAGAGCCCTTAAATCGCCTAGAATCAGGTCTTAATCAGGACAGAGGGATCAAATGAACTAAACTTCAGTTGTGCCCGTTTATATCATCAGTGTTAGTTAAGTCTTAAATTGACAACATGGTGTTGTTGCAAAATTTTGGCTCTGCAGGCGATTTGCAGAGTTTCCACTCAGGCAGCAGCAGCAAATAGCCATGCACATACAGTACATGAGACAGGAGCCGCCGTCACCCTCCTTGCTGCTGTGTCACTGCTCACTTTTTGAAAGCACCTTCAGAGATTTAATTATAATGGGTCACCCGACTGTGTAGTCAAGCTCACTTAGATGTGGATGTTGATGAAGCTACAGCAGAGGAAGAGCTGGAAGAGAGCCTCGGAGGTGCCTATCACAGCTTTTGTCTCTTGACAGGATCTGCACAGGCCTTTTTGTGTCTGTGTGAGTGTGTATCTGCGAATGTGTGTGTGTGTAATATGGCAAAATCTTCCTGTGATCACCAAGGCTAGGCAGGCTTCACCTCATCTCTCCAGGCTGTGTGAGACTCAGGAGAAATCTCACCCCCCCTCTGCCCTTCATCCCCTCCTTCTCCTCCTCTCCACCCTCCTCCAGTTCCCTCAACACCTCCTCCACCTTTATCTTCACTTCTCCTCTCCTTCTGTCTTTCCTTGATCCACGCCTTCCTACCTCCTTCCTTCCTGTTGACTTGCCACCCGCACACACTGCCTTGGACTTCCCCTTTATCCATCTGATCTCTTGACAAGTCTCATTTACTCACACACTCAACAGTTTTCTCACCCCTCTACCACCTCTTTGCTCATCCCCTTCCCTTTTCCCTCCCCGCTTTCCCCTTCTCAACTTTCAACTTCCCTGAATCCTGCTCAACCCCACAGTATTTCCCCACACTTACACCCCAATGCCCTCAGTGCTGATTCATCAAGATGCCTCTGCCTTGCAGTTACCTTACCGCCAGCAACTACAATATATATGAAACAGACATGACCTTTCTTTCTTCTTCAAAAGACCAGGCGTGATACAGGCATGTAGACCTGACCATGAATTATGTCAGAGATAGAGGTAAAATACATGTTGGTGTCAGAGCCTTTCAGGCAACAGTGCTTCCCGTTAAATGTGTAGTCATATTTGTCATCTGTTAGGACCTTTTCTAGTGAACATTTACCCTTTCCAAGTTAAAGAAAAGAAATGCAACCCACTTGAGACACATATTATCCATTTTCAGTGCACACAATCAGCCTTCTTTTCCCACCAAAATCTCAGCTGTGGCCGAAACCCCCCCCCCACCACCAATGGTTAATGAACACAAATTTAAAACTGGTTTGGCTGGATTCAGATTAAAACAAATATACACAAATATGCAAATCCAACTCACGTATCCACACTTTTTAATTGAATTTGTGAGGGTGTATGTATGTGTTCACATGGGTTGGGTTGTTAAGTTGTGTGTGTGTTTGTTTTAACCAGATTCCAGCCAAATTAATTAAACATTTTCACTCTCACTTGGATTTGTCCATTAACCATTGGTAGTTTTTACAATTCGTGGTGCTGGCAGTGCTTTCTAATGTGAAGGCAGCAATGAGGCGGCTTGAGTATACAGCCATGAAGGACGTCATTGGATTTGGTAGTGTTAGCATGTGTTTGCATAACCCTTTTTTTTTACTGTGATAGGCCATGGCTAAGGATTGAAATATTATTGGTGGAGAGGTTGACAAAGGCCACAAGATGTCTGTCCATACCAGTTCCTCCATTAATGGAAATGAGCCATTCAAGGGGCTCGATCAAGATTACATTTGGGTGCCTTAGTAATGTATATCATAACATGTATATAATATTTTTTTTCAGAGAAAGAGGTAATCTCAGGAAAAACTGCAGTTATATTCCAAGGTCAGAGCATACCACATTGAATAGTCATAAAAGATGAAATGACAGCGGGTTCTGATTATTATTATCTGCAGTCCTTCAGTATGCCCTCCTTTGTGGCAACAGACTTCCAATGTGTTTTTGTCCCTCAAATAGGAGTATATATCTCTTAAAATCTGTGAAACAAAAGCGACCTTGGCATTGTCTTCTCTTCTTTTTCTCTCTTTCTTTGGAGCTACACCAACACTACAATTGCCCAGCATCATTGACTACAGCATACACACAGCTGTAATTAAGCAGAGTAATCCTGTTTTGGTGACAATAAACTATAGCAACCATAGATCACATATCCTCATGAAATGAATCACTGTGAAAATTATTGTAACATTACCAGAGGCTTTGCAGAGGAGCAGTACGCTGCAGCTACACAAAGATTATGTACGTAGCCTCCAGAATCTATTGCTGCTGTAAAGCTCACAGACCCTTGCAGAGGCATACTTCATTAATCAGAAAATTAATCTTCCTTGTGGTTAAATTGGTTGATAAAAAGGGTAAAACTGTTATATATATCCATGTGTGTGTGTGTATTTGTGTCAAAATGTGTAGGTGTGTATTTCCATATTTCTGTGTGTTTCTAAATGTTTGAATGCACAGACTGATGAGGTCAGTTTTCAGAGAAATAATTATGCTGTCTTGACAGCAGGCAGTGGACTCTCTGTTCATCAGAAAACTCATTATTTAGCTTTCATCTCCCAGGGAGGTTAAATCAAAACCAATGGAAGCTTTCAATTCATAGCTTGTCTTCATGACATTTTCATCATTTTAAAGCCACCATACAATTAGTGTACACTGATACAGGTTATGTTGTCTGATAAGACGGACTGTGGGCATGTACCAACTGTGCTTGATTGACATCTCCCTCGCTCCTCTGTTAGTCATGTTGCACCTGTCAGTGCAGGGTGATTTACACCTTGTTTATATTAGTGCGTAGAGTTTGGTGACATCATGTAATATCCCTCATAGCTCCACCCAACTTCAACCCGAGCAGAGGTCTAATCGCAGGGCCTTTAAGTGTTGCTTTACTATGTGTGCTACTGTTTAGCTTTCAAAAAAGAAACATCTGCCTTAATTCCACAATTTATCTATGATAGATAGCTATCTAGCTAACTCTGCTTCAAATAATAATTTGTGTCTGATATTGTTTTCCCACAAAAATGTTCAGTTACCCAGTTAAAAACACATCCACTCCTTCTCTCTCATTAAACAATCAGGAATATATGAATACGTAAATATTTTACATTTCAAAGGTTTTAACTACTGGACACAAGATATCTCCTACTGACAAGTCCATTCTCACTTGTGTAAGTTTCATATTGGACCATGACTGGCATCCACACCAGTTGTGATGTCACAAAATCACACTCGTACGTACACACCTAAAACTCAGATTTCAGGTGAGCGCAGAGGAACTTTCCCCCTTCAGCAGACGAATGTGAGAACAGCCTTCCAGTGTCAACCTCTGCACGTACATTATTCTGCACAGTAAAGATCAAACATAAAGCGAAGTAAAAATAAGAAAAACACATTTTTGTGTTTTAAACACATCCCATTTAAATAACATTGCAGTATCCCCATCAGGTGTAACTGTGAGAACTAAAAGACAAAGAGAGGAAGAACGGTAAGTTGAAAGTGAAAGCCCTCCTAAAACCCAAAAGCACTGTTTTCCTGCATTGGCAAAATATCTAACCTCCCTGACTTTGCTTCTTCAATAAGTATAGAATGCAATTCTGCACACCATCTGTTTTACTATAGGATTGGGAATCATATCTAGGTTACACTGGAGATCACGGAAAACAAGAAACCCATGCCGGTATTCTTTATCTCCGCTCTCCTCTCTCTGCCTAACATACTGCTTGATTAGTATGCTCAGAAGGCAGCATGAAGACAAGAAACAAAATACTTTTCAAATTACAATTAATTTCAAAAGCTTGTTGATTGTCGTTTGTTTTTCATCTTGCAGGATGTTTTTCATCCTGTCTTTTGTCTGCCAATCTTTCCCTTCTTATTTGTTTTACTTCCTTTTTCATTTTCTCACATTACATTCTTGCTCTCTTTTCAGATTTTGTCTCACTGATATCCAGCAGCCCTCCTTCTGAAGCATATTTGCTTCAGAGTTAATACTTTGACTTGTAATTTGTGTTTGAGGACACAGTTTTTAATGTGTACGGTACCTGGCTTCCGTACAACCAAGACTGGAGCAATTGACAAAACAAGCATGTCAGCGTTGGCTGTTTCTTCAAATATTTAAACAATCTATGTTTACTTTTCCTGACAAGTGACATCTTGGATGGAGGTCATAGTGAATGCCAGGGCATACAAAACCTGTAACACCTGACAAATGTGTGTCTCGTCTCGTATCAAGAGTCAAGGTTGGGTTTCTTTTTACCACAAAGGCCTGATTTTAATCATGACTGCCTAACCTTAGCCAAATATTTAACATAACAAGACCTTAACCGCAGAAGGGGCAGATCAGAAACTGCTATGATTTGTTTGATATGATTTGTTTTTGGATGGTCATATGGGTAATTTTGAAAGGTAAAAAGTATATCTTGCTGTTTTAGTTTGTTATAGCTATCTAAACGGTGGTCACACCCTTGGTTTCTGTGTTTGCTTTGTTTGTAGGCAAATTGGAAAACAATGCAGGACATCAAGAATAAATTACTGTTGGATGTAAAGAGTTTTGAGTGTTAATAGTCTGTAGTCTGCAGCACAGATCTGGATGAAAAGCAACCAAGCTAACCAAGAGGATAGACCTAAATCAGTGCTGCCTAAAGAGAAACATGTTTAATATCTGACTGTGGACCCTGGAAGTTTGACCATTTTAAGCATATTAATTCATGAAGGTGCTCACATGGTTATTTTCTTGTTTTTGTATATTGTTGAGCCGTATGCACCTTACTATGTTCCTTTGGTTAATGAGTTTTGTACCTTCAGGCCACATTTATTTGTTATTGTAACTGTATAGAACTTTTTTCGTTTTTTTGCTGAGCCGCTATTTCCATCAAATACAAGCTGTTTTTATTATTCAGTCATGTCTGACCAACGTCTCGATCAACTTTGGAAGGCAGATAGAATAAGAGGATTTTCAGATTAATTTAAACCAGAAACATTCAAATCCACATTTTCTTCCTGATGTAAGTGGCCACCCATATTAATTTCTCAAAATCTCATGGTTACCTCACCTCAGGAAATGCATTCTTCAGTAGAATGTGTCTGCTATTTATGAGAACCCCAAGATGTTTATTTCATTATTGGACATTTATTTCAAAATCATCTTTTTCAGAAGTCTTTTTTATTTCATGGTGGCATTTTCACCACTTTATTTCATCATGTCACGCTTCATGACTTATTGACACCAATCTCTGCCCCCTCACCCTTCAGCCAAACACATGCCCCTAGTCTTAGCCATATATCCCTGACCTACCACTCTGCACCCCCGAGACAACATTATTTCCTATTTGGAAAAAACTATTTGCACTGTTACCACTGGGTGAGCCATTTTTGTCATGTGTCGCTGTGATTGGCACAGCTGTTTAAGACATGGCATGAGACTGAGAAAATTATTAATAACCATCCCACCTAATTATAGTCCACTTCACCCCACCGCTTTGGCATTGTTTCTTGTGCATTTATACAAAATGTTCTCATAGGACCTCATTGTCCTTGTTCACATGACCTTGTGCTTTGTGCTTGTGTTGTTGCACTATAAAAATAGAGCGCAGTGATTTTTATCTGAATCTAAAGCAGCCCTCAGAGCCACTTGAGCTGCTTCCGTATCTGAATCAGAAAGTCGGCTTCCGCATAGCTTTTATTGATCTGTCCAGGGTTCTTGAATAATTTCAGAGTTGGTTGGGTTTAGGACAGATACTGAGCTGCTGCTGAAGCACTGTTTGCTGTCTCTGATGCTCACCTCCATTATCCACCACCCTGCAGGTACAAGCCATTTCTCTCGCCGGCTGTGCACTGCCACAGAGGGAAGGTTAAATCTGTGATTGTTTCCAGCCAGGCTTCCATGATGGATGACTAGCATGGCTGCGTAATATGATGCCTACACACCATAGATACCTCCAAGAACTGTGTGCGGATACACTGTACTTACTGCTTGGGCTGGTTTCCATCTTCCATTAAGCTCAGTAATGGGTGGTGTACTGAGTGGGTTCAATTTAATGGTGGGCATTAAATTGACTGATATTGCAAGAGACATGAAACCTATGGTACATAGTCACAAAACATGTCTATATCTGGAATGTGTCACATAATGGCTGTTAAGGCACATTCAGCAGAACTGGCTGCAGCAGCCTCTGTTGATGTCTCACATTCCTTGCGGGTGTTGTTCTACTCTGCCAGCACACATACTAGTTAGGGTGCACTCCATTGGCTGCTCAGATCAACCCCAAATTGATTAATTGAGCTAATTAGGGCACCATCTGAGTCATTTTAAGTAGATGAGTGTGTCATTTTTGCTAACAATCTAAAAGCCAAACTTTCACCTTTCCCTCTCCCCCAGCACATTATAAATGGTGCCTCTGAAACATGAATTCTCATCAGGCATTAGCGTGGCAGTATCTTATAAGAAGAATCAGGCATCCTGCCACCGACTCATGTCATTACAGTTTCAGCTGCAGTTACGGAGTAATTAGCTGTGGGTCCAAGTGCTGAGATGAACAGCCTTTAGTTAATTACATAAAATACTTGACCCACATCGACATCATGGTTTAAACCTATTGAATTAATTACCGGACAACAAAATCTACATTCAAAACATTCTTGATCCCACAAGCAAGCTGACTGCAGCAATGACCACCATCCTTCATTACTTTCATGCAAGAGTTAGCAAATGGATTTCACGCATCTCTGTTCATCCCTTCATGACTGGTCGTCTCTGTGCCCTATTAAAAACATTAAATACCAATATTGAACCAGAGGAAATGTTGCTGAGGATTATGTGGCTGTGATGATAATAGCTATCTTATTTTATAGTGCTCTACACCCCATAAAATCGAAGTTTGATGAAAGCTACATTATTTTGCTCACAATATTAGGATATACAGGAATATTATGAATGTTTAGGTCATTTTGTAATGCATAAGAATAATTTAAAAACAGTCAACAACAAACAAAAGCCCCACATGCTGAATATGTACTAAAATGAGCAGTGGTTTAGCCAGCCAGTGGTTGAGTGTGAGCAGGGTGGCCTGTCAGCCGTCTGATATTAATGGGTGTAATTTTGATGTGTATGTCATGGGAAAGTGCCGGGGTAAGAGCAGTGTGTCCTTTATGGCTGTGGCTTTACCCAGCAAAGAAAACAACCCAAGAGCCCATAGATATGCCTATAATTGTGGCATTAGAAGGAGTTCTGGCTTGTACCTCATTAGGAGAAGAGCACAGAGGGCCTTGGGGCCTTTCAGGGCAGGCGGGAGAGAGACAGACTGACAGACAGACAGACAGAGATTGACTGCTAAGTCGCAATGGGGATGAAAGCACACTGCAGCTATTTAACTACACAAAACACAGGCACAGACAATACCATACCAAAGCACAGACATGCAATAGAAACATACATGTCTGTCCTGTATCTGTATGCTACGTTTGTATTTATGGTCAGTTTGGTATTTGCCTTCAGAATTCAATTCCTGCTGATTATAACTGAATTTTTTGTATGTTTGTGTATGCGTTCACAGTGGAAACTTAACCAAATTAAGCATATTTAAAAAGGTCACCATGCTAAATTGGCAGTGTTTATGGACACGTGTCCCATGAT
Organism: Macquaria ambigua; assembly: GCA_008360985.2. Lineage (NCBI taxonomy): Eukaryota > Metazoa > Chordata > Actinopteri > Centrarchiformes > Percichthyidae > Macquaria > Macquaria ambigua. The sequence continues at coordinate 401,918 of VMKM01000188.1, forward strand.
GCAGTGCACATAGGAAACGGAGGATCTGCTCACAGAAGGAGAACTAAATTTGGTCAGTACAAAACGATCAGGTTTATAACTTTCTTAGGATCTGTAGTGGTAGACTGCACTGTAGGTCTATGAAGCACAGTCATGACACTGTTTTCACCAAAAATCATCTGCTTTCAGACCTCTTCACCCCTTCCAATGGGACATGGTGAACTTTTGAGGTTCATTAGCATAACAACAGCATCCTGTACAGTAGCTACTGTGATTGGCTGCTGCTGGTGCCACCTCCTTTCTTAATATATAGTACCATATCTAAAAACCATATCTAAGTATATGCAAACCTGATTCAGACTTTAATTTAGAAAAGTTAGACGCTGAACAGCGTTGTTTTTATCAGTTGCAATGGCACAGTTCAGGTGCAATTCACAATGGCTTGTTTAGATTTCATTACATCAAAATATTGGTGAGGAGGACCAGCTTCAGTATTTAATGGCACTTATGATGGCAACATTCACCGTACGATTAGCCTACACAATCCTTGTTTCTCTAATACTCCCTCTTTAATAGATAAGCAGCCACCTTTAAGACAAAAGAGCCTTTCAGAAGTAACGTATCATCACCTTTCATTATGCCTCCCTCTCGTTGCACGGACACATTACTTCATGTTCTACTGTGAAAGGAGTGAACTATTAATAGAGCTGCTTTGTTTCTCCAGGGGCTGTTAATGAACACCTCCCTCGTTTCCACCACAGGATGTGTCCTTGAGCAAGGCATTTCACTTCCTCGACTGCTCAAATGGAGCTGCTCAGGGGTTAGAAGAAAAACTGTGTGTGTGTGTACCGGGCATCTGTGAGTGAGGAGCAGAGTTTTGTTAATAAAAAGGATTCATTGTCAGCAATAGATAAAGTAAAGATAAAGGTTAAAAAGGTTAAAAAAAAACAACTGTTTTTATCACAGCTCCCACTTGCAGTGTTCAACTAAGTTCATTTTCTGTATGATGCCTGTAGGTATTCAACGTAGTTTCCGTGAAAAGATGAGGGCTAAGGTTACTATAGTGTTTCCACTGGAACACGACTTGTTGAAGGGTAGCTGAGACTTTGCCACACCTGGTATTGACGATGTATTCATCACAGCCTTGTGTGTGGTTCAGATCTACTTGAGCAATACTGAACCACCTGCCTGTGTACCATTTGTAAGTCCTGAATAAGACCATCAACTATATGCTTGAAATGTAAAAACAATTAGCACAAATATTGGAAAATAAATACCCTGTATAAACTGCTCATTGTTTCACTTACATGGCCTCTCTACATGTTTCCTCTTAAGCAACAACGAATTCATAAATAATAGTCATCAGAATTAAGCAAATGTGTTATGCTGGTTCCTGTACGCCCCATTCATTTGTGTGCACTACATTTGTCTACTAAAACTAATCACAGACATAAAACACCTATGCAGCAAACGTACCTTGCAGTTTGACCCTTACAGCTGTTTAACCAGAGTGACAAGCTGTTACTATTTGGAGGGACATTGATTTTGAAATCAAGTTTGTTTCCCTCCAATGCCTTTCGCCAACTGGGAGCCGTAGCTACCGGAGTCTGCCAAGGAACTGATTTTCAGGCTACACTGCCTGTTTGCCTATGACTTGTGTTTCTGCTTCTCTCTCTGCCTCACTTTCTGTTGCCCTTGGTGTTGCAGTGTTGTACAGTATGATTGAGAGTGTATTTCCCCCTGGAGCATTCTGTGGGTCTAACTCATTTAGTACGGGGTGTGAAGGGCATCATACACACTAACACACAATACACACACACACAGTTTAGGGTCAGACACACACCAGTTTGGCCTGCGTGCGTACACATACACACGTATACGTAACAGACAGAGAATTTGTGGTATAGCACGTTGGGAGTGGGAGACACTTGAGAAGGGATAGATCAGATGAGCATTTGTTCCACATCCATTCATCTTTGATTCAGCCCTGCCCTTTTCCTCTCATTCTCTCTTCCTTTCATTTCTCCTCTTACACTTCATGAAATAACACTGATTTGTGCCTCTCCACAGGCCACTTGTGAGGTTACCCTGTCTGTGTAGTTCCACAGGGCACCTCCTGGAAATTCAAAAAACCTGCACCAATCAGGCACAATTGTAGGTGAGATTGCAGGAATTATTTATAGCTGATTGTATATTGTGCTCCCCTAGTTTATTAAACACTTAAATGTATACAAATCGTGCCAGTAAAATTTACACAGAATATAGAAGTGATGTAAGTTATTAGCATTGTGTTATTTAAGGAAGAAGATTTTCACATTGGGTGTGTATCTCACGTCAGTGTCTCAAGTGTTTTGTGTTTGCACACACTAAGCAACCCAAGTTCATTGTCGGCAGCTTTAAACAAAACACCTCAGCGTTTTATGAGCATTGCGTAAACAAGTCTCGGAAAAGGCTCTTCATAGCTGGAGTGTTAACGAGGAGCGTGTAGTGTTGGCTCCCACTGTTGAAGCTGTGGATGTCTTTTTTAGATAAGACATTTTCAAGGTTTACATCAACAAGTAAACATAGCTTAGTCAGAAAATTTTAGATTAACACTGTGAATAATCCCTTCATGCAAGGAACATTTAATTCATAGGAACATTTGAGTCCCAGCTTTACAGAATAGTTAATAATTGATAATTAGTTATATATGCTGTTACAAAAGTGATTTCCAAAATCTGAATGAAGCTGGTGGCAATTCTAAGGAAATTTTAGGTGTTATTTGTAAGGGTGATAACACAATCCATCACAAGCTGTTATGCGGGGAACTTTGGACAGCACAGCTTTTCAGAAGATGTCTTCCATGCTTTGCAAGGAAATGCAACTTGTCATGATCCCAAGGACTTGTGTACACTGTGTGTGTTTTGCTCTGTTTCCTGTTTTATTTCGAAGGTCTGTTTGTTCACGGTTTTGATTTACTTCCTGTCTTTGTTCTGTTCCCGCCAGTTTTGATTAGGTTCACCTGTTTCTTTACTCACCTGCCCCTGATTCCCTCGTTTAGTTTTGCCCTATTTATACCGGCCCCTTTCCTTTGTTCTGTGTAGGTTCGTTGTTTGGGTTGTTGGTCCTGAGTCCCTGTGTTTCTTCGTGTTTTCCCCTGCGTGTTGTTCCCTGCTTTTTGTAAGTTTTGCTTTTAATAAATCAACTTGGTGCACTCAGCTTGCCATTGTCTGCGTTTGGGTCCTTTTCCCTGCTGCCTAGCTGGCAAGACCTGACACAACTGGGTATTCTGTTAACAATTAGTGAACATAAAAATGTACTGATTTGTATCAACATCATTTAATTTAAATAAAATATTCAATATTTTCTTGTTCTCCATTCTGACCTTAAGGCAGACACGCAAATACACATCACATTACAAATTGTACACACACTGTGATGAATAGTTTAAATCTTAGTGAATCCAAAGATAGCATGTAACATTAGGATTTCACTCAGCCTGTTGACACGTAGACTTCTTGGCATCATTCCCACTGTAAATCCAAAGTCTGGACTATGAATGTTTTACAGAATATTTTGAATTACGGTGATAGTAGATGAGCGGTAAAGTACGTACGTGGATGCTGGGCAGAGCAGGGTTACATCTGTACATTTCCCCTCATTGAGATAGTTATTGATTAGCAATTTGTTATCTGCCCAAGTCACTCCCATCTGCTTGTGGTCTGACTGGCAATAAGCGAGCAAGGGAAAATGGGAGGATGCTCTTGATAGCCCGCTCCCGATGTCCTTGCCATCTCTCGTCTCGTCTCGTTTTGTCTCCTCTCCTCTCCTTTTGTAAAGTCCTCATGTACTGTAACTGCCTTGCAGACTGTACGAATAATGTACAACATATACTCATAGCGGTATGACTGATGATCTGGTCCTGCTGTATGGTAATGACGAGTTCAGAGACAATGTTGGCAGGCTGCAGTAATTTGTTTACTAAGAGTAACACCGACAGTGTTCAAGTCGCCTAAGGGCAGTGCTCACTTGGACACTTTACTTTAGATTATTGAAGCTGGGACTTTCCAACTTGCAATTAACACAAATATCTGAGATCGGCATTTAATTAGAACTTCAAATTGCCGTCCTCTTGCTGTGATTCCACTCTCCTGTCATCATAATGTGGAGCCATTTATTGCTGAAGCCCCTCCTACCTTCCAAAACCAAACTTTTTATACCTAGCTATCAAAGTGTTTATAAATATTGATGGGCCGGGCTCACCTGAGATTAGCCTTGACCAGGCCTTTTTCTGCCACACTATTTCTGAAGGTGGTTGCATCAGTTTTGGTCATATTTTCAGTTTATCCATCTTTCATTGCAACTTAGCTCCCCATCTTACAGTATCACTGTCTTCATACTGCTTTTATGTTTTCGCTTTCTATTTTCAGGTTGATGTTACTGATACACAATTCTTTTTTTCCTTTACTTTCTGAAGTGACCCGCATGCTGAGCTCCACACCTGAATGTAAATGATTTGTTTGTATATTTGATGTCAGCTTTTGTTCTACAGTACATCTTGTAATAGGCACAGTGAAGCAACAGTCACAGTGTGTAAATGAGAGTATAGTGCAATACAACACTGTCAATGGGAGTTTTGGACAAGTTAATTGTGCATCTGAATGTGTGGATGTCAACTACACATCCAATCTTGACGTGGTTATGTTCTGTAGAACAAAACAGTGTGGGGCTTCTCTTGTTTACCTCCCACAGTTAAAAACATGCAAATTAGGTGAATTTGAGACTGTAAGGAGTAAATATGTTAATTTGTTAACCCTCTGTTAGACTTACACACACTCAGTTAAGTTTTCCTGCTTTCTGCCAGAGGCAGAGTAAGACTCCGGTTCTTTCATGGTCTTGAGTAGTTGGTGTGGAAAATGAATTAATAATGTTTTCAGATTGGTCAATCAGTCGCTTTGCTACAGTATTAGCATGTTAGCAATTCTGCCGATTCAGCTGACTGCAGGAGGCTTGCAACCCAGCGCTGCAGGATGGCAGGGCTGATTCAGCTACTGTAACAAAGATAGCAAGTACAGTGACAAGCAGAACAATAGGTGCCTGTGCTTCAGATGTAGACACTAGGGACACTTTTACACACATTGCTATACAATATGTATAAGCCCAGTGAAAAAAATGGAAGGGCAAACCATATTTCCAAAATCATGCAAGGCAACATTATTTGATTTTTTTCTCTTCCAGTATTTCATATCTGTGTTACATCACTTGCATCTCTTTTTCTAGACCCCCAAAGCCTACTGTCTTTATAAGTACTCTACCAAGGAATTATTTTTGTGTTTGGTTACTCTGACGCTGTAGTCTTAAATGTTGGACAAAAAGGTTGTACTTCTGGGAGAGTGGGGCATTCAAAGATGGAAACCATACACTTAAATTGTTCAGGGAAAAAGTTTAAAAACTGCAGAACAATATAGACAAACGCAAAGCATATTCCAAGTCTCACAGTAGGCATACAAACACTGCTATTTTCACTAAAATATTGCTAAATGAACCACTGCAAAGTCTGCAAATGCCCTGGGCTCCCCACCAGTCAGCAGATTTGATGAAGCCTCTTAGATTAGTGTACAGTAAGCCTGTTTTTCTTAGACTTACTCCTAGATATCCTGATTCCATTTCATGAGCTGCTGCAGCATCAGACCCTGACAAGAAGACCGCTGAGATTTGGTGTTAATAAAATGTGTGTTTACTGCTGGGAGATGTTGGTGAGCGTCATGCTGGCTGTTACAGTCCAGTTCATTCCAGAGCAGAAACTCTCAGGTCATTTTAGAGTACTGAACAACGGAGCTGTAACCGATATTTTCCATGTACGAATACCTCTTACGTTCTCCTCTGTTGAGTTGATTGTTTTTTTTTTCTCATGTCTAGTCATTTCAAACAGTTAGACAGACATTCTCTTTGAACTCACTGCAAATATTCATCCGATGAGTATACATGCCACATGCATATTAATTTTCTGCAGCTTGTGACAGTCTCTCAAACCTCCTTGAACATTGGTCACACATCACTTATTTCCATCTACAAGTTGCTTTTGTGCCAGTTCTGAGACTCCCAACGCAGCAGTACATGAATATATGCAAATGTGTGAGGCTCATTATGCAACTGACTTGCCTTCGGTTCAAACTGTCAGTTTTAATGGTCCATTTGCAATTGAATTACACAACGTTTGATGTGTGATTGACAGTTTTGATATTTGGATTGTGTAAACTGTTGCTCTGACAGGCAAGTCAAACAGCTGCCAGACCATCCTGTCAATCGTTGATCTTCCTCGTCTTGCCCCGTTGACATAGGGCAGACAACCTCACGATCTTGATTGTCAAACCGAGGTGAGACCTTTTTATTGTAGTGTCTGACAGGAGTTCTTGCTGAATGTGGAGTGGTTGATTTTGGGCTTCGTTGATTGGGCTAAATAAGAGAATCAGGAGTAAGACCAGACTGGTGCCAAGGGATGCAGAGCGAATCGGTGCCGTTGCCAGACAGTCAACATGATTAATATCTAAGGTCAGCCTTGGTGCCAGCTAGTCAGTCAGTAAGCCATTACCCCCCCCTTCAGCATGTGTGAGGTGAGGGTCTGTGTAAAAACTGTTGTATTTATAGCCTTCTGCACCTCTTTGAAGCCAGAGCTGCTCTCCCTTTTATATTAGTTTACCCCTGTGCTGATCTGGATGCTCCACCCGTAATAAAGCATGGCCACTATATTTGTATGTCTTATGACTCCAACTGTGCATCACAACTCGCTGCCAAAACCATGCGGTTTGTTATAATGTGCCTGTAGGGTTTTAATCTCGAGGAGTGTTTGTTTGTGTGTGCAGGTGTGTCATTTAGCGCAGTAGTCGGAGCCCTGCAACATAAACCTTTCTCACAGTTTTTTTTATTTTTCATAAGTAATTTTCATCTAGATTTAAATATATATTGTACGTGTGCATTTCACTTGGTTGCACACACACACAGACATAAACACATTCTCACACAACACGGGGAGCAGCGGGTTGAGATTTGAGAATGAGATTGAGGAAAAATTGTTATATTGCTTCAGAGTGTCTGTTTTCCTCCACACGGTGTATAAATACAAAGGCCTATTTGTCAACTATGACACTGATACTTAACAGCAGTCTGTGCTGCAAGACTGTCGGTGTCGCCCTGTGGCTTTTGTAGAAATGGGATTTAACCAAAAATGGATTCGGTGTCTGCGGGTGTGTGTGAGTGCACGAATGGCTGTTTGTTTTGAACAAGCATGGACCAGCCAGTGGAGAAAGCCATATTAATAATTTGTCACAAGGAAGAATTGCCATGCCATTCTTGAATATAGTGTAAATGTGTTGTTTTCTTCCAAACCAAAAACTTCCTTTATCAGTCTTTCCAATATTTTCCAGGCTTGCAGCTGAAAGAATTCATGCAAATTCAACCAATCCCCACATTATTCCCACATAATTATCACCATCTCTAACCTATTTAGATGAGTCTTTTGCATATTGGTCCAGTTCTTTATTTATGACACCAGCTGCACTAAAACATTCATTTTGAAGATATATTTTGTCTCCCGCTGCAACTAATTATATGTTTTGAGTATTGTGAGTTCTCTAAAGCTGTATTAATTGAGTTTGGGCTACTAGAAGGAAGAAAAAAACATAACAAAAAACAAGCTATGCTATAGCTAATCTGTTAGCAAACAGTTGCCTACTTACACATCCAACAAACAGAAATATTATTATCGCATCATCCAGTAAATGCTGTATTGCTTCCTCAGCAGATCTGAACAACACATCTTCAAATTCATTGAGTTTTTTCTGTCTACATCCCCTCAGTTCTCCTCCATATTTTACAAGTCATAAAATCTTTAAAGGGAGCGACTTGCTCTCCTGCTTTTGTATAAAGAAATAACAGTATACAGTCTTTATTATATTGTATTCTATATCTGAAACCCTCTCACTGTTTTTAAAACCTTGTTCAGCGGCTATGATTACACTGCAGTCCCCTTTTCTCTGATTTCATCTCACCATCTCAGCCTGCGCTGGCTTTTCTGTGAGCAAAGAAACAAAAGGAGAGTTACAATGGCCAGCCTTTTATTTCACGATCCTATTCAGTATTCAGGGGAGGCTTATGCTGAAAATGCATCGGGTACAACTCTATACAGTATGATTGCCTGTCTGTCTACCTATTCATGCCAACTCACAGTAAAAGTAATCTGTCCTATTGTTCTCTTCATTCCTCCACAATCCAGTCTCTGCAGTGGGACTTTAAAGTTGTTGTCGATTCTGACGCTCAGGAAGAATCATCACAGTGTTATTTTATTATGGTTTCTGAGGTTTCTGTCCAATGTGTTAGTGTCATGAGGACTAAAGAAATCTTTAAATACTGCAGCAGTGGCTGGTCCAAATCTAGCATTTAACATTTATTTTTAAAGATTTCGTGCCATACAGGGAATGTATGAAAAACCAAACCTGCCTTCAAGGATCTAAATAAAACTGTCAAGTAAATTGGGGATGTTTGGACTTCAGGTATGAAGGGAGTGAGTTTAAAGAGAAAATCTAAAGAGTGAGAGAGGACATCTGGAGACTAAGTTTTGTGTCCACATAAAGAAATCAAACACACTCCTTGAGTTGGTACTCTGTTGGTTTGCAAGACACAGAGTTGGTGCATTTAAGCTCTATACCAGCACAGATTAGAAATGTATACAAGTAATATTTACGCCCGAGGATACCAAGGTACTTCACAATTTACCTCCTTTTCCTGAATGCCCTCAGCTCTTACTCTTTGCACCACTTGTTTACGTGTGTTTTTTCCTTCTTGGAATCACAGATTTTACTTATTTGTCTCCCAAACATGACGTGTTTTAAAGGGGCAGGATGCATTTTAGGCAGTTCTGCTACAGCACGTTAGCAATACAGTAGTGGAGATATAGATCAATGTGTATTTGTGTTTCTCAGATCAGGAGTTGAACTCAAATTGATATCATAGATTCCGAAGTTTTGAAAAATGAGGGCAATCATTCTAATCAATTTTCATTTTAACCCAGCATTGAGTGTATTGGACTTTGTATTAAACTCCAACATGAACGAGCTGGTCTCACTGAAGAGCCATTAGTGTTACAGATTGCACTGACTACCGATCTAAAGCCTGCCAAGGCTTTTGTCTCTACTCAATGGTGATTTAGCCTATAAAGGCTGCTGCTACATATCTGAGCTACCACTGACATTGATTTGCCATAGTTACTTTCAAGGATATCGAATCAGCTTTGTGTGTGTGTTTTTCACTTCATGTCTGTTCTAGTTGAATCTTTCCTGTGCTGCTGTACAAAAACATGTATCCTGGGTTATCAGTTGTTAGTTCTATGAAAGCATTTTATATTGTTTAAAAGAGAGTTTTAAACAGAGTTTCTATAGTCAGGCTAATTGAACAATAAAATGCAGTAATTCCCATGTGTGCATAACGAGCTGTGAGGAATTTTCAGTCTTCAATTAATTTCAGAACAGGCCACTCATTTTATGCTGTTTTTCTGTTTTTCTCCTCTACTGAGAACCTCGGGGGAAGACTTTTGACAGCTGTTATTTGCATAGTTTTCCTAGGAATGATCTTGATGTGTTGACAGCCCTATCCAACTGTTCCCCAGGGCTCTCCAGAGTAATAACTCAGTAAGGTAGACTTAGAACTCACAGGATCCGTCTTATTGCCCATCACAGGCAGTGAGCCGCCGAACTTTACCTAAATACCAACAAAATAAACGGTAGGCAGATGAGACTGAATTAAACCTGACGTAAACTCTTATTTTGTATAGTTGGTTCTCTGGTGTTTCACATTGCAGAGGTTGTGGATTTGATTTCCTCCTGCCAGTGTGGGCCATTAATGTTAAAATAATTTCCAATGCCAGAACAAAACTGTCTACCTGTCTACGTTCTACCTTCAATGGACTTGACTGACATCAAACATATTTTTGCCCTGACAGACAAGTGATTCAAGAGACACAGAGAGATGCAAGGTCATGTTGTTCATAGCGTAGTAACTTACATCGAAACAGAGATTCATCTCATGACGAAAGAGAGAAAGAAAGAGACAGAGGTTGACCGAAAACAGTGTTTTACTACATAGGATACAAGTCAGCAAGTACACGCTAAAACCTGTGAGGACATATAAAAATTAAATGAAACAAAAACAGTTCCCCACAAAAACTCTTCCACAGCCCATAAGAGGCCGAGCTCCTCTGTTCTGTCCACTGTCTTGTAAACAACATTGTGGCAGTTCTTGCAAGACCTCCACTGGGTCTTCAGACCCCACTCTTTGATTTTTGTCCTTTTGTGAAGTCCAGGTAGCCAGCTGAGACACTCCAGGTAAACACTTCCCCAAATCCAGAACCCGCCTACCACCTCAAGAGACAAATCTGTCGATATAACCAAACAGGTGCAAATACAAAACAGTGGACTTCCTCCTCTTGATAATGACATTGTGGCTGCATTTGCACCTCTGCTGGCTTTGTGCCTGTACGAAAATAGAAGCCCTAGTTTATTCAGTCTGACTGCGCTAATCTTGCTGCCTGCCATCTTCACAGGTGTACTTTCTGACATTTGGATGCTTTGTCCTCCATTCATCTAACAGATCAAACTGGCTCACTATATTTGGACGGATGAGTCTAAAGAGACTCTTTGTTTGTCATGTCCAAAGTAAAATCCTTTATACAGTTCCAGTTTCATCCTAGTACAATATTGTCACTCTGGTTGCACTGACCTATAATCACTCTCTCAACTTCTTTAAAAAAACTGTCAGTTCTCTGCAACATAAACACTGATGCTACCCTCTGTCTCTGCTTAATCACTCCCTCACTACCTTAATGGCAGATTAAATAACAAAGCCTAACCTTGATGAAAAGACAACATTACTTGTATTTTTCAAGCATCTAAGAGTCATTTCAAGGAATCATGATGAGTTAAAATAGGAATAAAAATACCATGAATGACATTACTGTTTTACTGTTTTACACTCAGAATCGTGTTGTGAAATAAATGATGACGTCCTGCGGTTTTTCTCACTGTTTCTGGTGTGCAATCAACTCATTCAAAAGACTGCCAGACTGAACCACACATAATTTGATGCAGCAAAAATAAAAACAAAATACAGAAAGGTGTTACATCTATGACATTGTACAGTAACTGCACATCAGTACAGTAACTGCAGGTAAAAAGAGAAGAAAAATGATTTACTTAAACTCATACAAATTACATGCAGTTTCTTATCTTAAACTTGCAATAATTTTTTTTTTTTTGGCCGCTTGGGGGCAGCGTAAAGAAATGGCAAATACGACATTGACATATCTTCATCTTTTAGGTTGATATGGCAAAGTTGTTAGCAAACAGTTGCTTATTCACACAGCCAGCTGTCAAGGAGTCGTGTTTGTGTCCACCAGAGGAATGTAAGTCCAATATCAACCCTCTTTTAGCTTCGTTTTTGGTCACTACCACCTCCTGAGGGAAATATCTGTTTTTTAGCTGGTAAATGCTCCATTATGTCCACCAGCTAGTGGCTAACTGTGTCTGTCTGAGCAGGTAGTCTACGGTGGGTTTTTAGAGCACATGGGAGTCCTGCCAGAAAGCCTTTAGGAAGTCAGGTGATGTACTGTGAACCATGATCTTAGTAGATTTAGTACCTAAACCTAACCAAACCGCGACTGTTTCACAACGTTAACCACAGTTTGGTTAGGTTTAGGCACCAAAACTACTTTTGTTTGGTTTGTGAAAAGATCATGGTTTGGGTTAAAATAGTAAGTTCTAAGTAGTAGTAAGATCACCTGAATTCCTAAAGGATTTCACAATATCAAAGATAATGTATGCATACCAATATACGTTGAACCTTTTTTCCTTTTGTGTAATTCTATATCTACCTTATTTTAGTGTTGGAAAATCTATTGAATATGCAGGAGCTGCAATAGATGCAACCAAATCAGTGCTTTTTAACTCTATTTCCATGTTTTCAATTAAGCATGAAATGAAACTCTGCGGTGTCGTGGTTTATAGATGGAGCAATTATCCCGAACACGGAAAAAATCTGTCAAAATAAGTTTCAATCCAGTCATTGTGTTTGGATAAGCTTGTTCTTATAAGTTAAATGTTTATCATATTTCCACACCTGGAATATGTGTGCATGTTTGTCCTATCATTGTTCACCTGCAGGGAACTCCTAGTAGCTCTGCTGGCCTTCTAAATCCTGGAGGAGAGGAGAGTACTTTCTTTGGTTTGGAGAGACGATGAAATGCTTTTACTCAAATAGCAATTACCAAATACATGTATCCATCACGGGTTGAATGGGTCAATTAGGACTGATTTGCCACTCTGAAATTTTGGATAAATACGGGCCCAGTTTCTCCTGCACTTAAACTATTCCCATGACTAAGAACATAATGTACCCCCCTCCAAAGGCCCCAGCGTGCAGCTCATTATCCTCACTGCTGTGGGTCTCTTGAAGGAGAACTACAACCAACTTCTCTCTGATTCATCATCTCTGCAACTACAGCTCTTTTCTTTTTTCCCCCTCCCACCATTAAAGTTTAAACACTGTTCTTAAACTCGGCACAGTATGACTGAAATTAATAAACAGAAGAAGAATCAGAGAACAGAAAGTAATGAATTGACACACAGGACGTATTATCATGTTAATACTTTTACATATTATGCTTTTTTGTCATTTTTCTGCAATTTAAGACTCGAATGCCGAGTCAAAAGAAGTGACATGTTTTTGACGCTAACCCTCTTTGTTTTGTTCAGAAGAGCGAAGCAGCACATGATCTGATACGAGTGTTAAATTTGGAAACGGAAAGAGTTCAACCGTAACAGTTGCCCTGCTGCCTTGGGCAACCAGATTTGGACCGCTATCAAGCATCTGTGCAGTTTGTTTCTCCCTATTGGTCAACAACTTTTACTATGAAAAAAAAGATGGAAACAATGAAACAGGTGAAATAGAGTGCAGAATAAAAAAAAACTAAAAAAAACAATGACCCATCAACATCACTGAGTAACCTACAACAGAAGAGCAGATACTGAGACAGCCAAAGTCAAACAAACAGAACCAACAACACCCATTATTCATACATGATAGACACATATGACAGGTTGTCATAGCCAGCCTGCACCCTAGCAGTAAGAAAGACATTACAGCTTAAAAGCTTGTGGGAAGTGCACATGATACATGCATGGAAGGATTTTATTTCTCTACCTCGATATACACACTAAGACAATGGAAGCCTAAAGGTTGGAGAAGCAGCCTGTGAATGGAAAGTTACCGGTTTGATCCCTGTACTGCTAGCATAAATCTAGGTAGAGGAAGTGAAAGAGCAATGCTTGCCACTCCCAAATTACCACCGCTGAGGTGCCCTAAAGCAAGGTGCCTGTCTTTCCATCTCTGACACAAACAACAAAAACCCAAGAAGCAAACTCGCTCTCACCCAATAATACAGAAAAACCAGCAATGAGGGAAGAAAAGTCGTCAAAACTCCCTGTGGGCCTCAGATTCACTTAGCAGCAGTTTCACACTTTCACTAACAGATTCCCAGCATGCAACAAGAAAGACAGAAAACGAGAGAGAGAGAGAGAGAGAGAGAGGAAGTACTGTACGTCTGCAGGTTTAACAGTATGCTGCACAGATTTGGCCTGTATGTGTGTGTCTTGATGTCGGTTGATGTATAAATGGTGTGCTCTCCTCTGTATATTTTTCAGGTGGCTGTGACAGGGGCACCCCCGGGGCAGGACCCATGAGGAGTCATAGAAGATGCTCACAGCCTGGGCGCTTCTGCTCTTCTTAGCCATGTGGGTGAGAAGCACCTCTGGTGGCCCGCTCTCCTTCAGAATAGGTAAATTGTACGACAAAATCACAATATTGTACAGGCTTGTAACAGTGGTAAAACGGCTGCCCACCCATGTTGATCCTGGAAGTCTTCTTTTTTTTATTTGTTTAGAGGCGTTACAACTCACACTTGCAGGATGTTCATGTACTACATGAATAAAATGATTTTCTTTTTCATATTAATTGAAAAATCTGCGAATGAATGAATTTCAATTTTTTTGAGTTTCAGTGAAATTACTGTAAAGTTACAGTCTCTAATGGCAAAATTGGCTGAGAAAATTCAATCATAAGTGTTGACAAATACCCATGTTTCCTCAGTCACACATAACTTAAGGTATCAACAGGCTAAAAATCATATGTCGACATGACACAATCCTGATTGGCTCTGCAATACACAAGAATGAATCTGGACAAAAAAAATGATCCACATTTGTTCTATGCAGTGTTGCAGAGAGAAATTCATGGAGTATCTGTGTAGAAAAGAGTTTATTTTAGCAACACCTCAATATACCATAGACATCTATAATAACCAGCCAATTTAGGGATTCATTTAAACACTTACATGTTTATTATAACTGAGAATAGCTGGATTGGGAAGTTTCATAATGTATATACTTTTTACTGTGTATTCATTCATATACAATAGTACAGCTTTGGCTGAAAATAAAACCATAATTAGTTGAAATTAGCTGTTATCTTATAGCAAGTTACTGATCATGGAACTACAATCAGTAAAAGTGCTAGTAAAAGTCTAGCAGAAACCACTGTGCTATTCTGCTACTGAAAATAGTGGCAGATCAGTGGACCAAGGTTGAAACTGACTGGACTTTGCATCTGGCACCAGGGCATGGTTCAAAAGTCTCATAACCTGCCAGTGTTAAGGCTCTTCCCTTTTAAAAAGAGCTCAAAAAAGGCTGGACCCAAGCGCCAAACACAGACAGACCAGGTAGGTTTTGTAGGGGTTTATTTCAAGGGATGTGTATCTGGGCTGAGGCAGGCTGCAACCAGGAGAGTTTCCACAGGAAAACAGGACACAGTTCTGGGCGTGGGCGAGTCACAGGGAAGCTGGCAGTAGAGCTGGAGTAGATGATCCTGAGCAGAAGAAAAGCAGTTAGACTGGGTTGAAATCAAATGACACTAAGAAAACAGGAGGTAGCTTAGAGTGGCCAGGAGTGTACTACCGCATGGGTTAGACAACAATCTGGCAGAGATGGACTAGTTTGCTGGAGTTCTTAAGCTGTGGAGTTGATGAGCTGATGGAGAACAGGTGCGTGATTGCGTCTGAGCTGGAGAGCAGTGATTGGTGGAATTGAGACCAGAGCCGGCAACTGGGCAGAGGGAAATAGGAAGAACCCGCCCACAGACAAGCACACAGACTGACATGACAGACCTTACAGACAGAGGGAGACAATGGAAACACCAGGGAAGGGGAAAACACAGGGAAAACACTAGGAAACACTAGAGGTGGAGGGAGCATCCATGACAGCCAGAGTCTGTTGTTAACCAATGGGAGTTGTTCCTTCTTGTTAATATTCTCCTACAGTCAGCAGGTCTGTGACACCCTGTCACTAGCTCCCTGTCTACCAAAAGTTTGACTGACTGTCTCTTTATTTATGTATAGACCCCTTGTCTTAGGTGGGAAACTGTGTGGGTGTGTGTGTGTGTGTGTGTGTCCTGTATATAGAAACAGATGGGAAGTAGAGGTAAAGATAGATATTGAGAATGAGATTGATTCTACAGCTCACAGACTGCGCTCCAGTCGTGGTCTCACAGTGGCTGGCTTTAAATTTATAGCACGGTTGTCAACTTTCAGGAACAGCTGAGAATGAGATTTGTTGTCAGGGGAGAAGGGTGGAAGTTAATAACACAAAATCAGTATACAAATGCCGAAGTGGTTTTTATAAGGCTATTAAAACAGTAAACACAAACAGTGCATTCAAAATGTGAACGTTTCTTAAGACAGAGCAGAAAAATGAAAAACTATTGAAAACAAATAGTTTGCCTTTGTAAAAACTAGTCTCCTCTTGTGTCATGGATTCAGTTCTCAACATGATAAAGATACAGTGCATATTTTCTGGAGAAATGAGTTTCAGTAATGGTGAAAACATTGTTGAGTTTAACTCGGAGAAAGTCCCAGTCTCACAGGCTCATAAATGCATATTGAGACTTTAATGCAGCCTCTTCTTGATCTTTCCCTCCTCCCTTTACTTCATCTTTGAACAGTATCAATCATTTCTTATTTGTGAACAAAACATTTTTTGGGTGGTTTGGCATACGATGCCTCAAACCATCTTCTGTATTTTGAATACATCACAGTTTCAAAGTTTAGTGTATCAACAAGACCAAGAACAAATCATCCCTTGTTCATGAGTATTGTTGGATAAATGACTAACAGCCCAATGCCTCTGCTTTCTCTCTTCACTCTCCTCCACCCTCCACCTGATTGTACAAAAGCACCTCCGCTGCGATGGTGGTTTATGTTTATCTCAGTCATGTTGCATCGTTGATGGGTAATTAGGCAGTTGGCCTGTTTTTCCTTTTCTTCTAATGTCATCTGTGCACAGCACCAGCCTCTTTGCCAGTGTACTGTCACAGTATGTGTTTGTGTGTGCTCTGCCTCTGTGTTTGTGTGTGTGGGTATTTATGCACAAGGCATTACAAGGCATAGATATGCACAAGCACACACACACGCAGCCACACACACATTTCAAAGCACACCAAGGCACGCAAACAAACACATACCCCCAAACACCACCACAAACTCCCTGCCATTTGCGCTCCAGGAGATGGTATTTAACATGGCTGTCCCTCGAGTCCTGCCTGGCTGGCATAATGTCACTGTCTGGCCTTCTCTGAATGTATCAGGGCCAAAAACAACCTCCCGCCCCTGCCACATTCCCCGCCAGGACCATCCAGCAGCCAGCAGCAAGCTGAGTGTAGGTGAACTGAGGAACTTCTCTTTGTCTCTGCTGTGTATTTGGAAAATCCGGGGATAAAATGGACTTTTGTTCGTAAATTAGTTGTCATGTACGGTAGGTCTGTACGCCCTCTGATAGACTTTCTGATTGGGAAGTACAAATAAAAGTCTTTTATGGCTTTTTTTACTGCTGTAACTTGCAGTGTCGTTGGAAGTTTTTGTAGAGTAATGAAAGATTAATTACAGCAATATTGACTGGAGAGAGTATAAATAATTGAATTTGCTTCAGTATTGCTTCTAACAAGAAATACCACATGGACAAGTGAAGCGTTAACAAATCATGAATAGCATAATTTAATAGACAGTATATTAGGTAAAATCAATTCACAAAATACTTTCATGAAAGAACATTCTGTTGAGAAGACCTCTTATTATTTCAGACACGGCGCTACAAAACATGTAACACGTTTAAACAAGAACAGGTACTGCATAATATTACATGAAAAATCCCTGTTCACTACCATATGGTGCAGCTTGTTGTTGTGGGTTGTATTCCCCCATTAGTTAAGTGAAAGAGCGTCTGCCGTTTAATTTGATCCAGCCAATAAGCCGCTGCTTATGCTAACTTGGAGAAATCATCTTCCACACACACATAATCACTACTGTGAGCTGATTAATACAGGGAGTGAAAATCTAGGAAATAGTCAGGAGAACCACATGATCCTTCATTAGAGCTACATACATCAACACTGCCAACTTTGTCTTACACTGCAGAGCCCGCACTCTCCACCCCATAAATGCACACACACACACACACACACACACACACACACAGCCTCTGTCCAGTTCAATATCAAAATATAAAAGCCAATTATCTGCTATTCGTAAACCAAAGGCAGTTGGAGATTTCATAGGAGATGGATTTCATGTCTTACTGAAATTAATAATCAACAAGAAAAGTAGCAGGAGCAAAGCAAAATGGTGTAATGTGATCACTGTTTTTTTATTTCGCTATTGTTACATTTCAGTGCCTCCTTAGCGTGATCAACTACTTCATCTTAAGGCAGAAGATGTCTCTACTGTTTATTAAAAAAATCCAGACAGGCACTCACATCAGGTTCTCTTATCTCTCTGAAGCCCACAGAATGTTTCCCAGCATTGGGCGTCACCACAGGGAAGGCCTCCCCCTATGAGACCAACACTAAATTTAGCTGTTGGCACCCACTGGGTGTCGGCTCACTCAAGTGCTGTGAAATTCCCTCGGCAGATATCCTTTCTCTCTCTTTAAATGTGCTGTCTGTGAGCAAGAGAGCAAGAGATTTCATTTTTGGAGCATGTATAGTCCCTCGTTAACCATAGTAAGGATTAATATTGATTGTTATGGAAAAATCTGTTGTAAGCATGGTCTTGTTTTGTATTGCATTACATGATGCATTATGCCCTTAAATGGACAAATCAAGGGGCGCTTTAAATGTTTCTCACTGTGCTTCAAAGGTAAATAAGCAACTGCTGTCTGGGTTCTTCCACAGCAACATTTGGAGAAAACCATTTGAATAATATAAATGATTTTGACATTAAAGAGAGATATTCCTTTATTTTTAAAACCTCTGAACTTGCTAAATATTTATATATTGATCAATCGGTGTCTGTTTTAACTGTGTGCATGTTGTTCTACTATTAAATCTATCAACATGTAGTTTGTTTCATTGATTATGATTAAATCTAATTTCAAGACATGAATACATAGTCAATATACTGTTTACTTGGAATGAGTTATGCAAAGGGCGGCAGGGGAATGGAATTTAAAAAAACAGATATTTTACTGCCACTGACATTTAATAAATAATCACTTTTCTTATTATTTGGTCCTCAGGGATAACTCGAGACCCAGGCTGTCTATGTTTGTTATGGTCATGGTTATTATTATATTATTTTTAGCTCTTTCACTCTAGTCAGGGTCACAGTGGCAACAGGATGGGCAGAGCAACCCATGCATAATTTCCCACAGCACCTTCCTCCAGCTCTCTGTCTGATCCCCATGTGCTCACAGGCCAGCTGGGAGATGTAATCCCCCCAGCATGTCCTGCGTCTGCCCCTTGGTCTCCTCCCAGTTGTACACCTCCAGAGGGAGAGGCCCAGGGGCGTCCTTAACAGACGTCTGAAAGTCATCAACTTGCTCCTCTTTATGTAAAGAAGCAATAGTTTCATACTGCAGTCATCACAAATTGTTAAACTCAACAATGTACCACATAGAGTGAATTATATATTGTATCACACAGCAACACAGTATTATCACAACACCTTTGAGAAAACAGCTGGATTTTTTATAGTCAACATTGTTTCAGATGCATCATCAACATCTGACAAATAACAGCATGTTAATCAATTATGTAACTAATGTTTGCATTAGTTCAGGCAAGACGTACAAGTCATGTCATCAGCTGACAATCAAGTGATTTATGTAAATAATCTCCAATCAAGTTTGACGCCTTATTAAGACAACTCGTAATGACATTCTAACTTAAATATATACATATATATATTTAATACTGGGACATGTATGCTGTGTGGAACCTGCTGCTGTACTCACAAACACACACTGCAAGAGATCCAGCCTGAGGCTTGTTAAACACAAAATGTTCATATTTCTTTACATTACTCTAAAAAAACACTTACAGAGCATCACTGAGTACTGAGGGAGCAGCAACCAGAGTAGCTCCACAGGAAAAAGTCAGACAAATCTTTCTTTGCCTCTTTGCTCCCTTTTCCACACTCAGTGGGAGAACACGATAGTGGATTCTCGGTGGGCTAAATTCAATTGGCTCCGCTTTTGCAGCAGCGGAGGCTGAGCCTGCACCGTCTTTACCCAGCCTCCCAAGACTGGCATCACTGAGCTGTTAGTCAGGGTGGGATGTAGTTTACGGTGAGATAGATGTAAGGAAGGCAAAACGTACTGAGTATGATGTAGTGTTTCTCACTGGAGACACCCCTTGTTAAGTAAATACAGTGGAACTGCAGTAGCTCTCTTTAAGCTGTAGCCTCAGATGATGTCCTGATAAATATGCATTTGTGTGTGTGCTACCTAGAAACACAAACACCTGTAGCCATACATCACACACACAAATACCAAATTAGACTTTGTGGTTATGTGATTTGTGATTTTGTTTTATTTCAGTCAGACTTGACACTCAATTTTGCAAAACTCCAGATCACATTCAACATTCAATTTCACATTTAATGTCAGCTTTTTTAAAATGATTTATACCAACAATATTTGTGCATGGCAGCTACAGTATGGTGAAGGTATAGTAAAGCTTAGGCAAGTACAGTAAAACACTCAGGAAACATAGTAGTTATGGTTTTGAAAACAGTTTTATTGTTTCAAACTTTGGTCTCCGGCATGACATGCTACATGCTCATCTACTACACTTCTTTCTTTTTAGTTTGCTACATGAAGGGCACGCTACTTCCTGCAATGATACTGAATCTAGGCATCGAACATACATCATGTGCTACAGAATCATCCTGTATGAACAACATGTCTAAAGATACTGAGCTGGTGTGTGTGTGTGTGTGTGTGTGTGTGTGTGTGTGTGTGTGTGTGTGTGTGTGTGTGTGTGTGCATGTAAGTGATCGTTCATGTATGTGTATCATATGTGTGGTGTCCAGTCACAAAGGGTGACCAGTGAAATTTAAGCCCACAGGTAGAGTCTAATAGCGTAATTAGCCCTGCTGAGCTAATACCCACGATCCAGCAGCACCACACTGTCAATTTCCTCAGTTCAACCCCATGCACACTCACAGTGACTTATTAAGGCTGGCTGCTAGAACCACCACGGCTGAGTCATTGTGCCCTTGCCTCCAGTCAGGTTAATTTCGCCCTCATACACTCTTAACTTCAGATGGCATCTATGAACTCATTTAACTCACTGTTATTGGAAGAGCAGGGCAGATAGCATGTTGGGAGGAAAGGGGGGTAAATAACTGTGAGGGAAGTATCCCGCGTCGCTTTGAAATATCCTTTGAATCGTAGCCTTAGTTCCTATGAAATGAAACTTTCACACGTTTCTTATGAACTGAGGCTAAATCAGAGACTGATGTCCAGCAGATGAGCCATGTGAGGAGACGTCATGATTAATCTCCCTGCTTTTAATTACTCAGCCATGTGCTGTGCGAGTCATTAGGTTAATGACACTCAGACATGTGTACTCACAGACCTGAAGCTACAGGGCACATCTGAGCTAAACCCCTTTTTAAGTTGACCACCTGTTACAAGACCCAACTGCCCAGTTGTCTCTGTTTCACTCAGATGCCAGCAGAGGTAATGAGGACATGTCAGAAAGAAAAGGGAGCTTAATTACAGAACAGTGTGTGTGTGCCTGGAGGCGACAATGTTCATTGTTACCGGATATGTTTCCTCAAAAGTAAGTCCCCCAATTTGAAATTGTTTGATCAGGATTTTTTGGGAGGAAATAATGTGAATGTGAGTAGAACGCAGCCCATGTACACGCAGAGACAAATCTCAACCTCGGGCATCGACTGAAAGAGCGAGAATTTATGATTAATCTCTAAGGTTTTAATTACCAGGGCAGGTGCTGGGACCAATCGTTAAGTTAATGGCACAAATGGCAGATAGGAGTGATGTTATGCAATTATGCATACTACTTTGCTCCTGAGCTTACCGCATAAATTATTCAGTAAATTTGATAAAGTCAGATTTACTTTGCACAGACATGTAGAGTGTGTCTACACTTTGTTTCAATCACACACACACACACACACACACACACACACACACACACACACACACACACACACACACAAAACACACCCTCCTGAATTAATGGATCCTCACTGGGATTGATAAAGACAAACTCAAATGAATGTTTGCTCATTTGCCTGTGCACATGTGCACATACTGTAGATGCACTCGTGGAAAATGCTTCCCTCTCCTCAGCTACACACAAACATGAAAACATTGAACTTAACTTAAATTATTAACAAACTAATTACAAGCTGCAGGGTAGTGTTTGCGGATGTGTAATGGAGCTTGTCACATGCTGAGACGGAAGGCATGAGCTTAGTTCATATAAAATAGTGTGAGCGCTTTACAGTCCCATGGTGGTGTAGAATGAAGGTCATAACCAGGGCATTGTTGCAGCAGAATCATGGCTGAAGTTTAAATAGAATGAGGAAAATGCTCTTATATCAGCCTATAGCCTATGGATCATCCATTAAATATTATGTGTGGCTACGGATCAATTATTTACACTGAATGGTTGGAGTAATGCGATATGGAATGTACACAAGAGAAATAACTCCAATTGCTTCATCAAATGTTACCATAATCAGTTAGAGCAATTATAACATTCAAGCACAGTAGATATGATAGGATATGTGCACACTTAAATCCAATCATGTACAATAAATACTACCTATGTGAAAGTTGGGATATTGTGAAGAAGACTGTGTCATTGATGTGCTGAATGTATGGCGTTGTCTACCCCTATTTACATAATGTGATGTCTAAACAAAAACTTAACCTTGTTCAACCAAATCTCACACTCCTCTCCACTGGATCCATCTGGGACAAACCCTTGATGCCAGCCTATAAAACCAACAAGGTACCAGCATCTGTTACCCTCTGGATTATGGTAAATCTTTGCTATAGCAAGCTCTCTTTTATCTACTGCTAACCTTCCTCTTATGAAGGTCCTTGCATAATGTTTAGGTCGTATCTACTACTTTGCAGATGATATCCACTTATTCATGTTGTTTAAGCCTTAAAGGATAGGTTAACATATTTTTAAGATTGTTTTAAAACAATACTCACATGCCCATATGTACGTTGAAACGGTTTTTGCTTGCTGTAATCATTCCTCTTGCTCATATTGGGCATTAAAAGATGCCTTCCTAATACACTTCCAGTGGAAGAGATGGAGGACAAAATCTACAGTCCTCGTTTCGTGCAAAAATACATTCCAAAGTTTATCTCAAGCTAATATGAGGCTTAAAGTTACTGTTTTTGTATATATAATATATTTATATAATTCCCTGTTTGTGTTTCCATGATTTCATGCTGAGCTGCTGTGGAGGGATTGGAAGATACTCTATTGATGTGACTCTCTTGAACTCACACTGCTGAGGCCTCAAATTAACTTCAGATAAAATATGGGATGTATTTTTGCACAGAATGAGAGCTGTGGATTTTGTCCCCCATCACTTACACAGGAAGCCCATTAGGAGGGGAGCGTTGAGGAAGAATGATTACAATAAGTAAAACCTGTTTCAATGTTCAGCTGGCACCTGACTACTACAGGTTTGACAAATTGACAATATTCTTTAAAATGTCAAAAAATAGGCAATATTTCACAATTGTGTTAAATGTATAATGTGTCAAGAATTTGATAGCAAATGATTTCTTGCAACTCAACACTGATAAAATTAAACTTACTGCTTTTGCCCCAGTCAGCCATCATCTTACCTCTAACATGAAGGAAACCAGATCTTACCTCAGAAAGTTAGGTGGCACATTTGACCAGCACGTCAGAACGCTTGATTCATTCCTATTTTTCTAGATGAAGAACACAGATATGACATTTTATCTCAAGCTGAGATGGACATAATCGCTCATGCATTTATTTTATATCGCTTTGATGATTGTATGTCCCTTTTCACTTGCCTTAGCAACACATTCCTAGATCGCTTAGTGGTCCAGAATAGACCATGTCCTTTTTATTCTGGCTTCCTGTAAAATTCAGAATCCAGTTGGAGATCATTATGATTACTTTTAGACGCCTGCATGATTAGACACCCTCCTACATCAGCGAGCTATAGTTCTGTTCGGCTGCATGCTGGGTGTGTGATCTACAATAACTAGCAGTTAATACTTTGCCCTGCATTTTCTACAGGAAGAAGCAGGGAAGGTTTTGCACTGTTTATTTTTATTCATCCCACATTTGCACCTTACGACGCTGCAGCTCCCAGACAAGGACATCAATTTTCTCCTAGCAGTGGCTGTTTTTGTGCAACAGATCTTGACTCTCCTCATCCATTACAGTCAGTGCATTGTGGAGAGAGCACTGCCTTTAAAGGGAATTAGTGGAGATGATTTGATTAGTCACGATTGACCAACCAAACACTTATTGTAATTTATTCCCCCTCTTCTAAACCATTTTACACCTGCAGCACGTGTGCACCACTGCTGTGCTAACGCCTTTGGTATCAAAATGACTAAACATGTGTTGCCATGGCCAACTCTGCGAGCTCCATGAACTTTTGCCAGTGCTTGCGCCTCGATTCATGAAAATATAGCTATAAATGCTGAAAATGCTCTGCTTTTCCTCCTGTAAAGAGCTATTATCTCCTGGCAGCCAGCGGGGAAAACAGCTCTTGTTGACTGGGTTTTGATTAGGGCAGAACAACAAAACATCAATGCCAGGTACATACACATGCATACACTGGCTCATGCATATACAGTACTTAAGCAACAGGCACAGGCATTTTCTCTCTGGCTCTCTGTATCTGGATATTTTTAACTGCGCTGTCAGTTATCTTTCCTAATGTCCGCTTATTTAGCTGCTTGTTACTCTGTTGCAGTGAAAAGATCTTTATACTCAGATGGCTACAGCAGTGGTGGCTGTTACAATATGTTCTGCATCTACATCTTCGACCACAAAATAGCTTATGAAAAAAAATATGAAAAATCAATGTTTTATAATTTATTACCCTGGGTTTCAAGAAAGCTTTCACGTAATGTCATTGACATAAAATATCATCCTTTGTACAATAATGTGTGCTGTAGTGTGAAATAGATGGTGAATACAGTGATCTTATAGTGTGTTCTTATTTCCTATATAGAAACCAGTGAGAGTAGCTTTTACTAGTATTTAATGTTTTTTAATGGAGCCATTTTTAAATGTTTCCCCGCATTACATTTTACCATAAAATTTCACAGTTTTGTCCTGGCCACCTACAATAAATAACCAAGTTTAAAGTAATGATTGTACTCTACTGCAGGTCGAGTAATGTTCAGGGATGATTATGACAGGATGGCAGGATGATAACTTTGGACAGATGAAAGTGTGGGAATTGGTCAAATTGGTCTTAATTCAGAAGAAAAGGGCATGGACTTCCTTTAATCTGCCATGACTGCCCATCATGCTTTGCAGTTGGCAAGAAGGTTCAGTGGCTGGCAGGTCCGTACATCAATGCAGGCACGTACGCAGACAGTCACACAACCCCACACAAACAGCCAATACCATGTATTTTTCTTTGTCCTTCTTCCAGCACTGTTAGTAGGGGGGTAAAGAAGATCACAAATGGCTGCCATTATAGGAAAACTGTCCCTGTCCAATTCATTCCAGATAAGAAGCTTCACTCTCTCTCTCACACACACACACACACACACACACACATTTGCAGCACATGTACACGTTGTCCTTGCAGTACAAGAGGGAACCAAGTCTTTCTTACAGGCAGAGATGCACGTATGGCTCTATAGCTCAAATTGATGGCAACCATGCTGAAGCTAATGGGCATGTGCTTGGATCATCGCAGGCGGTTTGTATGGGATTTGCTCTGTTACTGCAGAAAAACACTAGTAATGGTTGAGATTAGAACACTCATGAGATATAGCCCGGTGCTGTGGCCAGGCAGGTTCATTGACCTATCATAGCAGTTGTTTTTTCTCTCCTGTTTTCTCTGTCTCACTTCCGCCTCTGAGGGCTGTGAAATGATGCAGCAGGGAATTTGTATTCTTTCTCTGTGAAGTGTAAGACGACTGACAGAAAAAACACAAAAATTGAGGTTCAACGTTTTTTTTTTGTTTTAAAAAGATAATAAAGAGAACTTTTTGAGGTATTGCACTAGTTCAAAAACCTAAAATACAAAACAGCAACTATTTTGAGTCAACAGCCTTAATAAGCAAAGCCTTCATATTTAAGAAATACATGGTGCATTCAATTATTTAAATGCCAAGGCCATTTTGTAAATGTTTTACAGCTAGCTTCAGGCTAGCTCAAAGCTTCAGAGATGGGCGTTGGCCCAAAAACATGACACAAAATAGCAAAACAGTCTACTGTGCATCCTGTTTAATGGATTAGTAATGCCGAAAAGTGGTTTGGTGGTTTACTAAATTTGGTTAAAGAAGTTTTTTTTTGTTTAGGTGGTTTACTAAACTTGTGGTGTTAGCACCTTTGGTTGGTAGCTTTCAAATTGTACATGGATACAATCAATAGTGCTGTAGTTGAGTATTGGAACCATTTATTTTTAAAACATTTTTTTTAGAAACAGAAAATCTATATTTTTTTAAAACACTACCTGCCAGCTTTAACATTTGCCAAAAAATGTTTTAAGTAAAGATATACACCTTACAGTGTATCGGTCCTAGCAGCCTCCCATATAACCAGGTGGTGAATTTTGCACACTGATTTGGTTCCTGTGCCCTGGTGTCAAACGCCTTTCTTATCTCATCCATCCATTTTATACCTGCATGAGCAAATTATCCACACACACTCACACACATGCACATATGGAGACCCCTCTCCCACGGCAGATATACACACTCCTCCCTTGACACCCCGTTCTGCCAGTCCCACTCCATTATTCCACGTCTTTGATCATGGCTCACAGTGAAGAGTTTGGCGAGTCCTCAGAGCCCCCCTCCCCAGCTGTTGCCAGGCCCTCTGCCATTACAATCGGTTGGCACAGCCATCGGCAGCTGCCACCCTTGCCTTGAGCACCACCTCTGGCTACACAGATGCCTGATGTGTGTATGTGTGCTTGTGCACCTACCTGTGACTGTGTGCTAACATGTATGTGTGCACTCACCTGCACACATGCCTTCATCCATCTTCTTATCTTTGCGTACATCTGTGGCATTGCCTGCTGTCTTATTTGAAATTCATTGCCATGTGTTAATGGTTAATTTACCAGGCCCCTCTCCAATAGGCAACCGACGGCTGCTTGCTTAATGGCTAACTAACCCTGGGAGGGACTTGTAGTTGGCTTGTGCCCAGCTTTTTACCAGATGTGTGTCTGGTTGTGAGGATGAATGCAACATCAGAGCTCACCAGTTATGATGTGGTCACAGAAAACTTGGTGTGATGGTGCATTTCACAAGGTGGTATATTTGAGTGATTCCACTCACACAGGTCAAACTGATCAATGAGATGGAGGGACAGAATTCAGTCATGAGGGATGGTGATAGTGAGATTTGAGAAACTGTGAGGCAGCATAATGTTTTTTGTTCATCTTTTGCTACCATCTTGTAGTGTCAGTGGTCCTCAGTTAATCATGTGACTGTGAACGTTGCCTAGATACAATATTCAGGTCTCTACGAGTCTGCTTAGTGTTTATATTGTACATTAACATGAAAAAGATCAAATTTAAAAAAGACTAACAAAAGAAAATGACTGAATAAGGATGAAAGAAGTCTCAGAGGAAAAAGGAAGGATGGACTATAAAAAAGAACTAATAAAAATTAGTGAGATTTGGTTTTATTTAAAACAGCCTTAACATTAAAATACAGCAAGAGGAGAGAAAACATGAACGAGGGCATATATGGTTTGATAGAAACCAGAAAAAAGAAAAACAATGTTTCTTTTAAGAAAGTGAGGATACATTAGGCATGAGGTACAACGGATAAAAAACAGGAAAGAAAAAATAGTCTGAAAAAAAAACCAGACAGATTACAAAGAGAACAGTCTGATGTTACCACGGAGTGCAGTATTCATGTTGTGTGATTGTGTTTCCAGTTTCAGTACTTTAATTCTTGGTATTTTCAGCTGACGCACAGAAGTTCTTTCATGGGATTATTCTTTTCTTCAAAACACTAGAAAAACAGCTCAGCAAGTCAGTTTCACAAGTCTTTTTCACATCTGATTAGTTTGACTCAAAGCAGTAGCCTAGTCTTTAAGCTTTGTGTGACACCAAAGCACACACTGCAACCACAGAATATGCATTGACACATTATCAACATCATTGTTACCATGGCAGTAAATCAAAGTAGATCAAGTAAACATGACAGTGTATTTACATGAAGATAAAGTCGAAGAAAGAAAACTATTTAATTTTTCATTCTTTTAAGCAATGCGTTTTACAACAAAACCTTATGAACACTGAAAATGGGACAGAGGTATAGTAGCAATGATTAAAAATATGGTGCAACAGAAGAGAGGAAAACATCTGTTCATGTAAATTTAGTTTTTGCTAAATCTGCAGATTTTAAATGGGCCATTGCATAGCACTTTGAGTCTTGACATAACCCAGTCATCACGCACCCAATGAGGAAAAAAAGTACAAGAGTTGGACCAGTGAACAGCAGAGAATCAGATGGATTAGCAAGGTACAGCTAGTGGAGAAATGACAAATTTCATGGCAGGACATCATGGACACCAGTGATAAGATAAGCACAGGCACAATTAAACACACACATACGACTGGGACTCCAGGGCAGTGTGGCAGTCTATTAACTGTGTACAGACAGGTAGGCTATTTTCACTGTGCAGCCAGCTGTGTTATTAACTCGCTCTGCACTGAATCAATTGACAGGTCTCCAGGTGTCAGTGTGTCTCAGCGTGTGTGTTTGTGTGGTTTTCTGTTTTGCCTCTCCATCACCGGCTCCCTGACTGTTCAGGGTCAGCGGATGATTGTCCCTCTTGTATTTCTCCTATCTCCTTACCTCAGATTACACAGAGTGCAGTCCAGTAGGGAAGAGCCGTGGATTACCGTCCACTCCCGCTCACCTGTGTCCTGTCCTGTCCCCGAATCCCTCACCTTATCAGCTGCACACACACTCCAGTAGGGCCTCCCATGTGGATACTCCATCCGCTGGTCCTATTACAACCCCAGTGACAAAAGCATTTTGCCCTATTTTGTTTCTTACTCACATACACTGAAGCAGAGGTACACATACATACACACACACACACATCCACTCACAAACAGAGGGTGTTTTCAGCATCAGTCTTAAACACACAGTGTTTACCCTGGCAGATCCCTCGGGGTCTACCAGTTGCATTATTAACCCTCCTATTCTGCTCACTAGGGAAACCTCTATAGTCCGTGCCTGCATGATATCATCCCACACCTATTCAACATTCAGGCCTCATTTATGGAGCTGTGTGTGAGTGTGTGAGAGAGAGAGAACAATCGAAAGGTACCGTGGAGCGTTAGGTGGCCACCAGGGCCCCAACTAGCCATCTGGGTCCTATGCACTGTTTAGGAGCAGGTATAATGAGGCAGAAGTAACCCTCAGTTGAAGCACCAGATAGTAGAAACAGCAAGGGAGAGACAGAGACATTGCCTATGGGGTACTGTGACTGCAGAAGCAAAGGGTGTGAGCTCCCTGGAGGTACAGCAGTGGCTGTGAGAGGATGATGACGACACACTTGTATGCAGGCACCGACACACTGTACTGTCACAGAGTCCATGTTTGTTCTCCCTGGAGTTTTATTAGGCTAGACTATGGGTACTTTGGATGCCCTCAGATACACTGTGCCCCTGCTCAACACCCAACACTCACAAATGACTTGTCTTGCTCTTCCTCCCCTCTGGACATCTCTCCATGCCTTTTCTCTATACATCTCCGTGTTCCCTTCCTCCTTCTTATCTTTGTAGTCTTTTCAAAAGTGCTTTAAGTCTCACGAGGAGAGCCTAGTTTCCCTGAAGCCCAGTTTGAATGTCTCACACCATAATCTCACACCTAATTGATACCTCTTATTGCTAAGTATAGATTTATAGTCAATTTGAAATTATGCTACAGTTCCCTCTACTTTTTGTAGTTTTAATTTGATTCTTGTTTTCTTTTGGATTGGGTTTTAGTGGATTAAATCAATGTATGTTGAACTATTGTGTCTCTATCAAAATATGCATCTCAGTTAATTTCTCCCAATGCGACCCTGGCCTCTTTCATTTGAAGGTCTTAAAATGTTTTCATCCAAGAACTTTCACTTAATCACTTAATGCATGTTGGTTGGATCAATTTAGGAGCGACGAATGGCCATATAGTATACTGTTTTTTCTTTTGTTGTCTCCTTGAACGTGTAAAAGGCAAAGGAGAGCAAGAGAGAGGAAGAGGGGAAGAGAAATATGACAGTGAGCTTGTATCAAGGGGTATCCAGCACATATCAGTGCTGATACTGTTGAAGGGCCTAAGGAGCTTTGGTTTTGTCTCTGCGGGTGATGGATTCTCGCAGAGTCCACGACTTTAGTGCTGTCCCTGCCTGCCCTGTTGAAATGATGATAAAAAGTCGATACTTCGTGTGCAGTGGCCATCACTCAGAGTGTGAGCATATGACTACGTGCCAGTGTGTAAGAGAGAGAGAGAGAAATAAAGAGGAAGATAATGAGGCAGAGCAAGAGGGAGAGAGAGATGAGTGATTGAGAGCAAGGTTACTAATGTTCTTTTCATGTGGTAAATTATACTGTAGTGTTGCCCTAAAGCGACAGGATGAGCATCGGCCCCCTCAGGTGCTCTCAACCCATTTGAGTGGCTGTGGACGTCTGTCCATTTCCCCAGACTGTCACATCAAAGGCTGTCACAGATACAGGAAACAGCTATATGGTAATAACAGGAGAACGGTCCAGTATTGCCATCTTCTTTCCCTTTGAAACTTTTGATTCACCAGAGGTTGTGTCTGGCTATATGCTTCAAATCTGTCCACTCTATAGAGAAGCATCTTTCTCCTCCCACAAGCCATTGTTGGCACATTAGATTTGGAGTAAATCTACAGCTTTGCAAACCCTTTTCTTTTTTTAGCATCATTGTTGCCCACTTTCTCTTGAGTGTCTAAGTATCAGCAGTGGCATCCTTTGCTTGTGGATCTGTCTGCCACTGGGGGAACTTCTGTCTGTCAAAACGTTTTCTGATCTCTGTCAAACTAGCTGAGCACGAAGATACAAATGCAGTGCAGCTCAACTATATGTCCCTATTTGTGTGCCCTCACATAACTATAGCCCCATGTGTATAGCAAGTTTCCAGTTGGGGAAATTTTACCTCCCAATTACAGTCCCATAATCAGGCCAATTAGTGAATGTGTTTAATGAGACAACGCTTTGCCAACATTATTCAAATTTTAAACAAAGTTGTGCCAACGGTGTTTGAGATATTACATTTGAGTTCAAATGTACCTTTAATATTAGTTTATTGATCAGGCCAATCAGTAGTACAGGAAGATGCAGCAGAGAGCAAAGATGCTTCATCCATCCATGGTGTCTAAAGTACAAAACAGATGGACAGAGGATGGACGAAGCATAGACTGTGTAATGTAATACATAACAGATGATTGTGATCACTCCCTTTCTTTCAACGGTGAATAGGATAAACAGCTGTTTACACTATAGTGTTGAGCAAATGTAATCTTTTTGTCACCTGGTTCACGATCAGTCATTTAGCGTCCTCAAGCTCACTAACACATGCATCAACATCGCACAGGATGGGCATCTGCATTGACCTTCGCATGAATGAGGTTTGTCTGAGGTCTGTCCATCAGACTGTTATGAAAGAAGTGGTCCTGTCATCCACTGTAAGGCATTGTCTTGAATAATAAAGGTCAGTTTACTGCAGGTTAAACTACCATGTCAAAATGCCAAAGGCTCTTCTCAGCCTGCACATGGCTTGGTCAGTTTGTCTCTGAGATTATATCAGGTATTAAACACCATTACAGAACATATACTATAGGATACTATGTTACTTCAGGCTATCACTCTATATACAGTCTCTATCAGTAGTTTCCCAGGCAGTGACAAGCATTTACTTCCTTCTCGCTAGCTGATGTCTGTTAAAAAAAGCTTCCCTCTTTCTTTCTGTCATCAACATCGCTCTGTTCTTTCCTTCCTCCCTCTTAACCTTTCCTCCCTTTCTTCTCATCAAACCGTCCGCTGGTCTCCCTTGACCTTCCAGACAATTACATGCCAGTGGATCTATCTGTAGGCCAGGCCTGTTGAGGGAGATATGCTGACTGACAGGTAATGACACCCACTGAGAGCTGGAAATCCCCCAGGACTCACTGTCTGCTTGCCTGCCAGCCCGCGCGCCTGCCTGTCTCCCGTCCCTTGGGTCCAGAAGTTGAACTACAACCGTCACATCGTCGCTGTTTTCATCATAATAATAACCATCATCCTCCTTCTCCTCATCATCGTCGCTATCGTCGAGATTATCCTTGTGCCACAGACATCACAACAGCGTGTCAGCCGTCTCACTGTCTCTCTCTGTCACGATCTTGTCAGTCTGTTGCTCGTTCCAACAGGTCTGCCCAGGGTTTTCCCTCTGTCACCATCTCTTCCTGTCACTTTCTCTCTCTTTTTCTATTTCTTTCAGTCTGTAACTATCCCTTTAAATCTCTTTCCTCCTCCCGCGTCTGTCACTCTGACTCTCTCCGGCTCAGTCCAAACTATCATTCATTTTCACTCATTTACACTGAAAGACTGAGTTAAAATGAACTTTTGGCATTTAGTCCCAGCTTTCCTCTTCCCTTCCCTTTCATTTTCAGAAGGGCCTATAATTTTGACTTTAATTCCTCCTGTGGCACCAAGACTGAGGAGGTGGTGGTGGTTTAAAGGAATAGAAAGTAAATGTCTGTGTGGATGTATGAGCATGTGTGTATGAGAGACGGGGAGGGAGGCTCTGTCATAATTCATCGAAGTTGTCGTGAGAATTGATGGGAAGTTGAACCACAGGCTGTGCACCAGGTGCTGCCATTTTCTCTCAAGTGATGGAGTTTAAGTTTTTGTCCTCCCCCATCAGAGAACCACACAGACACATACAGTAGCTATTCTATTGTCTAATACGAGCACAAATACATATCCTTTTACAACTTTTGCTTCTTTATTCAAAAACAATACTTTCATTTTCTACCGTTTATCAAATGTAACCAGCACTGTCAGGCTTCAGTGTCAGGGGACTAATTGTTCCGTGACTTATAAAATTACTGCCCCCTAGACATTTTTAATGGTTCCATCAAATTTTAATAGCATATAATGAAAAGAAAACAAAAAAAATGCATTCATTTCTATTTATTATCACATTTATACTTTAATTTATGTCTCCAAAAGAGTACAAGAATTCATAAAGTGTTGGAGCTGGGATCCGTCTGTGCTGTCTGTCTGTGTTACCGACTCTTGTTATGGCCCTCCAGTGGCTTTACAGCCTTTAAAGAATGATCTCCTCCGTCATGTCCAGCTTTGACAGGAGCTGGCAACACACCACGCAATGCATATTTCTATTTCTGTCGTCATGTTTGACCCAGAGGGATTCATCCTTCCATGAAGGAATGAATGTTCTTTTTCCTTTTTTTCTCATGGCTTTCTTTCGCTGCTACCACTTCCATTTTCCCTAAATCCTGATTCCTGAATAAAATTGGAGCGTCACGCCCATGGCATTGACAGTGACAGAGCTGGTTGACAGCTCTGTCGGGGGGAGTCAGGTGTTGTGGGCGGGCTGGAGGCAGTAAAGGAAAACTACTGTATGTTTGTTTTTTGTTAGTGTTTCCAGGACTGACCCAATCAAGATGGTGAGTGCTTAAATTTACTATCATAATGTGACTTTTTGCCAGCCCTTGGCCATCAGGCAGCTGTTACTGTTAATGTTCACAATCCACTCACATCATCCCCAGTGAGTGATTGGCCATCATCTTGTCAATTAAAACTCTGCTGTGAATGTCACACCTACAGTTAGCAGCACAGACACAAATTCTCCTAAAATGTGGGGCCAGAATATGTTAAATAAGTGATTTTAGTGTACTTTTAAGGTTCATTCATTTCAATGAGACCACTGCGATGGCACAGCGGGGGTGCAGATGCAGAGGACTCCGGTAAAAGCAGGCAGGGTCGTCCACAAGAAAGCCTGGCTTTTGTCATAACACAATGCTATGTCATCCAGCAAAGCACTGTGTTGGCCAATCAAATATGTGCAAGCGCACATTCCTGCTAGATTACTTTGAAACAGTAACGGTGTAATACTTCCATTTATCTGATAATTGTTGCAACAGAGGATAAAACAATTGCCACTGTGAGAACTTATTTTATATAGTTATAAAATTTTCACCCATAGTATTATGAACTGCAGTGTTTTGGCATCTGATAAGCTGTCAAACTCATGGATTTATTACTCAAATCTGCCTTTTATTTCATCGTCTCACCCGTACTTACATCACCAATCCACCACCAACTCAGCCCCTTGCATATTTTTAACACAGTCCTGTTTTCAGTCTAAATGCCTGGTAAGTCACTATCGTAACTTTTAAACAGTGCTCTGTTCCGTGGCATTCTGTAAACAGCAGCTTAAATGTAATTTGTGCTGAATGACATGAAAGATGTAGAGTGGCCTTCCTTTTCAACTAACACAAAAGCATGTGCTAAAGTTACAATTTTCCTCTACTCTGCCAATCTTAAAACACTTCTGCAAATACTAACCATATTGCTGTGAGGCAGCAGCCACCACTCACAGCAAAGCAAGCTTCATCTCGTGAACTTGAGGTTTTCGGTGCGAGGAATAGACACCCAGCCATCCTGCATTGTTGGAGACATGCCCACGCCAGTGTGGCCTGGGTACAATGAATCATACTCCCTGCTGTCTTTCCATGACAACCATTGCTCATTCTCTTATCACCTCGCTGTCAGAAATAACCCATTCTTTCTAAAGTTGAAATGTTTGCCAACAGCTACTGAGAATGGATGGCCATTAGTCGGCATGAAGACATCAGGATTTGGAGCGTTGGCTCAGCTGATTCAAGAGAAATGCAAGTAGGCGGGCTACTTTGCACTGATGAATTGCTTTCAGATGTTTCCAACCCAGTGGGAGTGGAATTGAACAAATAGCAGCATCAGTCTGTCAGTGGATAAAATAAAAGATGGGACTGCACACAGGAGGATGAACTTGTGGCCCAACATGTTAATGCTGATCCAGCCATTCAGACTGCTGGTTTTTGTGGTTATCATTTTTCTCATTTGGCACCCGCCACTCCCTAACCCACCTAGCCATGTCCGTTTTCATCAATCTGAGTGCTCCTGTGACAGGTTCTCCACAGACTCTATTTTATGCTTTGTGGATGTCCTGTCATCGTGCTGACATTGGCAGGGTCCCGTAGGTGGAACCCTTCTGTAAACAACTTCTGTGCTTTCAATTGATCAGATGTCATTGTGCAGCGACTGGCAACGCTGTGTTGGCGCTAATGTATTAACAATAGCAGGCAGGAAATGTTGTGGCGCATCCATTGGATCTTTAGTACTTCATGTCAACATCTGCAGCATTTCGACTATCTGCAGTCCCTGTGTGTTTGTGCCAGATACGATGTTTGCCAAATTTTCAGATTTTTTTCTTTTGCCTGTTAGTTTGCGAGTCACAAATGGCATCTTTGCATCTTTTTTTTCTTGTTAAGTGAAGCATCATTACTCTTCAAACTACTTGTGCATCTGTTTTCATTGCAATCAAGAAAAATAAGAGACAAGGTGGCCTCTTCAAATGTAATAACGTTTTATTTATTATATAGTGTTTTGACTTATTATGCCGTGTGATCTTGAGTTTAATTTGATTTTGGGTTGAATATTGGGTCAGTAAAAGAGGCTGTTAAAAGTTACAGCTGCCATTCCTGAGTGTTTCTGCATGAACCTCAGCAGATTCTGCAGCTCCCAAAGTCTCTGTGGTACTGCATCAGCTCGTTGTGTATTTACACTTGGCTAGCTGTTGTTTTAAAGCTACGTGGCTCTGCAGTGGTGCCAGGTAATAAGCTGAAGTGGAGCAGAAATTAAATAGAAAGTGGCACTATATAAACAATTATTTCCAAGATGCAAATGCATACAATGCACACACACACACACACACACACACACACACACACTCAAACAGTAACACACATGAACTCACATGCTGCCTCCAGTCATAACACAGATCATAAATGTATACTGTATATAGATACACAAATACACAATGTGTACACATGCAAGACGACATGTAAAGTGCACACAAGAGAATACATGACACAGTAACACTTGCATATTACACGTACAACCAGCGATTATTATCTGAGACAGCTGTCATCACCCTGACTCTCTCATCCACAGCCTCAGTGCAGTGTTTGGGACCCAGGCTTACAGTATATGCTCTCTCTTTCCCTCCCTCTTTCATTTTCACTAACACAACCTTGTTTATTGAGAAATTGTAAATACAGTAGACAGACCACTGATTCTGTTGAGGAGGTTATAGTATGTATGTATTTATTTTGCATTTCATTTTGCGGCCACATTGATCAGTTCAGAGGGTGCCATTGGTGCATCAGTATTTAAAAACCCTTCTACTGTAATGTTTTATCAACCAAAACATTACCATGTTGCTCATATTGGTGTAATGCTGTGAGCGTGTGATAATTACTTGACCTGGCTGCTGTGAGAGCAACATCATAAGCTTTATTCTCTGATGTCCCTCTTGTCTCAGCCAATATGGCAAAGGGTGGTCTGCGGAGAAATGCTGTCAGAAACCATCAACAGGAACTGTAAGATAACGGCTTTCTAATTATCATCTCTTTATCTCAATGTCGCCATTCACTCTTTGTCATCAGCCCTCGCAGGTCCCTTGTACAAGGAAGTTGGAAGACAAAGGCAGCGCTCCCTCATGTGCTTCTTTGTCGATGGCTTTTACATTTACAGGCCCAGCGGGAGTCTGTTAAAGGCTTCCTTTTAATCACAAAAATGGAGATTTCAACACCAATTATCATAATTATTGGCTGCGTCCCATTGATATCTGTGTTTATGGTTCGAACTGTTTCCCCATTGACCATCGGTGACAACAGAAGATAAAATATGCATTAACTGAAATGGCTGTCAGAAGTTTTACAGGCCAGTGGAGTCAGCGTTAGCATTCAGCCTCAGATTAATGAGACTTAACACATCAGTCCACTCGCACACATTATGATAGGTGTGTGTTGTGGGCTATAATTACATTATGTGACACCAGGAAATCAGTTTCTTGTCGCCAGGTCTTCCGTGAGCGAGGCTTTCTAATTATGTAGGATAGCACCTCCGCTTCCTTCGGTAGTGCACACCACAGGGCTTGCGGATGAGATTGATTAAAGTGTGGAACTAGCAATTCCATTTGCCATGCAGTCAGACAAGCAGACAGATTGGCTGTGGTATAGTTCGCAGTCATGGTGCTCCAAGTGCTATTAGATATGCTATTAGACATATATACAGCTATTAGACATGCATGAAGCACGGCATTTTCATCTGCTGACACACACAAGTGCATGGGTGTTTAGGCACACACAGGTACATGCACACACATTCACACACTCACAGATAAACAGGGAATCTCTGACAGCTGTCTAGTGTCTCTGCTAATTGATGTCAAAACAACCATCAAATAAATGAGAAATGTTGTTTTTAGAATATTGCAAATACCAAATTAGTTGACTTTTTGATTTATGACTGTTATTTACATGGATTAAAAAAAAAGAAAATTGCAATAGCAATCAAGTCCCACTAATGATGTGTTTGAAATGAAAGGGAGAAGCTTTTTGCATCTGGATGAGTAGATTTCAGATTCTGTGATTGTTAACAGCATAGTTTGTGTGTACGTATGTGCGTTTCTAACCCTCTTTGATGAAAGTGAAGACTGACCTTTTAGTTGAAAATAAAATAGACAATATGAAGTACAATTTACTGACATAACCTTGACATTACTTGTATGTCACGGCTAAACAGAAAACTATTATTTTAATCACCCTCCTTAGTCCATTTGGTCTCTCTCTGTGAAAAGAGGGCGAAATGTACAAACCCATTACACTAAAAGGCAGCTGAATGGAGCACAGCCCTTTGCATTTTTAAATTGTGAGGTCCACAACCTTCACATTTACTGTCCTCTACGTTGCATATAAATTGAGGTCTTTATTTGAATTACAGCCTTTGTTTGAGTGTTATCGTTTTAGTTAAAATTAGACACAGGTTTTTTCGAAGATTATTGGTAAGATTTAGGTTGATACACAAACCACTGAATCAAATCTGGTATATTAAAGCAAAAAAGAGAAATGATGGCGGTGGCAATGATAAGGGGAGAGCTAGAGTTATGAGTCAGTGTCCCACAGGAGAGTTTGATTAGCTAATGAGCTGCTTTGTTTTTTTTTTTTTGTGCCTTTAAAAGTCATCCAAGTGCACGGCCTGGTCCATAGTGGCTTCTTAGTTGATGCTGTCATTAAGCCCACCACGAACCTGCATTAGTACACAGCTCTGTTTCTGTGTGTTGGCATGTTTTCAGGAAAAACAAATCTGATCCCTCCTGAACACGATAGCGTGGACTAATCAGCCAGCTACAACAAAACAAGCAGACCTCTAATGAAGCTGCTGAAGTAGAAGTCGATGCCAGAACATGGGGAAAGGAGCGTTTGCAATGAATTATCTAAAGGCCCGATATGCAGCTTGCTAAAAAATGTGCACTTGAGGTGATCAGTTTGTAAAGCAAATGGTGTCAGTCTTCACGTCACTATTTTCAGATTCAAATTAATTTGTCCTTGTCCAGTGTTCCCTGCGCTTCCAGTCAGATTCCACACCTAAAACAGCCCCACATTAATTATACAGTGTCACTCAAAATAAAATAAGTAAACACTGTAATTATTAAGTCCTTCATGGAACTCTGGAAAGATGCTTTTAAACAGACTGTTTGTCTCCTTGTCACATTTGTGCATATTTTCACATCAAACAAGGTGGATACTTTTTAAGGAATGAACAACAAAGAAGATGCTAAAAGGGTGTGAGAATGGTGCCAGGAGATCTTAAAAATGTTTGACACTTTTTACTTCATCCTGGGCTTACATGTATACAGGGCACTGGTAACAGACATTCTGCATTTTCCCTGAGTAACTCAAGGTTAAGGCACTTGATGTGATTTGAAGAAAAAGTTGTGTGATTTGAACTTTCTGATTTTTCATATGATTACAAAGTCAAATAGCTAAAATTGAATAAAAACCAATGGCTGTTCTCCCCTGCAATTTCTGTTTGCAAGACATTTGAGAGCAGTATCTGAGCAAAGAGATGCAAAAAGTGAAAAATGGGAGTCTTGATTTTTCCACCATGTAAATCAGAAAAACAAAGAGTCTAATGTCTTGAATAAAACATATGCTCAGTCTGAGGCAGGGCAGAAATCCTGAATGTATACTTTAAGTAGATAGCTGGATGAGTTATTTTACCAGAAGAAGCCTGAAACTAGTCTGAATAGGAACAAGTCAAACATGTAGACGTTTGTCCCTGAAACACTTCACAATCTGTGCAGTCCGTCCTCACTCTGAATTCATTCTTCTCATTTACCTGAGGCGAGAGAATCAGTCACTCAAGGCACTAATAACTACTGAGAGCACATACTGTATATGTGCAATGGCAGCTCAGCAAAGTGCATGACTTTGAATAGAAACTGAATGAATTCCAGTTTAAATGAAAGCCATGTTAAATCACTTTACAGTATCCATATTCTTTAAAAGCGTTTATTTGATTAAAGGCCAAGTCCCTCTGAACTCTTTCCTCCCTCTCCCTATCAGGTAATGACTTTTCCCCCAATCAAAGCCCAAGAGTTGGAGAGCACATTACCATTAATTACCTCGTACAGTTGGTGAAGAGCTAGTTCATTTGATCTGCATTTAGCACTTGGCCTGATGGAAAGAGAGATGCAGCCATTGAGTTAATAGAGAAGCCAGCAGATCCTTCAAAAGGATAATGGGTTTTTTACCCTTGACTGCCACTTTCCAGAGACACTTAAAGCATCTGTATGCTTATATCACAAAAGTCATTGCTCCTTAGGTAATGCAGGCCTGTGTTTGGTCCTTCCTTTTATGTACTACAATAGGGCCCTGTTACTAATTTTCACAGAGCCGGACCCCTGACACAGGTTGAGGTCCAAAGGCCCTGATTCTGACTTACATTTAGCTGCAGTTCTTCAGTTCTCACCCATAACACACACTTCACAGACGTACCACTCTCCTGTGGTTT
Source organism: Macquaria ambigua (assembly GCA_008360985.2). Classification (NCBI taxonomy): domain Eukaryota; kingdom Metazoa; phylum Chordata; class Actinopteri; order Centrarchiformes; family Percichthyidae; genus Macquaria; species Macquaria ambigua. The sequence goes on from VMKM01000188.1 coordinate 441,636, forward strand.
GTTTTTTTTTGGAAGGAATACACAGAAGGATGAATAGAAAACTGCAGGAAGTGAGGTTTTAAACTTTTAGTGTTGCTGCTTTGTTGTAAATACCATGTTCAGGGTGGATTCTGTACGAGCTGTAAATGCAGGACTCAAATGGATAAAGACTTTAATGGCAGTGTGTGAACATGCGTGTACAGTACAGTACAGAAGAGGTGCGTAATTGTGTTTCTAACAGGTGACAAAATTGCAGTGCTCCATGCAATAAGGGCTCCCAATCTTTTAGACAGGACTGTTGTTGTAGTTAGCAGAGTTCATACAGTTTGTGCATAATGGCTTGGTGCCGTTTTTCTTTAATGTTCCAAGAGTGTTACGATTAAAATCATCCAGAGTTTGACATGTTTACAAAAGGGTCTCATCTAGTGAGAGACGCTAAAAGACCTCATGAGATCATTTTCCTGTGCTACGCGCCTTGATCTCGGAGGAATTCTCATTTCATACCCACTTTTCACTGAGCCTCTCTTCCACAGTCCACAGCACGCTACGCCTCAGTGTACCTCCGGGCTGCTCATTGATTGGTTTCGATGGATCAAGGGCCAGCTCATGTTTTCCCTGTGAGAGAACAGCCCTGCTTGTTTGCCAGTCGTCATGCATTGACCACACACAAAATGTCAACTCCTGTGAGACCAAGACATGTCAGAATTATACGTTTCATTCAGTAGGCCTACAATTACTTATGTGGATAGATGTGCGCTGTGTATGAAGGCATTTAACTTGCGATTCACTACATTTGATTGATATTCGTGTTTTTGATGCAGCCTTGGAAAAGGAGATGATATTACACAGTTTTTTTCTTGTCAAGGAAAGTCGTCTCAAATGAAATGAATGAGAGAAACAGAAGATAAAACATAGTGACTGACAGAAGAAACATGACATGGCAACACAAAAGTAATGAAAGACATTTTAAGAAAGAAAAGAAGAGTAAGGCAGAAAGTTGCAGTATGGAAAGACAGTGAAGTGTCCTCAGAGAGACAGACGTCATAGGAAACACTGTTATTTATGACAGCAGACACAAAACCTTTAAAATATAAATAACACCAGCTCACCTGACTGACGAGCTGTTTCTGTTGTCATATCAAATATTCTCAGTTGTGGCTAATACTAGCAAATATTATTAATGTGTGACAACTTGTCCAGCTGAAAACAATTCCTGAAGACCTCTGTCTGTCTCCAACTTGCTGTAAGGCCATTGTCATTTAATATGAAGCGTTTAACGTTTCGTGTAGCTTTTTAAATTAAATGAATTGAAATCTGCTTAACGATACATGTAGGTGGAAACATAGCTATTGAGCCTAAAAGCTTTGCCTTCCACACACACGTGGACATCAAACTAAAATAATGTGTAATCACTTTAAAAGGTTGGCACTTGGGGCAGTGGAGACGAGCTGCAAACACAACACTGACATGATCACCTTTTAAGTTGATATGGCAACCTTGTTAGAAAACAGTGGCTTACTTAAACATTCAGGAGATACGCAGTGACATTAGCATTTATTTGGAGTCGTTGTGTCTGTCCACCTGACAAATATAGGTCCAACATTCACTCTCTTTTAGCTCTGGTTTGTTTTCCACCAACTCCCGAGGCAAATATCTGGCTCTTTAGCTGCTAAATGCTCCACTATGTTCACCAGCTAGTCGCTAACTTTGTCTGTCTGCCATTTGGTGTTGAACATGTAGCATGTTGTGGTGTTTTTAGAACTTTTTGCTAAAAATTAAAGGCTGGCTGCTGCATCTGAAAACAATGCTGATAAGAGCAGTGAGAGTGAACCAGAAAAGTAAAGCTGTGGGCCATAAAACCAAAACAATGAGCTGAATTGGTTGATAATTCTGTGTGGGTTTGTCGCTATGGGTGACCCTTTTCGACTACGTACAGAACATGTGGTCATTTGATCCATTATTGATGTAAGGAGATTTGATTATAGCAGGTTTATAGTCCATGGATGTAATTTTGCCATGTTTGGATGTAAGACATGGCAATGGTGAAATTGCACCTCAGAGAGGCCCAATGTTTTCAGTCATGATCTTGACAAGAAATCATGGTGAAACCATTCATTTTAAACTTGGTGCTGTGTCGACATAAATCTCCATCACAGGGTTTTTCTCAGGATTTGAAGTGTTGATCCTCGGACAGAGAGAAGTCCAGAGAGCTGAGTGATGAATATTGATGAAGCTGGGTTTTTATATTTGAGTTTTAAAAAATCAAAAACTTGTAAAGCCTTACATTTCCCAACGTAAGGCGGTGCCTGCTTTGAGGGATTTGAAAACTCTGTGGGAACCATGCTTGGTATAAGTTTGGTCAGAGAGGATGACTAAGACATTTTCCCCACACAATGAAGCCATGAAGAACAGTCTTCTATAATCTAAAAATGTCAGCTTGTAATGAATGCTTACCTTGAACATGCCTGCTTGTCCTCAAAAGATTGTTTTACACTCTTAATAAATCACACTCTTTGCGCGACACATTTACTACAACTCAAGTTCATTGCTTAGTGCAGAGAAATATCCTTTGCCTCCCTACACATAAAATTTTAATTGAATGTGTGCCTTTGATTTTATTAAACTATCCAAATAATATACCAGTGATCATATTAATCTGTTGTCAGCTGTACGTGATCAAGAGGGAGTCCGTTAAGTGCATGAAGAATTTAATGTCTTTTGTCCACAGCTTTTCAATCTTTCACTGCTACTCTTTGCATCTTAGCAAAGCATTTTCATTGGTTGTAGATATTATTGGCTTGCTGTGACTCTGCCCGGTGATGATATCACATGAGTGGATATGTCTCATCTTTGCAAGCTCGAGTTAGTTGTTGTTTATTCAACTGTGTGATCAGCGGGGAAAAGGTCACTTCAAACACGTCCCAGTTCTGTATGCAGCTCTGCACGTCTAATTCTGATACGATTAGGCTTGAAGTTACAACGCTCCACCTGCAGTTTTTCTCTTTAATGGCTAGTCTGCAGTACATTTACCTTTCAGCCAAGTTGTGCTTAATTGCCTTATTAATTTCACACTTTTCCTGGGAAGGTTACTTTTATCTCCTGCCTCTGCTTTAGCTGTAAATGTAATCTATTTAACTTGAGAACCTTTGTGCTAACCCAGTATAATTACATTAATTAGAAAGTCTGCTTTCAGACATCTGCTGTGCATTTTATTGTGTTTTCCTTTCTACCCTGAGCGTAGACCTATCGAGGTATGTTACAGTTTGTATAAATGTTGGTTGTTCATGCACCCTGCTGATGGAGTTGGGCTGAAACACGATTAAGTGATTGATCTGAAATGTTGAAATCTTTACAGTACATTTCAGTAATGGCCAGGCTCTTCTGTGATCTTGGAAATAGTATTGACGTCTTGTGGATTCATGGTTAGACTGATAATCAAAAATGTAAGATAGGCCATTTATTCAGTACATATAAAAGCTTATATGTCATTCTTTCCTGTTGGATAACACAGTGAACAGATGATGTTTACTGTGCCTGCTTAATTGCCCACGATGACAATTTGACATTTGTGCTGTTAAAGGTCACAGAATAAATTTAGGATATAAAACTTAAATCCTTCAAAATAGAATACAATTACAGTGTATAATCCTCAAAAAACAAGTTTGTCTTAAAGTAAATATTTGGCAGTTGAACCTACAGTCTGAATGTCTTTTAATATTGCTACAGTGTATTCAGATAATGCATAAAAATCCACTCCTTAGTTACCATGTAGAGTGGAATGATTCTACAGTCTTATTGTGGTGGAATTACATTATTTCTTGATGCATAAAAAATCAGGAGAGTGCATTATGTACATCCAGTCTCTTCATAATTGGCTTAGCTAAGCCATATACAAGACAGGCATCACAATTTCTGATAATTATACAACAATACAATAAATAATACATTATTGCATACAGAATGCGTATAAATCATTTCTCAGCATAACATGTTGTCTCATTATTCTTTAATGCTCCTGTGGCAAACTGATTTAATGTTGTAGTAGACTTACATAGTGTAGCATCTCTGAAAAGCTGCTGCAGTGACTCTGGTTTTAAGTCTCTACAGTGCCTCTATGAAAGCTAAACAACCGACAGATGTTTTGATTGCTCTGCTGCACTAAACGGTATGTTAGGAATTTATATTTTGGCAGTTTACTTGAGAACATCTTTGAACAGGTGCAAGATTTTTAAAGCTTTTGAGCTTTCAAGCTTTTATCATACAGAACAGATATTTACATTAAATAGAACTCCCCCCCTTTTAGAGCGAAAGTGGATTACACACACTAAAAGCTGCTCCCAAAGCGTATGGATTTATTAAGAACAATACAGTGCCATTGTAGGCACGCTAGAATTTAATGGAGAGCAGTGTGCACCAAATGCCACCTAAGTATTGGTGCTAATAAATCCATACACTTTCACTGGACTGGATTTTATTGTGGATCTAATAGAAAAAAAAGGCTCTAAGTACTCTCAGATTGAATGATCATTGGCTATATGGGCCGCCCTGGTGCTCACTAAATATGGAAAAACAGCAGTTACCAGTGGGGATAATTATTTCGTATCTTTTTTTTTTTTCTCTCACCCTCACAACCCATCGCTCTTTTCCCTTTCCTTCTTCTCAGCTGCCATCCTTGATGACCCTATGGAGTGCAGCAGAGGAGAGCGATTGGCCATCACGCTGGCAAAAGACAGCATCAACAGGAACAGTAACCGCTCAACCACTGGCAAGCTGGAGGTGGACATCTTTGAACTGCTGAGAGACAGTGAATATGAGATGGGGGAAACAAGTAAGTAACACAGGAAAGAAATGCCAATTAATTGGTGAGAAAAAGAAAGCGTTGATGTGTGTGTTTGTTCATGTGGATGTGAGTCTGTTGCTCAATATATGTGTACGTGTTGAGTCAGAGAAAAATACGGAGAAAGTAATAAATGTGAGGCGCTGCTGGGTCCAGTCAGCAAGCGCACCAGCAAGAATGGTCTCTCATTTTGAAATCAGCAAGCCTGTCATTTCAATTCAGACCTACTGTCTCCTTTTCATTCCTCCTCTCACGCTCTTCCCCCAAGTACACAGAGATAAGTCTGTCTGGTTTAACAATATTCTGGTCAAACAGAAGCAAACAAATTATTGAAAATAGATGACAGACTGGTGTGGCACAGGAACGCAAAATGAGCTGACATATTTTGATAGCTGGAGGAGTCAAGTGGCATGTTTATGTCTGTTTGCTGCGTTGTCTTTTTGTTCTGTTATATATTGGCAACCTTCATTCTGCTGTGGGGGCAGAGCAAATCAACATTTTCTGTAGAAAGGAATAAGCAGTGTAATGTAAAAATGACTTAATCTATGTCAAAACAGAGATGACCTTCAACACAAATGCTCATGGATCTTTATAAATGGGCCATTATGAGATTTCCAGTAATTTGTCACACAGATGTGACAAATGCATCACTGAGGTGACTCCATTAACACAAGCTGGAGTACCTATTTGTTATCAATTGTATCAATGCTTTGACTTCACAGCTACCCAGAACATCAGTGGTACTGTGTGGTGACTTGTTGCCTCACACCTCAGTGCTTATTGGTTAGATTTTTTTTAATTTTTAATGAAAACTATCCAAAATCAATAGTATGTGTCTGCAGAAAACCACCAATATAAACAGCTATGACAAGAAGTGTGGGGATTGATTTTCAATACGACACATTCCCACTTTCACAAACCCAAGAGCTTCAGTGGCGCCGCTTAATCCATGGAAACACCGCTTCACTTACCACAACAAGAAAGTGTATTACTTTCTCTGCCTGGTTTACTACAAACCCTTCCTAAATGTGGTTCATCCCGTGTGTTTCTCTCCGTGTGTGTAGAGGAGCGTGTGTTGGTGTGTTGGTGTGTGCGTGCTGGATTGTGTGTATGTTGTGCAAATGTTTTGTGTGTGAAAGTGCGTGTGTGTGTGTGCGTGTGTGTGTGTGTAATTAGAGGCAGGAATTGGATTAGGGACGGATCAGTGGCCGCACTTAGATGGAAATATCACAGAGGGAGCGCTACCTGCCCAGAAAAGTCCCACCCCCACCTTTCAAGCACCCACTCCTGCCTGAGTAGTACACAGCTCCTGAATGGATGCCTCCCTGGACTGGTTGCTGCTTTTAAAAGCAGAAAAACACCACATGACAAGACTCGAACTCACAGTTATATATTGCGTATAAAGTCTCCTTTTGTCCTGCCATGTGTGCACCTGAGGAAACTGACTGCCAAATGTGCATGTTTTAATCCCAATTTAATCCATTAAGATCTGAAAGGAAGCTAAAACAATTTTTCAGTTTGCGAGCACCATGCCCTGCAGGTGGATGAGTTTGGTTGTGGTAGCGGCATTTTGTGTGTGTTTGGGTGTACACATGCGTGTGGTGTGGCTGTATTTTAGTGTTTCTGGTTCTACTGTATCTCATGTTTCTTTTCCTTTATGTCTGTCCATCCGCTCTTCCTCGTCTAACCAGCAGAACTTGTCACGCATTTCTTAAGTCAAACTCATTACAGCCGTCTAATCATTCCCAGGTTCCAATAGCTTGTATTGATCAGAGCAAAATCAATGTTAAGCGGGGAAAATTGACTTCAGCTGACCTAGTGACCTTCTGACCATAATTTGACTGGCAGTGAACAGCACAGTGCTATTCTGACAATTCACAGCACTAATAGACACCTTGACAGTGATGTCAATGTCCAGGGGGTGACGAATAAACCGTGGTGAGGAGTTTTGACGCAGACTTTTCATGCACATTCTCTGTCTCTCACACACACACATACACACATACAATGCTGGCTGTGCAGAGAGGGGGCAAATCAAAGTGTCACAGGGGCCAGGAACATGTTCGCTGGCAGTCAAATCATTCAGCTTTGGTGAAACCATGCAGACAGGTGCAAATGTGTGTGTGTGCATGTACTGTAATGGTGTGCATACATGTGTATGGGGGCGTTTGTGTAAGGTGTCAGTGTGTTCATGTCTTACAAGCCCCATGGGTGACTAAGGGATTACTTATTAATCATTCGATTCACTGCCTCTGGATTCACCGCACAGGCCCAAATCGGTTCCCCCGTTGCTTCTTTCACACATGCTTCTGGTTAATGCCCTGCATTTGCCCCAATAAGCGACACCAAACTATCATCACACACACATATTACTTTGTGCACACACACTCACACATGAACAGTTCATAGTGTCAGTACTTGTGTCATCATTGACTGTAGTGATTTAATTAGAAGCCAGGGATTATAAACTCACAAGAAATGACATTCTGTTTTCCAGTATGGGAGATAAAAGCAATGTGGCCTGTGTACATCAGAGAGGAGTAAAATTAACATTCACTAAACTGTTTTCCATCTAAAGATGTGTTTTCAACCCCAAAGGTAAAGCCTTTAAATCAGTCTTTGTAAAATGCAGAACGTGGAAAACAAGATGAGATGTGTGTGTGTGTGTCACTTTTGGGGATATTATGGCATTCATGTGCAAATGTTCAAATACCATATTCTATGTTTTAAGCCTCCAGATATCACTGCCTGTCACTGTGTCTCTGCCTTTCTCACTGTCTGTGACTCTTCCCATTTCTGTATCTTTCTGTCTCCATATGTGAAAGTCAGTTATGTGAATATCAGTTTCCCCCACAGGCTATTAAACTCTCATAGGCAGGATCTATAGGATTTTTCTGTATGTGCATCACGTTAGGCATGTTAAACATGGACAAATGCATTTGGCCTTGCGCACGTTTCAGTAACACATGTAGGGTCAGGTTCCCTTGAGACAGTAGAAGCGCTGGCTCAGGCGGCTATCTGTTTAGAGGCTGAGATAGTCAGCATGTGCATTCATTAACATCTGGCTGAAGAGGGCCTTTTTTAAATGCCTTGACTCAGATGCTTCAAGAAAGCCTGTACTTTTACTTTCCTGGATAGCACTGACCAACTTACTTTCTCTCTCGCTTTCTCTCTCCTCCCCCTTCCCCTCCACCCCCTCTCTATTTTCTCTCAGTGTGCCAGATCATGTCTAAAGGGGTGGTGGCAGTCCTCGGTCCTTCTGCCAGTCCGGCCTCCAACTCCATCATCAGCAATATCTGTGGAGAGAAGGAGGTGAGTTTGTGCACCCAGCTGGCCTGCAGCCACGAGCCCATGTTAGGCAGCGTGCTTACAGTACGACCAGAAATACAGAGTTTGGAACAATGATGCTCATTAGCGGCTGTGTGGATTTTGTAGGAGATTGAGAGGGAATGAAATCCAACTTGTTAGTGAAAATGATGAAATACCTCAACAGTGTCACAACTCTCCATTCCAGTCCCACTCAAATCAAAGCACCGCTGGGCAATTTATTTCCTCAATTCCCCTCATTAGCTTGGAGCAGTTTGGCCCGCTGAGGCTTGCTAGCTACTGTGTTGAGATTTTTATAGAAACAAATACAAACAAAAGTTTTGTTGTTTTGATCAGATTCCATAGGTTGACATCAACCAACTCATCCTGTCCCCACATTTGGTGTTTGAAATGAGGATATTAACCTTGTAGATGATTTAACAGATGCTAGTATTATTATTATGATAGATGCTAGTATATTATTTTCACAAAACCAGTCAACAGATACAGTTTATCTTTCTTATGTTTTTCTTCACTGTTCAAGATGTTTTCTACAATTTAACATGACTGAGTGGGTTTGGCTTCAGAGCCTGACTGCAGACAAGCAGATCCCAGTTGGGTGCTAATTGGCTTGTCTGAACTCTGACATGGTGTGTTTTGCTGCTTGATGTCAAGAGACAGAGCGCCTTTGAATTATACAAAACCATAAACTAGATTGAAATCAATTATAAATAAGAAAAGATATGTATATGCAGAGCTTTATCTGTGATGGTTTCACTGCCATGCTTTGGTGCGTTTGCTAAATTTGATACATTTTGTTTTACCCTATTTGTAGAAGACTATTTAGATTATGAAAGTGAACACACCAATACTGATAGCATCTATATTATCTACTGTATACTAACTAAAGATTTTAAAAACTACATGCCAGCTTTCTTTCAGTTCATCAATCATTCAGTTTTCACTAGTGTGTTCTGGTGTGCTCCCCACCATAATTGGATTTGGTCCACAGAGAAGCTGCCTTTTTAACTGCATCAATTTGATCAGCATGACTATTAAAAGACATCCCATTACCATCCCAGTGTATATAATGTCCTCTGGTACAGTAGAGCCTGTCTTTCTAATGAGACATCGGTCTGTTATAGTGGTAGACAGACCAGGACTCCCTGCGGTTAAAAATCTCTGGTGGCATTGACTTGCGGGGCTGACTGCTTTGAAACACTGACTGTGATGATACCACTGTATGAATATTAAAAAGCCCATAAAAGTGAAAATGGATATTTTTGAGTTGTTAAGTGATACATACAGTGTAGTCATAAAAAAAAGGTTTCCCCACACCGCCTCAAATTTCATCTTTATTTACCCCCCCTTATTGCACACGTGTTCGGGTAATGCAATAATTTGGATGAGAAGAATACTTTGAAGCTCAGCCAATCTTCCATGTTTGTTGTAGAAAGTAGGATTATAAGATTTGCTGTTGTCATATTGAATTAATCTTTGTCCTTTTCCTCGTATAACACTTCTTTAAACAGTAATTTCCATCAGGCCTTGGCCAGTACTGTCACTCTTAATAATTCAGTGCCGCTGCAGTTCCTGTGGACAAAATATGCAATGTGTTACAACACATAACTTGACAGCGTCATAGAAACGTTTGCACTGGGCTTTTGACATGCCAGTTGGGTGTCCATCTTCATCTGCTCTGTAAATGAAATACTACATCCGTACATCACTCTTGGCAACTCTCTTCTCCCAGCCGTTCTAGGTGGACTTTTTTTTTTAGTTCAAGACATGGACTACTAATTTTTCAGTGGTATGCCACTTGTGTTTTGTGCTGAGAGCTGCACTACATTGTCAAGTGCAGCTATGCAGCTCTATCCCTGTACTGATTCTTGTTCTTCTCTTCTAATCCACTTTTTGTTTAACACTGCATTCAGTCTATTTCAATGGTATTAAAGTATTATTTAGATTTTGAATAACAATGTTAATGTGATAGTAGTGTTTACCACAGTGGTGTACACCTCAAGGGGCATGTTTCTTATAATTCCCTTTTATCATGGCAACACATGGAACAAAATTATGCTCTAAATTATGCCAAGTATGCATTAAGTGAGCTGACAGAGAATCAGTTTTATTCCTTTTATCAGTGGTGGAGGAAGTATTCAGATCCTTTACTTAAGTAAAAATAGCAATACTGCGGTATATAAATACTCCATTACAAGCAAAAGTATTGTTAGCAAAATTACTTTAAAGTATCAAAAGTATCCATAAGTAGCCATAATGCAGAAAATTGGCCCATGTGAGTGATACACTATTATGTAATATATTATTGGATAACTCACGCATAATACATAAGTATTATTTTACTGTTGTAGTTGGTCAAGGTGGAGCTAATTTTAACTATTTTAAATACTGTTGGTTAATGTAGTGATAGTATAAAGTAGTATAACATGGAAATACTCAAGTAAAGTACAAGAACAACTATACACAAAATTGTGTTTGGAGGAAAACCATTCCTGCACTGACCTCCATGAGACTAAGTTTTAAGTCTGTTGCAGTTGCGATCATCCTCAACATATTTGACATATTGTGGCTCTATTGTACATTGTGAAGTGTTGTACTTCACAGGAGCAGGACAGAACTGCAACTGCTAGACAGCACTGAGCAGGTATTTCAGCCCATATGTAGCTTTTTTTCCGTATCTTTGCAGGTACAGTGAAATGTGTTTGAGATCGTAAAAAAAAAAAATGGTTTGAAGTGTTTCTTCTCTGACATGATTTAGTGGGAAATGCATAGTTAGATGTGCTGTGACAAGTTTCTCACCTTACAGTAACATCAAGAAGAAAAGGTAGCCACAGAGGATCACATGCTTCTTCCTTCACCACCAGTTAAAGAAGAGGAGAGCATACTGAATGTTTGAGCCTTTGCAAGTGGAGAGAACATGTAGTGGTGTTGGTAGTGTTGTTTAAAATCTGACAACCAAATCCACTCCACCATATGTTAATGCTCCTAATGTTACTAGATCTGCAGCTTTTATATAAAGAGTTGGTGGTGTTGCCCATAAAATCTATAATCACATGTTATTAGATGTCATTTTGCAGGATGAGTGCATAAAAATATTTTAGATAAGGGAAGAGATAAGGGATTTTGATATAAAAATACACACATGTATTTTTGGACACATAATTCAGTCATGACAATAGACGGCAGATTAATACACCCAGTGTTATATAAAATGCATTAATAACTATTTTCAGGTTGTCAGGCAATTAATGGGATAATCAAGTCCAATGGTTCTCAGTTGTGGTCATTAGGACCCTGCTGCTGGTTTCCATCCCAGTCATCAAATCAAAGACTACTTCCTGCAATGCATAGCTGAGGATCAGGATTAACTCAGTGGTCCTCGACCGGACGCTATCAAGAGCCAAGAGTGTGCAGATTTTTATTCCAACCAAACACTACACCAGCTGATTTCTCTGATTAGGTCCCCCATCTCAGGCTTGAGGTGTGCAAATCAGCGAAGTCAGCAGCTGTAGTGTGTGTGTGTGTGTGTGTGTGTGTGTGTGTGTGTGTGTGTGTGTTCTTTGTCAAGCAGAAAAGGTCACATTTCTCTTGTCATCATCACTCTGAAAGGGATGCCTGGCTAATGGCCTTTGTCGGCACAGCCTTATATCAATGGTAGGGTGTCGTTACTAACAATACAGTGTTATCACGCCGGGACGGTTACCCACAATTACTGTGGTATTAAGATACGGGAGATCCTGTAATTTAAAGAATGTAAACACAATTAAGATGAAACAATTATCTATGAAAACCCTTATATTTGTGTAACATGCCCTAAAAAAGCAAAGTTGTTTTTCAAAAAGCAGATTAATCATATAGTCTTTCAATTTAAATATCGTTGACCTTTGGCACAACATGGTGGGCTATTAGCAGTTGAATTCTTACTTTACTGATTATGGACATCTCAGATTCTCACAAGATTAAGAACAAAGACAATCTCTGCTATTAATACCAATCAAATCTTTTCAGTTCTGAGCACGGTGGGGAATTTCACAGCAAGAAAATGCTTCCCTGCTGAATGAGAGGGTTATATTTGACCAAGATTGCAAAGTTATCCTTGATGAGATGAGCAGCACAAAGCTTGCAGCGCTGTAAGCCGGGCTCATTCAGTAGCGCAGCAGAGAAACCAGAAATCCTTTGGGAAATAATGTAAACCTCTATTCTATACTTGGCATCCTAATAGTCTGCAGCACACCTCTGAGGACTGCTCAGCAATCAATAGATTGGCTCATGGATGCAGGTGCTCATGCCTAATGTTACCTTTCGACTCAGGCATCCCACCGCCTGCCCCCCCAAAAAGCCTCTAAAGCAGAAGAACAAACCCAAAGGGGGTCGTCTGACATGATTAGGAGCTTTATGAGCCAGACAGATGTGCGTTTTTTGCACCTAAGCCACTTCATAAAGCAACCATAGATGTTGTTTTTCATTGGATTTGACATTTATTAGATGACTCGAAATAGAAAATAACTACTAAGTTAGTTATTGAAAGTTTCCTATGGATAATGGCGCCGCAAAACTGGTGTCCTCATCCCTAATTCACGTTTGGTTCCATTAAACATGTGAATTAGGGATGAGGACACAGTACCTGGTGTCAATGCATCAATAATTTATTTGGTGTTATAAGAATTGATTGAGAATGTATTGTGATAAACAGAATATTTGTCACAACCATAACTAATATCAACAGGTGATCTTACTGTTTGTGTGTATGTTTGTCTGCGATATCTGTCTATAAAAGGTAAAAACAGGTACTCTGAATCGTAGCAGCTGAGAGAGAAGGGTGTGTGTGTGTGTGTGTGTGTGTGTGTGTGTGTGTGTGCCTGCCACTGTGCATATTGCAGCTGACAGACCCCACTAGGTGATCAGCACGTCATCTACCAGTCCCTATCAATCACTCCCCGGGTTCCACTGCTGCTGCAGAGGGTACTTCCACTAGGGCGACAGAGGAGTGGGACTGAGCCCATCTGGGTTTCACACTAATAGTAACTAATAGAAAAACAGCTACTGCAGAGAAAGTGTTGACTGTGTGCATCATGTTGGTAGTTTGTTTCCATTTTATGCGGCGTGGCAAGCAAACCTTGGGGTCAGGATTTGGAGGAAGGGCAGATTAATATCGACTAATGAGAAACATTAACTGGGGCTTTGGATGAGAGGCTCCTGCTGCTTTACAGGTGCTTATCTGCTGGCTGCTGCAGCCAACCAGAATAGCTGGAGTGTGCAGTGCAGTTTTTTTGTTGTCGCTTTTTTTCCTGTGAATCTCAAGGATAAAAAATCGGATTCTTATTCATAAATGGTGATTTAGATATGAAGGAACAAACCAAGGACTTTTCATCTCCCATTCAGATTTGCACAAGGCTCCATTTACTTTCCCCATCTTGAAATTTTCATACAAAGCCTTGGACAAAGGTCATTTTGCCATTAGCCATAGGAAACTTTCAAACTAAACTGAGTTAATGTCAGTGATTAAATTTTCATGTGCCAAATATTTCATCTGATTTTATCCCACTGCTGTTAGCCACCTTCAGCTCACTTTGAATGCTCTTCTTCCCTGTTTTTTACCCCCAATTTCCTCTCCTCTACCATAAAGGATGAAATGTGCAATATCCCTGTGTGTGCTAAAGAGATGAAACATATTCCTCTATGATTCAAACATGTGTGAGAAGTGGTCATGAATATTAATGTCCACTCTGATGTACAGGGGTTGCTTTGGGCTTTCAAAGCCATCTGGTTGCGAGAGTACAGAGAGATTACACTACTGCATTTTGGTATGGTGGTGCTCAGGTTGGATTTAGAGGTGAACCTGAGGCCCGCTGCGCAAACAAAGAGCACGCTGGATTGAGGTTGGGGGTCAGTGGTATAGCTCAAGCCCTGGAGACAGCAATAATGAGAGATTTGTGCTTTCATACAAACACAGACGCACGTACACAGAAACCAACAAACTCAATTCGGACTCACTTTTATAGAACCGTCCAGAAAGTGCTTTAAATAATCTGAAAATTGCTTGCAGCTTGAGTGTTATTTATGTACAGATGTTCAAAAACTAGATTATTTTGCTTTTAAGGTCTTTCTCTCTCCCTCACTCTGTCGCAGACGCTCTCCCCGTCTCATTTTCTGCCTCTTTCTCTCCTGTCTACTGTGATACAGTGTTTTGCTGCATCGTGAGCACTGGTGATGTTGAGGTAACCCTGAAAAACCCAGTAAAAATGAATCTGTTCCTTTCCTTTCTGAGTCTCAGTTTAATTCCAAGATAGTTTGGAGTCAAGCGTATTTCACGAAATTACTTTATTAGTAGGCAAATGAACTCTGTAGGATTCCTCCACATGGCCAGACAGGAGCAATTGTTGAACAGGACCATCAGACAAAGCTGAAGGCACAGTTGATTGCTTGTGAATGGATATTGAACAAATTTGAAAACCTTTCTCTGTGCTTTCGGAGAGAAAGATTTTCCAGGTCCAGTGCTTCATTTGTGTCATTATTGTGAGGCATTCATAAGAAACTTACTCAGTGAATATTTGCCACAGATCTGAGTGTTCATTAACTTGTCCAATCACATGTCCAGATACTCATCCTGCTGTGTTTGTGTTCAGTGTGTGTAGAGCTGTCCAAACTGATTTAAATGGCTGAGTTGTCCAGCAGCTCAGCGCAGCACACGGTGTGGAATTGCTTTTTGTGACTTGAAAAGTCAGCTAGCCAGCAAATCCTCTCTGGCCAGAGACCATTTACACGGTAGCTGTGCTCACTTTGGACTGTCTCCGTGCCAGACACTGCACCATGGTTGGTCACAGCAACGCCAGCACACCACATCTCCTGTTCGTGTATAGCCAATTTCTGCTCAGCTTTGCTCTCACACATGTGGACATCAGTAGCATCCAAATATTGTACCTGCTCTGTAATGCCCAGTAAAAGGAGAGTACACACAGCGTTGAGTTTATTTTTACCTTGATGTCCATGCTTTCTTCTTATGGTGATTTGCATTGTAGAAAAAACCCTGCCTAGTTAGATCGAAATAAAATAAATAAAATAAATGTTCTGGTCACAGTTTCAAACTAAACCAGTAAGATTAATAATTGGTGATGCATTAATGTGTATGGTAATATAAATATGAAAGTAAAGCAAAACACTGCATCTTTATATTGTGATGAAATTAATTAAATAATAAATGGCTGTAAATCCTTTGATTTTAGATCAGTTGTTAATGTCATTAACTACACATTTCATGCACTGTTACACATCATTGCATAATATCTTTTTCTTTTAATCATAGCAATGGTTGTGTTTAAAGTTTTATCAGCTTAAGAGTTTTAGAGTAGCATTATTTTGCTGGAGGCACTGCAGTCTCCAGCAACCAGAATTATCCTTTAACACTGCCTGGCGCTGTGTCTACATGTATGAATCAAACAGATTGCTACGTGGATTAGCAGGACGGCATCTTTTCAACTCAAGGTCCACTTATTAGCTTTTTCTACAGCTTTTAACCGCATCTCACAGTCTTCATCAGCAGATTTAGTTTGCTCAGTTGTCATTACCTGACCTAAGTATAGATCTTAGGTCAGGGGATAACAGGTGGTGGTGAATGGGATTAATGACAACAGAGTCTTCTCCATGACAACAGAGCAACCATGAGATGGGGTTGAGAGTTTTGTTTTTTGTCAAACTGTGTAGTGTTGTTTCTATAAATGTCAGTATTATTTTTTAAAAACTCTTTGTCTTTTTTTTCATTGTCATGTCATTAACAAATATTCTGCATGTTTTTAATTTGTCACCTTTTTACTTTGCCACCACTTAGCTAGCTAGCTTGTAGCGTCAGAACTTGCAATAACTTTTTCGTTTTGATTGATTGATTAGATTTGGTTAGTTGGGTCTTGATGGGGGAGTTGAGACTTCTTCCTGCAATTCAACCAAGACCTGCCAAGCACCGGCAAGATCAGTCTGTTGCCTGATTGTTCCTGTTTTCAATGCTGAAAATGCTGCCTAGCCCATTTTTATTTCATAAACCAACTGACACTGACCACACTACCATACTTTTACCCAATTTTCAACTCTCTACCTTTGTCCCTCCTCTATTACCTGCTATTACTGCCCTTACACAAGCCTCAACTCTCATCACTCTCGTGTCCTTATTCTCACCTCTTTCTTTCTTTTTCTCTCCTGTCTCATCTTGTTCCTTATTTTCTCATTTCATCTCCTCCACCTGTCTCTTCCCTGCCATTTCCCTTCTACCTAACTCCTTCTCAGACACCAGCTATAGATGACTACCAGGTCAAGATCCGCCATTCTCGAGAAAACTAATAGAAAGAGGGGGGAGATGGTATTCAAAAGCCTGCTCCCTCTCTCTCTGCCTCTCCCTTATCACCGTCCATCAGTCTCACGCTGAATCTCTATGTCTGAGTGCGTAGTGGCATTAGTTCTGCTGTGTCAGTCTTGTTCTGCTCGGCGGGTCAGCTTATAGTTCAGCTCTCCACTGTAATTGGGCTTTAAAACCACTATATGTAAAATCAAACACTCTCTAGCGAAAAGCAATGTTGTTTTGGCAGCAAGTGACACGTTTATGGTCACAACCAGTAATCAGATCTGATTAAGCAGCGCTGATCTGCATTTTTCTCAGTGCAGTATGACCAGCCGGAGTAAGAGCCACATCACTGTGATGTACATAGTATGAATTTGAAAATCTAAGCTGCAGCTTGCTTATTCATAGCAGTGCAGGAGCAGTATGGTGCCTGTTGAATCTCAATGGGATTTCTGCATTTCCTAGACCCTCACAGCTCAGTATTCTTTCACATTCCCCACTCAAAAAAGACAAAATGTATTGAAATGTAATGCAAATGAGCTTTTCATTGCTACTTTCACTACAATATGATGTTAGCCCACAGCTGAATGCAATTCCCATTCCAACGCTCAAGTTTTCATCCATTTTCTTTTTGAGCTAGATATTCGTTATCATCATAAGGATTCATTAGGATCAAATTTGTTCTCCAGTGTTTTATAAAAGGCACTGTACACAGAGAAGTGGAATATGAGAAATCCTGCAAAGACGTCCTCTGTTTAGATTAAATTGGTATTTTAGTTTTATGTATTTGTGTGCATCTTTCTGCGTCTGTGTGTTGGAAAGTCTTAGGAATTAAATCTTAGACTCAGCAGTGAAAGTGAAAAAGTTTTAATGGCAGGTGCTCAGCTGAAGAAGTCTCAGAAGTGGAGCTGCATCATCCCTCACACATTTATTTCCCTTTTTGGACTTTGGAAGAGCTTCACTGTTTGCCTCAAACGAGAGTTTATAAACTTCTAGTGTTACTTAATAACAGGTCAGTAGATAGTCTGTGGATGTTCCCTTCAGTGTCATTTCAAAATTCTCAATGTAATACTGTAGATGATTTTTTATTACATCAATTATACCAGAGCACCATCTGAAAATTAAATGTATGGAGTGCAGTGTGAAGGTGTTGAGGATGCTTGGGATGTGTGCTCTCTGCTTAGTGTGAAGATGATCACGTGAAGAGATTGGAGGACAGGGCTAGGTCATTTTATTTTTATTTTATATACCTGCATGATCGTATTCAGGGTCACAGCAACAGACAACAATCACACCCTCTTCCTTATTTTACACAGTACCTAAATCTTTTCTTCATAGCGTGCTGTGTGTACATGAACTCAAACAGCAGATGCTTTTGGATACATCGTCCACAAGTTTCACACGAGACCTAGCTGCAAAGTGCTATTTTTGCACTCATTGGCTAACGTTAAACTTGTTAGCAAGAGGATCAGGTTAGCCTCACCATTACTGCGCATGTTTGAGATTGTTTATTTTGCATCCCATTGGTCACATTCTGCTTAGCTGTAGTATTTTTCTATGCAGTATAACGTATGTCTTATGCATTCTTTCGCGTTAGCATTGTGTAAATTTTGTTTTCAGTAAATACTATTTAAATAAAGTTTGTATTACTTTTTATAGCCCAACTAACACTGGACTTTTTTAGGCAGACTGCGAGATCGATATTTGATTTAAAATCCGATGACGTATGGGCCGTTATGTGTTTTTTCACTGAAACAGATAATGTAAGCAATCATTTTTTTGATAAAAGATAAATTAGTTTTTTAAAGAATTGTGGCCGCTGCGTATACTCTTTTGTTCACATTTAAAGAATTAACTTGTCGATGTGGACAAACTGTAATAGAGACTGTTTCAAAATTACTTTAAACTTATCTTTGACATTGCTGTACTGCACTTACTTACTAATCAGTAGACATTTGCGCATATACCAATATCTGTGATAAGCTAATATTGGCCAATTTATCTGTCGGGCTGGGCTGTAAATAGTAGTTAACTCTGAATCTCTGAATTATCCCGTAGGCACTGTCATACAGTAAATGGCAGCATTTATTTAAAGATATACATGAGCTTTTACAGTAAATAATATAAAAGTATGCACAGTATATTGTACATTAAGCAAATGTAGTGAATAGAAGTTTTTATTGCTTAGTCTTTATGCCCGTAGCTGCTCAAGTTACAATACAAGCACAGCTTCAGTCTTAAAATGGCACAAAATTATTAATAATGAGTTTAATTTAATTCAAATGTTTGTGTACACAAGGGCACAAATCTGTAAGTACATTTGATTAAAAGAATGGGTGGATATTACGCTGGGTGTCACTCTGCACAGGATTCCTCTATTCAATCTTCTTGCAAACAAAATGCAGGTGCTTCTTCTGTCTCTGCCTGATCATAATTAGAGAAGCGCAGCTGTCGGCTGCACCTCTGCTGACCCTTCTCTCACAGCACTATTGATCTGTCTTGTCAAGGCCGCACCAGCATAACCGCCATGCGCATATCCAAATCCACTATCTTGTCGTCAGGAAGCAGTCCCTTGATTTGATCCCTGAGATGAAAGCGAGGAAAAACAAAGTGACTCCCAGGTGAGCAGCAAGCAAAATGGATTTCAATTTGGCTGATTGCTGTCATCAAGGCTACAAAAAGGGACTCTGCTCCATATTACAATGTTGCCTTTGTTTCGTCTCAGTCAGCTGAGTCAAGTAGCAGAGTTTTGTCTTGTGCGTAAGGAGACCATGCTCAGCTGATATTGCCCAGCTGCTCACTGAATTAGTGCACTGCCGTTTTCACTCTGAAACTCATCAAGAGCATTCAAGTCTTTTGTCTCTCCATCAGCATGTTTGTGTTCTACTCGAAGGCCAGGTTCTCTAAGATTTGTTGGCCAACTGTTTGCCAATTCTGTTGTGTAAAGTTGAGCTGAGCTTTGTTTGGGTGGTGTAAGTCAAACATTTGGCCAGATTCCCAGAACTGGATTAAGCCCACTGTTGGATAAAAAAAAAACAACAAAAAAGCAGATTTTTTAATGCAGCAGTACAAATATGAGTTTTCCATGCTTGATAAACACAGATAGAATTGCAGTGGGCATTTAAGATGATATTTACTGGTAAATGTTACTTCATTTAATCAGGTAGGAGGCTTGTGACGGCTCACCAAATCAAATTAGGGGTTTCTTTTTTATCCTCACTGCTTACAATAACACCAACACAGCTGGTAGCCAAACGGGGGAGTTTAAAACCCTTTTTTTCCTTTTTCGCAAAGACATTTGCTCTGAAATAGAGCAGTGGAGTGGGGAACAAGCCTCTCTGGATGAAAGGAACTTTTTTCTCTCTGAACTGGCTGATCAATGAGATAGAGATCTCGTGGTCAATGTTCCACTCTCCTAAAAGGCACCATGGGATCCGCAGCCCACTTCATCTTTATCACTGGTCTGCCTCTGCTCTGACCGCAGGGACCCGATGCAGGATCATTACTACCACAAATAGAGATCTGGCTGCATGGGCTGAGACTGGGATGGAGATTGGTGGTGGGGCAGCGTTGACACTCTGCCTCTCCTATCTCCAGTGTCTCATCTCCTCCCTTTCTCTCCCATGAGATTTTTTTTCTGCCTTTTCTGAATGCCAACAGCTGGTGTCCCAAATCCCCCATAAACCTTTTGGTTCGAAAGGGGATCAGGTAGACATAATAGACTAGCACCTGCCCTCCTCCATCTCCTGCCACCCTGCAACACCATCGTTGCCAGCTCCACTCTGGCATTCCAGCCTTGGCATTGCACTTGCTGACTGATGGACAATGTCTCCAACAGCATCTGTTCTCTAATGCTCAGTGGCCAACATAATTCTCTGGCTTGCAGTAGTCTACATCCAGCCAGGCTTCATACTCTGTGTTCTGCTACTGGTTGGTTTTCTACAACTGATGATCTCCAAACTGATTAGCTATGTCCACTTTTTGTCGGTAAACGAACCGTTCTCCGTCTGGCTTCATCGAACCTTGTATTCAGCTCACTGAGAGTGAATGGCTGCTGTCCACTTGGCTGCAGTGCTAAGTGTTTTCAAGGACAGTTCAGTCTTTCTGCCAAGCATGTGTTGTATGCTAATTAATAGCCAGGTCAACGTGTGGTAATGTAAATGAGTCACTTCAAACACTGATGAACTGCGCTAACGCTTACTTTCCTACAGCTGTGCCTGACACGTTCCAAGCCCCATAAATGTGCGGTGATATTTTATTAAACAGAGTTTTGTTCAGCTGCCCCTCCGAGTCCAAGCTAACAGATGTAGTTGCTCATTATGTCTCTGCTCTCCATATGGCACTGCTGCACATCCGCCTCCTCTTCACCTCCCCTCACTCGGACCCCCTCCCGGCAGGCTCCTGTTGGGTTCACAGCGGACAGGTAGCAGAATGACTTGGGCGCTTGTCAGCTCAACAACCGAGGCAACCCAGAGCTTGTTGGACCGGACGGAAGGGAAATTAGCTTTCACCTTCACTCCAGCTCAGAGCAACAGTCTCCTCACTAATGCCTGGTCAGATTTGAAACTAGCCTTCTCGAATGTAACCTCGAATTTTCCATTGAAGAGGGGTTATCAGAGGTTATTGGTAAGCTTATACAAAGTAATGAAACCCCTCCCCCCCAGCCAACAGCGCATCACTAGCTTGGCTGCGTGAAAATGTGCTGGTTCATTTTATTCCTTGTTTTAATAGCTAATCTGAGCAGATCAAAGTACAATCTTAGTGTTAATTAAGGGAAGTATATTGTAAGCACATTGTAATTGGGTTGAGGTATTTTTGTTGCCAAACAAAGGTGCCTCCTTTTCCCCGCTGCTCACTGTGTGTGCAGGAGTGTACGAATGTGTGTGTGCAAAGCCTGTGTCCTGTGAG
This sequence comes from Macquaria ambigua, assembly GCA_008360985.2. Lineage (NCBI taxonomy): Eukaryota > Metazoa > Chordata > Actinopteri > Centrarchiformes > Percichthyidae > Macquaria > Macquaria ambigua. The sequence continues at coordinate 463,013 of VMKM01000188.1, forward strand.
AGCTTCCTCATTAAACGCCTGTCAAGCTTCTGTCTGCAGACCTGCCAGCCTTTCTGTCACACTACAGGAAACACACACACATACATACACATATATACGGACAAGAGCACACATCCAAGCCGGAGTGAGCAGGACTCAGTTTCTGTGTCATACACACACTCTGAAAAATTAAGGGACAGAGCTGTGCCTTTTGTGGTTACACTGTACGAAAAAGTACAACTCTGTACCTTGTTCTCTAAGTGAGGACGTCTTTTGGCTCGTCACTACTAGGGCTGGGTGTTGTTTGAAAGACTGGTGTCAATATGCTTCCTGGGTTTCATTTCCAAAACTAAAACAATATATTTTTCAATACCTGCCATTGAGGAATTGTAACACTACCTTTTTTTTTCTAATTAACAAAATAACTTTGTCTTAACACAGAGCAACATTACATTTGCCTAAAACAATTAGAGTCCCAAATGTCACAAGATTATTATTCACATTAGGAAATATCTAATTATAATATAAAATGACAAAATAAACAAGAATAGTAAAGTATCGACGCAGAGGTTGAAGCTAGCTCAACTTTTGTCCCAACGCAATGCAACGTCATCCAGCAAGGCGCTGCTCTGGCCAGTCAAATACATGCAAGCACACATTCCTGATTATTTTGCAACATAAATGCCGGATTTCAACTGTTTACCTCATGATCGTAGCGACAAAAGATGAAACGGTTTCTTCCTTGATAACTCTCCAGCTATGCAGTGTTTTGGTGTCTGATAAGCTTTCAAACTCAAGGAGTTATGTCACAAACTGGACTTCCTGGAATGTATTTCATTGTATTTTTGGTCTGAGCACCCACTAAGAATCAGACCAGGTATACAATCGGAACTTTGCTTACTAGATTTTGATACTTGGTCCTAGAGACATATTTCAAGGCCAATACTCAGCTCTAGTCATTAAATAATGAATACAGCATAAACAACTTTTATGACTTCCTGTTCTAATAGCAAATAAGTACTGCGTCTTCTAAATAATAAATGAGAGACACAATACTCAGCTTTAACTTGAAATGTATTTGTAGTCCACAGAGACCAAACAATAACAAAGCTAAATGCTGATGTTGTTATTGAATCCCCTGAAACTGTAAGTGAACCAATAAAGGGGAGAACATGAGACAAATTGCCTTTGACAACAAAATCAAATTCTACACTGCTAAATTCAATGAAACCATTTACTGATTGCAACCCCTTCACCATTCCCCTCTCTCACTGTTTATGTCTATTATGTGTGTTTATGTTTTCCTCTTTTCCCATCCTGTACACCGTTTCCCCCGTCTCACCCTCTACTGTTTGTTGCTCACTTCATTGCTCACTTCTTCTGTCAGTCAGACTGTCAGTTTCTCCCTATCCCTCTGTCCGTTCTCTCCCTTTTTCTGTCTTTCTGTCTCTGTGTCCCTCTCATCACCCACCATTCATTCCCCTGGCACGCGCCTGTCTTTGTCCTCAGCAGTCACCATGGTATTTAGTTCTATTTACAGTGGAGCTACCAGATTATTAAAAGCAAAGCGGTTACCTTGGGCTTTATTGTTTGCCTGAGATTTTCTTCCCCTCACAATTTTCAGATGTAATTAGTTTCACTCCCACACCAGTAGTGCCACGGCCCTGAGCAGATGCTTTTAAAAGACACTTCCATCCAATTTTGAGTTACAACTTCTTTACTAGTATCTACAAGTTGTTTACATTGCCTCTAATAAGTTTCTGTGCCTTAGATTAAATGTAACAGATTAACACTGGCAAAACTTAATTGAATTTAACTGCTGTCTCTACAAATGCAATAAATTAGAAATAATTTGTGACAAGAATATTTGTAGAGTAGAGAACGGAGGAAATATTTTCCACTAGATAATTCAGTTTCTCTTTTTTAAAGTAACAAAACACAACCATGCACCATGGTGTCCCCATGACAGATGACTATACTCAGAATAGTCACATGCATGTAGAATCACACCACTATAACACAATAAGACAATTTTTGGACAAAATGATTATGGAAACATGTTCACTACAGATGGTAGAAAAATGAAACGTAGTGCACTGTGAGAATGCAAAAATTATAGACAGATAGAACCTTAAAGCAGCATCAACTGTTTGTTTTTTGGACACTTGGGGGCAGTTAAAACTAGCCGTGAACACAATATTGACGTATAAGCACCACAAAAAGTTGTTATGATGCTAGCAAACAGCCATCAAGCAGACACAGAGCAACATGATGAATGTTAGTCCAATATTCACTCTTCTTTTAGTTCTGTTTTTGGTCTCCAACTCCTGAGAAAAATATCTGGCTCATTATCTACTAAATTCACTGTTATGTTCACCGGCTACCTGCTAACATTGTCTCCCATATTGCGCTGGGCAAGTAACGTACAGTGGGTTTATCAGCGTTTTTTACTTATAACAGATGCCTGGAATGAGACTCGTGAGAGATGTCACACTGAAGCGAACAGTAAAGTTGTGGGCTGTAAAACCAAAGCAATGAGCTGAAAGACACTGAGGTTTATCACCACAAGCGACCCATTTCACATTACACATAGTCATTTGATCCAAAATATTGATTAGCACAGCTTTAACAATTACCGCAAACCCAAACAAAGAGTGGCATTGTCCATTACAGTAAATCAACATGTCATAATTTGTGATAAAATGTGCCAGTTTGGCTTTAAATTGACTCCAAGTAGAGTAGTACCCGGGATTGCTGGCATAGCAGATTGTGAGTTTCCTGCAGAGCTAAACTGAAAGTGATGCAGCTGTGAGGTTCATAGAGTCTTTGAAGCTGTGCCCTGCAAAGACACATGTAGGAAATATTTTTCTGTTTTTATTTTTGGGATTAATGACCAGCAGAGTGACTGATACTGGCTGTCGGTTGCAGATAAGAAGTCTGGCAAGCGACTTTGATGTGGCTGACAACTTGCTGTTAGTAATGTGGAGATTGATTTTCTTTGCTTGGAGTACCCCTGTTTTAACTCAAGTCTTGATTCAAAACACTTTGTCACTCCACCACATGAGGAGGATAGTGACTGCTTAACAACCAATTAATCATATTGCTCTAACCAGGGGGAAATGTGTTAAGGGATGATGTATAGATAAGGTCCTCTCTTGCCGGCCCTCGCTGTAAGCTACATTTAGCCTACAGCTGCCTTGTGAACGCTAAATGCAAAAATATATGTTTACAATAAGAGAATTTTCACTAGAAATCAGGATGTGTATTTAGATATTTGCAGTGTGAATCAAGGCTGCATGCTGTGGAATTTGATGATGAATCAAGAGTCAGAGCCAAGAAATTTCCCAGAGATGCCAGCGTTTCTAGCAATAGGGTCCAACAGGTCAATAGAATGGAAAAGGACAAAGTGTATGTATCTGTGTGTGTGTGTGTGTGTTTGTGTAAGCTGCTTTCTAAGCCCCCTGCTGCCTCAGATACAGCCTATTGAAGCGTGTCAGGTTTCTAAGTGAGAGGGGTCGGGTAGCACCAGTCCGCAGTGCTGAAAAGGAAGGAGAGAACGCATGGGAAAGGGGAACAAGTGGAAAAAAGAGCAAACAATCCGGGAAATGAGGAAAGGGTAGTGAGGAATTTTACAAATGGAACAGGGAAAATGAAGGACACACCTGAAGACGGGCCCATTTCCCCAGTGTGGTGTACGGCTATTACCAAGGTTTTAGGACTCTTTGAGAAGAATGAATGGCGTTCCAGCAGGGGCTGTCAGTAGTGGCCGCCCCGCCATCCATCCAGACACCCAGGGACTCCATTACACCCTGATGGGCAGGAATGGAAAACCAATCGAGGGGATATGGGGACGAGGGGGAAAGCAATGTATGGGAGCTGGGAACCACACAGACAGGCAATCTGCCATGATAAAGAGGCTCCCTTCCCTGTTCCTCCTCTCGGACCCAGCATGTCCTCCTCCTGCATCCCCTTCAAGCCCCACTGCGCTCTACTGCAATGACTTGCCAGCTGACCGACCAGACACCTGCCACACTGTTTCGCACTCTCCCTCTCCCTGCTTTGTTCCTCCCAGGCCTCACTGTAAGCCCTGGCAGCATGGATCCGTTCACATCATCACACGGAGAACTGAAGCAGAGATGGATTTCAGTGGAGGGAAATAGATGGGTTTGAATTGGGGTGGAATGTGATTTATGATTTACCTGAAGTTGAGCAGGTTTGTAGGTAGCTCCGGTCCGGATTTGTTGCAGTGCTCAGGTTGCAAGGTTAGCTGCAGTGTACTTAACCTCCCTTCTGACAGCGGAGATGAGCCTGTGTTAGACATACCTGTTAGTACAGTGGGGGCGGTATGATAAATTCATTAGGGGCGGTTATACAGGAATACAGATATTTATACAGCTACAGCAAATCAAGGCTGTGAAAACACGGCAATCAATCTCACGGAAGATTGTATGCCTCACAATGGGGCTGGGATACAAGAATTGTGTATTTATTGATTCTTACTGAAGGCTTGGCTGGCTTTCTTTGACTTACTCCTTGTGTCTGATCTTTGCTCTGACTACTGGCAAAACACTTGCACCTTATTACATATGTTTATGCTTTTTAATGTGTTATTTTTCCCAGGTCATTAGTTAATACTGTTAGACTGTGTTACATCTTCTGTTGTTTTGACTGGTCCAGCAGCACATTAGATTTTATCTGTGACAATGAGGTTAAGATGCTGACTTACAGCTTCAGGGGTGTTTGAGGCTGTTCACATCCATTTTGGGTGAATGGTGCAGAAAAAATTAGCATATTTTACACACAGTTCCCAAACTTTAGGACAATGCAGCAGGACAATGATCCTCCACATACATACATTTTTATGGCCAAACAGTGGAATATGTTGTTGACTGGTCAGGTTAATCACATGCTTCAGGTGCTGATGTCTGTTGTTTGAAGAGTTCAGTCTGTCAGTGACTGAATTATTAAATATGATACCTTTAGTTAACTTATTTAAGTATATGTTTGATTATTTTTGTTCTCCTAAAATGTGTGGACTTTGTATAAGAAGCACTACAATCCCTACACTATTCATCTGATGTGGATGTAACCACCCTCAAATAAAAGCTGAGAGTCGGCACTTTAACCTGACTGTCACCATTTTATTTTATTTGCTGGAGTACAAAGCCAATCCTCCCTACAAGGAGTTAAGGAACAGTGCTTAAAAGGTATAACTAACAGCTTTAGATGGTTTTGACTTCTCTAGCTGAGTGGAATGAACAGCAAATGTTTCTACCTGTTTGCTCATCATATGAACATCACTAATGATGACTTTATATTTTGTTTGTGCGCATGTGTGTTAATAAAAGTGTCACCTGAAGCACACAGTTGAGCTGCTCCAGGGTAAACAAATGTTTTGTAACAGTGGGTGAGGGGGTGTTATGCTGAAGATTTCTCTAACAAGGGCTTGTTTGTGTGGGTGGAACAAAAACAAGTTTTTAGATTCATACTTGTACTTAACATGAGCTTCAGTGCCTCAGTCACTGAAAGATATGTGTATTCTGAATATGCACATTACCACAGACCCCTGAGTTTTCCTTGCTTGCAATTTATCATAACAGATTCAACTGATTTCTGCAGCGCTATTCTTTCTCCTGGCTGTCTGCTGGCATCATACTATTTTTATTATGCAGTTCACACACATATTTCTAGTTTTTACCTCTTTTATGGTTGTCCTGTCTGCAGACGTCTGCTATATTTTTGAACATGAACATGAATGTGAAATGTCAAAATCAATTGCAGATGATTAAATTGCAACAGATAGCCTGACATCAGCATCTCTGTGCAGGTGCCCTATGTCAAGGTGGCTCCAGAAGACATTCTGAAGGTTCAGTTCCCCCGGTTCACCACTCTGGACCTGAGACCAACCAACACCGACATCAGCCTGGCTGTGGCCGGCCTTCTCACCTTCTTTAACAGCACCACCGCCTGCCTCATCTGTGCACAGGCTGACTGTGAGTACAGCATTCGCACCCTCACGACAAAATACACAATCATACACACCTGGGGAGAATGCTCACACGCCTTCCCTACATCTGTCAACAAAGTGCAAACATTTTTGTTTAATGTCTGGTATCCTTTAACACGTGTTAGCGCACATAAGCTTCTCACACGCACGCCAACTGCGTTCTGACAACAGATGCGGTGCTTATCAACATCTCACCCTGTGACACGCTCCCTTTTGAAGCAGCTGCTGCACCCCACAGCTAAAACTCCCTCACAGTAGCATGCCTGACGTCTGCATCCCAAAATAAGACACATTTACTGCAGAATCCTTTCCCTTTTTCAAAGTCATAATCATCCTTAAATTAAAATAATAATATAACACGTTACACTGTGTCATGTATAATCTGTCTTCAACCTTCAATCTCGGTGTGATGTTTGCAACCCTGCTGATGATCAAAACACATCTTTAAGACAGACAAAAGAGAATGAGTTTGCAGCTGTATCCACCAGTGATCTGACCGCCTCCTTGTTAACGGCACTCGTTAGATTCTACAGATACTAAACTGAATGACCTTAAAAAAGCTTGAAAATCTCCTCAAGGGAAGTTATTTTCGTAAATAGAGAGGAAGATTAAATCATGGCCTGTTCCCACCCTCTTGTAGTCCAGCAAGCAGTAATTACAACTCCCTAGACAAAGGCACCATGACCCTGAGTGGCACCCGCTAACCTTTTTCCTAATCAGCACAAGGCTTTGAAGAAAGGAAATTGGCTTGAGACATCAACCATGTGTCAGACAGCCCAGAGATGGCTATGAGCCACTGTGAACCGCCCACCCTGCCTATCTCAATTCTCAGTTCTTCTGCCTTTCAACTTCTTTGACTGTCTCTTGGTCTTTACTTTGGAGACTCCTTTCATTCATAACCTTTAAGACCTTAAAGCACCATGTTTCATGTATTAAACCAAAACTTGTGTCTGTGTGCAAATTCAGTCACAGTACATGAATGCAAATGTGAGGGTACCTTTTTGGAAACAAGGTTTTTTTCCTCTTTTATACAATTTGCCAAAGATGTCACTTTATGCAGAAATTGGAAAATGTTGCCTGAAATAATTAATTAAACTTAATAAAAGAAAGTACTGTATAGCAAACTGTAGTTTAACCTAACCAAACCACATATCCCATTATAACTGCAAGGGTCAGAAATATATAATTATGTATTTTTTCCTTCTAGGTGTACCTGTAGCTGTCAGTCATTCTTCCAATTCAGGGCTCAGATTCTGTTTCTGTGACATTTATTCCTCAGAGAGTTGATTAATACAGCTCCGGGGAGAACAGTGATAACAAGTGAACCTTTTAGGCACCCTCTGACTTTAATATTGGCAAGTTTGGAGAAAAGAAACTTATTTTAACATTACTTTTCTTCTTCCCTCTGGTTGTGTGTGGGTGTGCAGGTCGGTGGGGAGGTTCTTATTCTGTGTCAGTGGGCTAAGAGAGGACTGCAAAGGAAATGAAATGAAATGAAAAGAAATGAAATGAGGAGAGATGAGAGGTAGATAGAAGATACCAATGGGAGTCCGAAATAAGAGAGGAGAGGAGCGGAGAGGAGAGGAGGGGATGCTATAGCAGATGTGGGAGAGGTGAAATGTAGTGATTGGGGTGAGGGAAGGGGGAGGAGGTAACCACACTGGAATTATACATTTGCTACAGGAGGGAGACAGTCCAGGAAATGCCGTGGCTGTATTGATTGCACCCTCTCATGTGACCCTCATTCATTCAATAGAAAATGCAGCAAATGGCAGTGTGCCTGGATTTGTGTGTGTGTGTTTGTATTTGTGTGTGTGTGTGTGTGTGTGTGTGTGTGTAAAGGTCTGTGTTCAGCAATAGCATCCGCTGAAACCCATTCGACTTTGGCTCCAGCTCGCCCAGCCCCACCCGTCCCCGTCAGCTCACGCAGTCAGTTGGTCGGTTGGCAGCCTGCTGTCGGTGGCTCGTCCACATGTGCCGGCCTCATTAATCACCCAAGCCAGTGACAGCCTAATAGAGCGTGGCCAATTCATGAATATTTTCCAGCCATGGCTGAGGAAGCAGGAGTGGAGGTGGAGCTGTGCCCAAAGGCATGGTGCACACCAGGACGGACATTAATCTAGCTAGCCTCCACTATCAATGGCAGTGTTTGCAGTAGCAGCCGCAGTACTGTAACGCTTGCCCAGAACACTGTCCATGTGGTTGAATTTTTAGACCTGCTGGGTGGCCCCACGTGTTGTGTGGCTGTGGCCTTTGGTAAATGAAAAGAGACACACAGAATTAGCCTGCATGCACACGCGTACACTGAGCAAACCACACACATGCACATGCGTGCTGTTCCCGCACTCCCTGGCACTGCGCTACAGCAGTGCACTTTCATTAGGGAGGTGATTGGTGCAGCTGCCAGTAAGCTGAAAGAGATCACCCAATAAGCTCTGAAATTTAACTGGAGCTGCAGTGCAGGTACAAGATTTCTAAGTTCAACAAAACAGTAGGCCTCAAATGCTTGCAGAGCATTTTTCCCACCTTTGATCGAGGCACAGCTGGAGAGCACGGTTTGCCATTTTACCTCGCTGCATTGTTCCACTGCAGCTACAGTATAAAACAACACTTCCACTGCTGGTTTTATCAGGTTTCCACTATAATCTGCTAATTTATGCAGTGTGCCTTATGCTACGTAATGGCTATTGCCAGTTTTTAATGGTGATAATTGCTTGCCCATGTCATCTAATAAATTACAGTTCTCCATTGCACACAGTTTCTGGTGCTGACCTACTGTTTCACACTCTAGGTGGTGTTGCCATCACTAACGTGTAATGAGCGTTAGTCAGGTGGAAGAGGTGCCTCAATGACTTGTGGATACAGGAATGTATACAAAGGTGTAAGAATGAAAATAGTAATTGCAGAGGATGGTCTTTAGTACTATGATAATAGTAATTATACTGTGGCTTCTAATGACGAGGATGTGAAAGGCAGCAATGTCAGTAGTCAAGGTGATGGTGCTAGTTGTAGTTTTAAAAGCTTCTCAATGAATAGATGGAAAGCACTTGGCTTTAAACTCTCCTGCTGCTTTTTGGAAAAATAAGTTGATTTAGTATAATGAGGTTTTGGATTTGTGGAGAGTGGGTGGAGTTTGTGTGCACAGGTGCAAATGTGCAGTATTTGTCTTTGCTAGAGTAAAATGCAAAGCCGTTACTTGGTCTTTCTACCTAATTTGGAAAAAGTCAAATGGGATTTAGGCTGATTTCTCACCATCAAACCATCAAAAAACACATCAAGAGACATCTTCTGATGGTGGTCTGGAAGGGTTTGTCATGTAACTGTGACATTCTCGGTTTAAATCCAGCAGGGAGCTTTCGTGCATTTCATCCCTTCCTTTCTCCTCCCATAATTTATTTCACTGTTACCTATCCTTTAAAGACTAAATAAAAAGCCAGAGACCTTTCAAATAAAAGTGTCCCTTGTGAATCACTCCGTAGAGGCCATTTTCCCAACAACAAGAGGTTCACCTGAACTCTAGCAGCAACTCTTAGCACTTCATGCAGTAATATCACACTCAAGCTGAGAAACCTCCAAATGAAGATTTCTGCAGGATAAGTCATTTGCGGCTTCCCGTGTGCCGTATGAAGAATGAATATAAATGCTGTTTGCAGAGAGAACAGGAATGATCAGCAGGAGCACATCAGATCAGCACCACCACCGTGTGACAGATGGATTATAGTCGGTATTGATGGTTCTACTTTTATGGTTATTTGGGTTAATGGGAAGGGGAATATGCTCAGGCATGCTTTGACTGTTTTGACACATGATCTTGTCTACCACATTTTAAAGTGATGGCCCCAACGGTGGCAAAGTCATAAAACTAGGCCTTACTCTCTGCTCAAGGCTAAAGGATGAGTCATCATAATGTACGGCTGTCATCAGGGCTTTTGGGTCTGTGTTAAAAGCTACGTCTGAGCCGAAGGTTTCATTATATATTATTCACCTACACCTGTCAGGGAGTTCATTTTCAGCTGCTGTGTTATATTAACAGGTTAATGTTTTTACACTGCTGTTGCCTCTGTGTGGTGGCTGTATTTGCTTTGGGGTTCTTTGTGTGTCCGCAAAAGGAGTGTGTGCTTGTGTGTGCTTACGTGTGCCCTCACCTTTATCAGTGTGCCTGAGAGAGAGCCGGAGCCATGTGTCGTCCATGCCAATGAGGGAGTATGGTCTCATTAACACACACGTTTGTACTTCGATACTTGTGAGGACTCTCTTTAATATTAATGCATTCCCTACATTCAAGCCCCAACTTTAATTATCTCAACTACATGCTCGACCACAACTCTTACTCTTATCTTAAAGTTATAATCATTAAAGAGTAACTTAGCACCTGGCCTGACAGGTGTGGTCAAAAGTGTGCTTTGTTGCACCTGTAACCACACCCAACAGTAATGTGACAGGGTCCTGGGGTACACCTGTACATTACTGCAGCAAGGTGAGGAGTTAAATCACTGGAGATCAGCAAAAACAAGATGCCATTAAAGGTGACCGCTAAAAGCGCTATGGAGCAGTTTTTTTTTTTTATGAGTGGGTTTTGTTTCTCTCATGCACACTCACGAGGACGCATGTGCACTTAAATGTGCACACAGGTGACGCAATCCACATTCCGGCCAATGCCAGCAAAGACAGGGAAGAAGACGACTCCAAGATAGTAAACATGAATGTATTCAATGCAGGATTTGAAATACTTGCCTAGTAAAATCGGCTTCGCATGTTTTATGAGGAAGGAAATGTATTCAACACGTTTGTTAGACCTCAAGGATATACACATTGCATTTTGGTGAATAACACTAAATGTAAACATAACTTTTGTGTAGAAAACTACACAAGGGCACCTTTAAGATACTCTTTAAGATTTCAGTCCAGGTTGATTTGTGATGCCTGTCGTTACCGATGGTAACAGCTGCATTTTCTGTGGCTGCTTCACAGTAAAAGCATCCTGTGGTTCGCCAGTTGCATTTGCAGTAACTTATCACAGCTCTGATACAGCTATAGAGGAGCCATCAGTTTACTGTGAGGCCAATGTAAATTAGATACAATTACAAACAGTAATGTCAGAGTATATGCATGGATTGTTTCCGGTCAGTCTCGTGTGTGTGTGTGTGTGTGTGTGGTACATTTTAATCCTGTACAGGAATGGCAGACTCTATTAGGACCGATGAAAGTACTATATAAAGAGATACTATCAAATACTGGGTTTGATTTAATGAAAACCTTAATAATTATAACTTTACCCTGAACTATTTCTAATCTTAATTACAAACCCAGTCTTAACCCTCAAACAATCGTATGAAAAAGTGAGGACGAGCCAAAATATCCTCACTTTTCGAAGATGTCCTCACTCTCGAGGTCTTAAACTTGGTCCCCATAAAGACAGAGATTCAAGCACACACACACACACACACACACACACACAGGCCGCCTCAAATTCTGTGGAAAAGAAGAGATGTGTATTTTACAGGAAAACACACACGCACACCCACACACACCCACACAATCCCACAGAACTTGTTTTCTCTGTACCGGGACCTATACAAGTCTAACTAAAGAAGAGCAAATCTTTCATTCAGCCGCATGTTCTTCATTTGATTGAAACTCCTTCACCAGAGCAAACAGTGCGGGAGCAACATGGCTGCTGTAAGGCACCCTAGTGAAAAAAAGATTCTGACTCCCCTTTGAATCCTGTGCAGCCCGAACACTAAAGAGAATATGAGCTTTTCTTCTGTGTGTCACTCTATTTGTGTGTGAATGTGTGTATGCTCTTTAGCCAGCCACATCTAGTACAGTGCACCGTCTAACGTCATGAACTTGACGTGAAATTGTATTTGATGCCCTGCGAGAAGCCACAGAGAGTGGATGCAGGAGGCAGACAAGGAGGGCGGTTTAGCAGAAGCTATTTCAAGCTCATCAAATTTATTCTGCGTTATACTACAGAGGAAGCTGATCTGACAGGTTCGAGACACAGGCAGGCGAGCAAGCAGCAGCCAGGAGTGATGTCTCATGAGTGCACAGACACAGGTAGCCGGGTACAGGAAGACAAACAGACACGGTGATGTACTGCCATACAGACAGGCTGAAAGACAGGCAGACACTGAGACATAATTGCAAAAGCTATTAGACATGATGCTGGTGACTGGGACAGAGCTGTAGCTTGTGTTAATGTGCTGTGGAGAAGCTAAAGGAGTCAGCTTGATAACTTAAAATTGCTACACCAGAATTGGTCTTCATGAACTGTTCTGCTGTCACCATGGCAAAAATCACATAAAATATCTGTTGATGCCAAAGTCTAGCATGCCATTTTATTATTACTTTATAAAGGGAAATAGCAGGTGGAGGCTGCTTCTCCTTCTCCACAAAGTTACGTCCTTCTCATGTGACTGTCCTTGCCAATATCAAGAAATGTTATATGGGTGTGATGACAAATTGCCAAGTTGAGGCCAGCATAACTGTCACATGAGGTTGTATTTTTCTCACTATAACACACCTCAGAAATTAGTTTAAACTCCGATATGGAGAATTAGCCCAATAACCTCTCCGGGTCTGCTAATATATGGATGCAAAGTGACTGGTAAAATGCTGCCGGGAGCGTTTTGATTAAGTCGGCTATGCTTTAATTAGGGCAAATCCCACTTACCTCACCGGAGTCAAACAGCCTATTACCGTGGGATATACCGTACAGGAGAAGTTGCTGAAACGTCCCTTTTGTGTTTGATGGCTTCACAATAATTGTAATTCAAGGTAATCCATCTTCTTGTTCTGTGTGGAAAGGTTTTTATGGATCCATTGTTGTCAAATGTGGCAGAAAAACAAACAAGAGGCACATTTGTTTGTACTTGAGGACAGTGTATGCATATTCAGTTCATTGCAATATCAACCATCACTCTGAATGTGCTCGACTTTCCTTAACTTTTTGGCTATGTATTTTCTTAACTTTTAAAAAAGACTATTACTGTAAATCTCCTTGGGAGAGTCTTCCCTTCATTACAAGTAACACTCTTATGTATTTGTGTGTGTGTGTGTGTGTGTGTGTGTGTGTGTGTGTGTGTGTGTGTGTGTGTGTGTGTCTTACCGGCAGGCTTATTGAACCTGGAGCAGCTCCTCAGGCAGTTCCTCATCTCCAAGGAGACCCTGTCAGTGCGCATGCTTGATGACAGCCAGGACCCGACCCCGCTTCTGAAGGAGATACGAGATGACAAGACTGCCACTATTATAGTGGATGCCAACGCCACCATGTCACACATCATTTTGGAACGGGTTAGTATGGTTCACATGATAGCTGTGTTATTTATGCACTGATAACTTGTCTTTGTTCCATGTCTACCATCTTAGCTTTATACAGAAAATTCCCAAGGTCCACATTTATAAAGTAAAGGAAAAGTAAAAGTAAAGGAAAAGTAACTGAAAAATGCCGGTGGCAAGAAGTGTTCAAGGCTAAAAGTAATTGTATGTGTGGAGAATTAGTTTTAGAAGAAGAAGTTGGTTAGTCTAGTTTTGACCTGTCGAGATAGAGGTTGTATTTCCCACACGGCACAACGAAAAGTGTGCAGAACATGTGAAAAGGGACGTATCTTTTTCACAGCCGTACTACATTTGCCGTTTTGAATCACAAGTCAGATTACATGGATTTATGCACTTTTGGCAGTGGGCACAGCTTTTAAAAGACAGGGTTACAGAGCCTGGAGTCAAAAACGTAGTCCCAAAATAAAAGGCAAATGAATTGAGGCAATGTTGTTTAACAAACCTGTTACATCAAATTATATGGATGAGAGCATTAAATCAAGTTGTAATCCAATGATTCATCGTCCATAAGTGAGAATTCTGCACAGTTAAGTGGATTAGTGTAAGTAAGAACAGACTCATAAAATGAAGGAGCCCTTTTGTCTGCTCTCTAATACAGTGCATGCTATGGATTAAAACAAGCTGTTCTGTAAATCAGTGAAGCAAATTAAGTGGACTGACTCTTGAATGTCCTTCTTATCTATTATCCATCTGTTGGTTCCTTCTCTAAAAACACCTTTTACATGAAAAGTTAACTATAAATGTAATATGCAAAGCCGTAAAGTTCATCGTGTGTGAAAAACAACTTTCTGAGTGAGCACACTTTCTGTCAGTAGCATAACAATACGATCTTTATGTGTTTATGTGTTTTCTCCGCTAATGGCACGTACCAATAATTAACGTCTCAGAAGATTATAATAAGCCCTTGCACACTTTGACTCCAACATAATGCTGAAGCTTCTCCTGATTGGAGACTTGTGTTTGTAATCAATAAAGGGGGTTGTGGGAGCTGAGGAGGCAAGGGTGTTTGGCAGCAGCACATGGCCTCTTGTTAATTACTAGGCATTGCTTTTCTTTTAAAAATAGTGTATTTTAAAATCATATCTCCTGTTTTGTACTGTGGTGTTTATTTTATGTATTTATTGTCTTGTCTGTTAGTATGGCATGGACCTGAGCAAAATGAATTTCCCTTTGTGGACAATAAAGAACATCTATCTATCTAATTAATACACACCTCGTTATTTCTAGAAGACGATGGATGGGTGTCTAGAGTAGAGGTGACAATAACTGGGGACAGACGGGGGTTTGGGAGGAGAGGTGTTTCTCCTGCTTTCCACCTCTACCAGCCTCATTCTCTCCATTATAGTCTCTCTCTTTATTTCACAGTAGTTTTCAATCTAAATCTCTCACCTCAATCAAGTGTTCAGGCTGCCATCAGTGGTCATCCAGTCACCATGGCAACCCTGGCAACCCTGGGCCACAGAGCAGCGGGAGCCCGCAGTGGGACGTCTCTCTTTCTCTGTTCCCCTACTCCCGCCGTCTGTCTCTTCAGTTTCAATATGGAGTTTCTCTCTTTCTCGCTCTCTGTTCTCTGTGCAAATGCAGAGACGACAGTTTCACTTTGTTTCCTCACACCTCGCTCCCCGTGTGGTCTTGTATACCCATCCCTCTCTCCCTCTCTCTCTCTCTCTCTCTCTCGCTCTTTTGTCTCCTTCATGTGTCACACTGTCTGTCTCTCTGTCTGTCAGGGGACGATTCTGCAGCAGGGTGGTTGAAAAGTTGGCAGTCCGGCCTCTCGTGTGGAGTGCCTAGTTGCCAAACATATCAAAGCTGTGCGCCGGCATATTTGCCAGTCTCAGATGATGATAAGAGTGCCCAGCTTGTCTAAAGGGACAGAATCGTCCTTTGTCATGCAAGACGTTCCCCCTTATTTGTCTGTTTACATCTTACATCAAACCCTCGTCAGACAAAGGTCTCACTCTCTGAGGTTTTACCATTCAGACGGGTTTAGGTCAGCAGTGTAAGCATTCTGAATGTAATCTTGTTCAGTCAGGCCTCCACTGTTGTGCACAGCTATACAGAACCAGAGTGGGATAGATAGTGAGCCCACTATAAGGGGGCAGTGCAAACCGTGTGCACTCTGACCAAAAGCTGCAATAGAACAACAAGGAGATCAAAAAGTGTGGGGGGGGGGAGACAGGGAGGCTTATTTGGAATCAGCGAAAGGAAACCAAAAGGATATTTTTCATCAGTTGCTTGTTTTGGTTTCATTGTGTCTTCTGAATGGGATGTGGGCAGCAACCAAAGGCGATTTGGTTATAATGTCAGTTTCTGTTTGGTAAGGTATTAAAGGCACAGGAGGTCACCCAAGGAAAAGATGCATTTTTTTAAATATGACTTGCCACACGAAGGTACTGTTGAAGGGTAATAATCCCAACCACCTCGTGCCATTAGCTAACTTTACTTACTGAGTGTAACCCCAGGGCAGATGCTAACAACAAACAACTTCCCTGAAGCATAGTAATTACCTTACATAGTCATCATGCTTAGTTTCAGAGTAAAAGCGCACTAAAAATACTCACAGATTTACACAAAAACCCACACAGAGGTTACACTTTTTGCAGATATGACAGCTAAATATCTGTTATTTAACTCTTTCTGATGATATACCACCTTAGAATTATGTCAGTTTGAAAGCTATTTATTATGTAAATATGTAAAATTCTGTACATCCAGGTGTGGAAAACATACTCTCTAAGTAGTGTCTAAGTAGGGGCACAAGGGTTATTTCATGCCCAGGAAAAAGAGGATGCTCTTTGAAACTGTTTTGATATATTTTATATTTATTGGTTTTAATCATAATGTGCATTGCAGCGTGATTAAACAGAAGCCTATAGCTCGATGATTTTCTTTTTTGCTAATGACTTTAATGAAATGAAACTATGAAAAGTTCACCCTGTCCTTCACAACTGCTCCTCACTGTGACTTTGATTTAATCAAATTGTACGACAGAGTGTCGAGCAGCATACTAATGCACCTCAGAAATTAATTGCTCCATTGAGAGCCGTCGTCAGATAAGAATGTGTCTGGTCTTATCAAGATGTGGATTTGATCTGGCTGCTGCAGAGTGGAGCTTGAGTTACACTGAATCACTGACCTCTTAACTTCTCTCCCCAACCCTTTCTTCCTGACTCTCTCTGCTTCCTATTTCGTTCTCCCCCTCCCTCCTCTGCTTCTCTGACCTCCATCTTAACATCTTTTTGTTCAAACTCCGATCCTCAAATTTCTCTTTTGTACCTTCTTTCTCTTACGTTTTTCTCTGTCTCTCCCCTCCTGCCCCTCTTGTCTTTTGATCTGCAGGCATCAGAGCTGGGAATGCTGTCAGTCTACTACACGTACATCTTCACCTCTCTGGTAAGGAAATGGGAGATGGTGTGGGCATTTAGAGCCAATGTAGACTTCACACCTACAGGAGCACATCAGTACTTTAATGCTGTGCTTCTGTAGTGTATTAAAATAGTACACTTTACTAGTACTCTTCACTTGAATGAATGATTGAATGGATGGAGTTAACTAGACAGGAGCTAAGACAGAGGTATTGTAGCATAGCTTCATTATAGCATAGTCCATTTTCTTCCTCACTGCAGATTACAGACATGCTGAGTGTAGTGGCTCTAGTGGCTCCAGTCGCTGCTCGTTTGCCCTCGTTGGTTGAAGTGCACTTCTGGACCAAACAAATAAATTATAATGATTATTATAATTGCTACTAGTACTATTGTTGTTGTTGTTGTTGCTACTGCAGTTTTTCTTATGATTACGATTGTGGAAACCCTGCCAAGCGATGAAGTCATCGTCTTCAAAGTCAACATTCATTTCTGTCAGTGAATGAGTTGAGGAGCTCCACACATCCTCCATCTTTCTTTCTTTCTTTCTCTGTTTGTTTATTTATTTCTTTCTTTTTGAATTAACTAAAAGTACAAGGTGATTTTCTCAGCAGTTATGGCGTGTTTGCATGTTCGCCTGAAAACTCTTAATTGGTTCTCTTTGCTCAGTTAATTAGCATAGAGTGCA
Source organism: Macquaria ambigua (assembly GCA_008360985.2). Lineage (NCBI taxonomy): Eukaryota > Metazoa > Chordata > Actinopteri > Centrarchiformes > Percichthyidae > Macquaria > Macquaria ambigua. Next base: position 480,390 of record VMKM01000188.1, read on the forward strand.
GCACATGGTGTTTAGTTTTGTGATCATGTCTTTTCAACTATTTATGCCCATAAACAGTTTGATACTGATTTCATCACATAGCATTACATATTGTGGAGTGCCCAGTTGCTTAAAGCTACTTGTTACTGTAACTATGGTTAATTGTAGCTTTGTAAATGAGGCTTCATACTGGATGTTGCATATTGTGGATGTTTACAATAACAATGTCCTCAAGAGAGGTGACAGAGGCAGATAGAGAAAGAGCTGAGAGAGGCAGCTAAAGGAAGTGCTGCTTTGCAAAGTTGCTTTCAAAGCAGTAGCAGGCTAACAGCTGAATCATTGTGACTGAAATATCTAACAGCCACTTCTTAAACGCGTTATTTCCAGTAGATGTACACAAAGTTACCTCTGCAACTTTTGTCAAGTGTTTTTATGGACGGTAAAGCTATCATTTGATTTAATAAGTGCTACATTAATAGCTTATTTTGTGGGGAGGGGCTGTTCCCCTTATATGAAATGAGTCACTGCCCCTCAAAATGTCTGTGCACGTCCCTGCTGGAAATTAAAGGGATTGACCCCAAACTTGAGAATGATGGTGTTTAGACACACAGAGGCTAAGGGATCTGTGAGAGTTATTGTAAGATCACAAAGATAGCGGCTTGGAGAAAATTTGATGCTATAGTAAACTCACCAGATAGCTGTTCCCTAATGGAAATTAATGAGGTTCGAAACACTTTGCTCTAATAGCGCTGTAGAGATGATTCATATCAAGCTGATTTATGACTCATTAAGAGTGGGCTGCTGCCATCTTCATGTTTTCCTCAACAGCCCTTGACATAGTCTCTTCTCCTGTTGTAGCGGAGGGCGCAGCATAGCAGACAGATTCATGGTAGATAGTAGATGATGACCCCCCCCCCCCTGCTAACATCACCACCATTTTCTTAAAATCCAGCCATTGCTCAGTGACGGCATCGTTAATAGCTTCAGCTACCATCATTAAAATGGTCAGCAGTATGCCCCCCGGCAGCCTGGGACATAATGCAGAAGCTGTGAGTGGAAAAATAGAAGTGCTGTTGTCTCCTTAGTTGTCGTAATAAGTGATTCATCCTATTTATTGTGTTTTTAAATAGCTCTGCTGCTTGTGCATCATGCTCACCACACATACATATGCATAACTACACTCTCACGAAAGAGGATAGCAACAACTCTCATTATATTCTCTCACAGTTCACTTTATTGTTAGCCCATTTTCCAAACCAACTGTGATAGTATATCTCTGAAAATGGCAATACTACATTGAGTGCTTGGGTCGCTTTTTGATCCTCTCATTAAAGTACACTGTCATGTCCAGAAAACTAACAGCATCGGCCATTTGTTCAAAGAGCTTAAAACAAGTTAGAACATTCAGTACCAAAGCAGGACGTACTGTGATGTTCTCATAGCGCTGTGAAAAGTAAAGGTATCTGGGTCAGGTGGTTCAGGGTGAGTGGGCGTACAAAGAGTATGAGCTTGACAGACTGGAGTTTATGTGAGACCGGGGTTCAAATCCCAGTGAAAATGGTTCTTTAACTATGACAGTGATCTACCCACAACCTCCACCAACTTGCCTAACCTCTAACATACCTTAACCTCAATTGACTATTTGCTAAGTCCCCCCCCCCTACTGTTGCTATGCCTGTCAAGATTTTGCTACGTCTTCATACTGCACATATGGAGTTTACAGACATTACGAGGGAAATTATTAGCCATTCTTGAAACAATGGGTTCCTGATTTCAGACAGAGGTAGACAAAAGAAGGCTTCTTATTTGTAGCTGGTGACCGTCAATTTTTCTGTCTGAAATGACAGTTTGACAACTGTGTGTCACTAGCACATTTGTTCAGATGTAGCCAGTAAGGTAATTAAGCTAACATATGATATTGTGCTAAAAGACTAAAAGGCTAAGGCTAAAGCTGCCTGTTCCATGCAAAAACTCCATGTTAAAGATTTGGAAATACAGAAACAGCATTGTTCTTACACTGCAATAACGAAGTATAAGTATGATGTATAACCCTGTTTGGTTGACTTACATACTTGGACAAGCAAGACGGAGGTTAGATTTATTCTTAATTGTTTGTATTTTCAAACAGTATGTTTCACTTTGACAAGAGAAAAGGCTTTAAGGGATGAGGACTAACCAATATGTTTGGCGAATGTAACACTATCTCAGGTAACGTTGGCCGAGGTTGCTAGAGTGTAAACTTCCCCAAATCAAATTAAGAGCAGGCCAAAGCCACTAACATTAGCCTACACTCTGATATAGTAGCATCCAGGACTGGCCTCCAGACAGTGGGGAAATACTACACAGCGGATGTGCTTTTGTGAACAGGGCATTTTTTAAAACTTAACCTGTAACCCCACACAATAATGTTGCATGAAAAGCTCCTTTGGCACTTGGTTACTACTCCAGGTAGTAAGGTAGTTAGCCGGACTTGCTAAGGTTTCCAGCTTATGTCAGAGCAGCCAAACATGCTGTAAAGATGATTGTACAATCTTTCTTTGCGTGTGTGCATGTGTGCGTATGTGTGCACTCTTAATGGTAGCAGGTGTTCCAGTCCAGATATTTCCATTATCTCAGGGAGCAAATAACATTTCTGAAGTCTATTTAAAGGTTACACTTATCACTTACTCCCTCACCATTTGCCCTGAAAAAGCTTTTACATTAGGCGACCTTTGACCGGATACATTTACTTCTTTCTAACAGTGTTTTTAATGAGCATGATTACTTGCACTTTAAAGGAAAAATACTGCGGGGGGAAAAATAATTATTCACCACTTTTAAAAAAATATGGATTTAAATATTTCTGTGATGTTCAGAAAAATGCACAAATATGTAAAATGAGCAACAAACTGCATGTGTTTATCTCTCCTTATATCTGTTATTAAAAAACTGTTACTTGTACCAATTTAAATATGTGCGTGGGCAGGAGGTTTGACATTCTGATGTCACCTAATTAAATTTAAACAGGTAATAAAAGCTACATTTTGAGGTTCAGATTAGAGTCACTGACAATCTAAAACTATATGTCTTTTGTGGGAACATTCACAGTGTATTCTGATCAAAAGAGCATCTAATCCATCGAAATTGCTGTCAAGAGTTTTTAGTTTGGCTATGGTTATAATTACATGATGGAACAAGTGAGAGTTACTGTAACCGGAGGGTTTGCAGTTTTGTGTTAATTTAGGGAAAGTAGATACTGTGGTTAATGCTGATTTGGGATCAGCTTCTACTAGCATGCATGATATAGTGGCTAAACTGACCTCACGACCTTGTTCATGAGCTTTTTGGAGTGGGTCTGAATTTGGATAAATAGATTTAAAATGTGAAATGTTCTACCAGAAGAAACAAAACACAAGTTACTGATGTTAGTCACTGTATAAAGTCACCTCCCACTAGCTGAAAATAATGCTGGTTATTGGTTTGATATACTTTGCTTCATGTAGCTAAAACATCCAGTGGTGAAACTATGTGCCAGCAACTCACACAATTCAGCTCGGACAGTCAAGATGTAAATGTAGTGATAATATGACACATTAGCTGGTTAATTCAACCAGGCTGATCATTGAGCTCAGGACGTTTTGTGAATAGTTGGACCTCCAGCTCCGCTCATATTGTCACTTTTTTGTTTTTTGTTGAAATGCAGGCCGTGTCTCTCTCTGTTTCCATTATTATTATTGTACTCAAGGCAGGATTTGCTTTGAGTGTGGCATTAATGAATGTGTGAATAAATCACATTATTGTCACTGTGTTGAAATTCCTTTCATACTGATTGAAACAACTAAAGTATAATTTTCCGAGAAGGATTTTTTTTTTTTTAAATTACAGTATATACAATATAAATACAGTGACATTTCATCCCTCTCCCTCAGTTTCTTACTCAGCTCTCCTGGCTAGTGAAGGAAAAAAATAGTCTAACTGTAATTACAGCAATCTCTCAAAAGATTACAAACACTTCAGACAAGGGGAAACATATCAGACACCTGTTTGCTACACAAATGATAGTTGTACAAAGCACACAGTTTCTGTTCACACCAAAGGCCTCAGAAACAGTTTATGACATACTGTCATAACACATTAGAATTACATATAGTGTACCTAATAATAATAATTTCTAAAGAATTTAATGCTGTAACGGATGGTAATCAATCATGCAGCATTATTAAAAGTGATGAAACATATATGGGTTTCTTCAGAGGGGCATGTAAGATTAATCGTGCATGTATTAACATTAGATAATGTGCTTGTGATCCACTTGTGAATCCAAAAGAAACTTTTAATTAATGTAAGTGGTGGTAATGTACAACTCCATTGCAACTCGTAATGTGAATTTATTGCTATGAAATTCCACAATTACCTTACAATTTCTTTAAGGCTTATAAACATTAATTTATCTTATATATTCCATCCTTTCTGCATCTGCTCTCTCATCCCTCACCATATCTACTCTACTTTCTTCTCTCTCTTGTCTCCCCCTATTTTCTCCAACCTTTCTCTCCTTCTGTCTCCCTCCTCCTCTGCTGACACTTCATTTATCTCTGGTCCTGACATCCCTGACTAACGATCTGCCAGACTGCTCCCCTGCCTAATCTGTTTCCCCTGAATCATCTCAAGACGCTCATCAACGTCCTCACGCAGCTACCCGTCTCGAGTCAGGGTTTTTGTCATGCCCACTTATGGATTTGACTGCTTTCAGTCTTCATTTTGGTTTTGTTTGTTTATTCTGTGGTGTGTTGGTGTTATTAATCTGGTGTGAGAAATTAGGGAAGGAAGAAGAGGTGGAGATGCTGCTTTTCTCCCATCATAACCAAGCAGAATTATTGCACTGCATTCTAGTGAATGCGGTCTGATATTTCAAACTGTGTAATATACGATTCAAGTATATCAAAGCTATATGAGTTGTTTGAATCCTCTCTCTCATGCTCCCCTCAATTTATACATGTTGTGTGTGTAACAACACAATCCATTTATTACTAAGGTCTCTGGAGAAGATGGATGTGAAAGAACGACCATTCATTGACCATCATTAGAGCTAATGATCTTCAGTGGACGCTCGCTGCCTGGGGGTGAAGAGAGATGATTTTTTTGTTTGCCTGTCCGTTCGTTAAAAGCCATACGATTCAGATAGTTGCACCTCGCAACGGTCTCTGAAACCTGCTATGTGTTCCTCGCTTCATTAATTCTGCTCTGTGATTTCCGAGGCACGGGTCCTGGGTAATGTGATGCTTAATCTAAAAACAAGTATTCCCTTTAGGGTGGTGGGTGGATGGTGCTGATCAGAATTAGACACGCAGGTGATGGGGAGGAGAAGGAGTACACAGGCATCGCTTAGATTGTATCAAACATTGTTTCTTTTATTCCATGTGATAAAGCTCTCAGCGCCGGTTTATTTTCCTTTCTCCCCATTAAGTCCACTTAATACCAGCCGTTAATATCCTGGGCTTTAATTGTAAGATCTACTAGAAATCTTGGCCCTTGGGTCACAGTGAACAGAGAGATTAAAACAAAAACATGGGAGAGCAGGGAAACTCAACAGCTCCACGGGGCTTTTACAGCTTCTCTCTGTAAACTTTGGGAAAGTGAGTAGCCGACATCATGCGGCTCCCTCAGCTTTAACTCAATGTAGCACTCGCACGAGAGCCACGCACACACATATATATGCCTGTCTGATGGATGCATACACACAAACATCAAAACAAACAGGGCACACACACACACACACACACACTTGGCCCCTGCACCATGGCTTCCATCTAAGTGATTTGTATCCCGCGATCCGAGCTACTCGGCAGGATTGAATAAATCACATCAGGTTGGCAGTGACTCATCGTATGTTGACGGGATGCCTAATGTCATTTGAAGGTTAGGTGAGCACGGGATTGGGCCTAGCAGCGCCTCGCTTTGTGATGTCATTTTGAGTCTTGATGAAAGCGTGCAGGCTCTCTCTTTCTCGCTTTCACACACACACAGACAAACACTCGCTCGCACCCACAGAAAACAGTCAAAAACACACTTTGACACACAGTGCCGGCTGACATATTATCCCTCTCTGCAAAGCGGGGGCCATCAGTTCAAACCCCCCAAACACCCCTCCGCCTGTTTGTTTTGTTCTTCATGTTCCATTTCCTCTCCACACACCCGTGATCCCTCTTGTCACTGCAGTCATTGTCATGCATCCGTGCCTGAAGAGCTGCCAGCACTTCCTGACTGTCACACACACACACACACACACACGAATGATAAAACTCAAATAAATAAACTCATGTACATGCTCACACACACAGCATCCTGTCCCTCCCACCCACACATGCATACAGTTGTAACATCTTGGCCTGCTTATCTACCTGCCTGTCTGTCTGCTTCCTGGAAATAAGCCGTGTAATTTTTGTCTTCTGGTGTCATAAACCAGCAACGGAGATACAGAAACCGGCTGCATACTGTATTCGCATTCCAACACAGTGCAAATCCTCATGCAAACACACACACACATACAAAACACATTAATTTAAACTCATCTTTCTTTTTCTCCGTTCATATTAGTTAGAGCTGATTGGCAGGTTTGTATAAAAGGGTGATGAGGGGAGTTAGGTTTTACTTCTGAAGCATGGCTGATGCTGTTATTCACTAGTTAATCCCTATTCTCTCCCAGACACTGCCGTGCTCCCCGCCATTTGTTCATGGCCAGTTGGGGTTCCGGGCTCGACATGCTCCATGCTTCTAATTATTCCTCCCAACACTGTCAAATGATAAAATGCTTTATAATTGAATGTGCCACTGAAGAACAGATGAAATATATGCCTGCCTACCAGACCTGCACAAACATCAATTTCTAAATTTTCTCTCTGTCTCTTATATATAAGAGTATATATCTCTAATATATATTTTTTTTCTTTCACAAATTTCAGGCAGGTTGCTTCACCCTCTGTTGCTCTGTGCTAGTAAAGAATAGATAATAGTTGCTGTCTGCCCTTGTCCTTGTCAATTCACCTCTTCCTTACTTTTACCTCTATCCTTACTGCCAAAGCCTGCCTCTCTCTCTCTCTCTCTCCCTCTCTGTGTATTTCTCTCTGGGTGTGTCTGGCATTGATAACAATATTGTCTAGGCGATACAGAATTCAATTTCACAAGTTTATTGTTCTGGTAAAATTTCTTGTCCCATATCTGTGAATGTGAATGAATGGAAGGAACATCCCTTTAAAAGAAAGAGGCGGAAGAAACAAAAAAAAAAAACACTTCACATCAACCTCTCCCTCCATCTCCGGTGTGCACTGTGGTACAGAAGATTTATAAATCAAAAAAAAAAAAAAGAGTCTTGTCAGTCAAACTGCTTTAGAGGGCAGCCACTGTGACTGTGAAAATGATTGGGATTTAATTAATTCCCCGCCACGGCTTATGTAAAGTTCATATTTCCCTGTTTAGACACAGAGTTTGAGAATCAATCAACTGAGTAATAGAAAAGGTAATAGGCTACGTGGACGGTGACAACAGAGAGCTGCATCCAGCCAGAATATAAACTATGTCATTTTTATGTCACAACAAGTGTGTTCTGCCAAATAATGTCTGCTTGATACTCATTTGTAATGCAAAGATGCCAACTTACTTCGCTAAGAATTACATTTATTGTGTTGGTGCTGTAGAGAGCAGTATAAATACGTGTCGCCATAAACACAACTAGTCCCCAGATAGAAGGACAAATTCTTTTCAGGCTGTAAATCGATGCATTCCCACTATAAAGCAAGTCGTTTCTGATTTAGCCAAAGTATTCAAAGTATTTTCTAGACCAAGTTCAGGTACAGCAGGTTGAAGGAAACTTTGGCACTGTTGTTATATGAATTATCTCAAATTGGGATTTATACTTGACACAAGAGGAGCAATTTTCCATATCGGCATCATGGTACAAGGAGGTGGAGTTGATTTTTCATGTGATTATCTGGTAATGTTGCAGTTTGTGTGTGAAAAGAGCTTGAAAAAAAACCTGATGGGAGAATATGCGTATGGAGGCTGGGTAAAATGCTCCATTGACACTTCCAATCAGTTCATTATGCTCCGTATCAGATTGCACAGACGATTAATAATCTGAGTCTCATTCATGTCTTAATCATTTATTTATTGTCTTGTTTTGACGACAATCTACTTTATTAAAACATCATCTCTCTATTGTGGGCTCACATGTGTCCCAGTTTATTACCGCAAATAAGCAACTATTGAACGTGCAAAGCTTTTGTAAGGGCTTACAATTATGATGCATTTTTGCTGGTTTTGTAGGGTGCAGTGGGGTCAGCCACGCAGACATCCACTTCAGCCACCTTTTCATCACTGATTGAACATATTGTCTTTTATTCCAGGTCAGGAAAAAATATTAGAGTTCCCTGCATGTGTTTCCACTTAAAGCAATTTAATGTAAAATGTTTAATAAGTGGTTAGCTTAATTCTTTAAAAAAAAAAGGCACCTACCTGGTCACCCATCTCACAAAAAGTGAAATGTCCCTCTGAAGTCTTGCGCTCTGACCATTCTCTGCCATTCTCTCGCACAAAGAGAGAAGGATGACAAACGCATTGACATGCATATTAGTATTCATGAAGGGCATTCATTAATCATTTATGGCTAATTTTAAGGGTTAATAGGTTGGGACGTGAGGTCTGTTCATGTTCAAAAAATTATATATTGATTGGGATTCATAAAGAGAATGTGTGTGATTCAGATTTTTAATGAGCTCTGCCTACAAAGGGTATGCAGTGAAAAATGTTGAGCGGTTTTTGACTGCCTTATGATGGTGGAGATAGTGGAGTCTGTGTGACAGACTACCAACGACCTGACATGTTTAATATGTGAGTCAGGCCTCCTCGCCTTATCACCCTAAACATAACTTTCCAACGAAATGAAAACACACTCTGAGAAGGCTTGTTTACCATAAAATTATAAGAAGTTCCCCAGTCTCTTTTTATCTTTACAGATTAGCAAGACGGCGGCTGAATGTTTGTGTAAATGAAGGTAAACCATTTAGTGTAGTGTTCCACCGCTCAGACTCACACCTTTGTATGTGTGAGGAGTTCTGGCGTATTGATTACTCTGTGTCAGCCCTATTACCACCAGCTCTCTCGCCCTGAGCCCCATGTCTGGATGAGTCAGTGTTGACAATTGTATTACAGCCTATTATCTTCCAAATCCCAGGGCTTGAGTCACAGCTTACTGTAGGGTCTTCTTTGGAAAGTTGAAATTGCTTGCTGACTTCATACCTGACTTCCTTTCTGTACTCTATAACTTTCTTCCCGCCATCATCCCACAATCCCATGTCCACCTGGCTACCACTGTCCTTCCATTTCTTCCTTTTCCCTTTACTTTCCTCATCTCTGTACCGCTTACCTACTTTCTTTCCACTTCTTTCTGTTTCCTCTTTCCGTTTTTTCTCCTTCTCCTCATTCACATCTCAAACTTGCCATGTACTGTATAATAAACTGGAAACTTGCCAACACAAAGTCACCAAGAGTCAAGAATAATTTTTCTTTTCACATCACTTCATATGAAATTTATCAAAGACCTTACATGCACGCTTTGTTAAGAGTGCTTCTATTAAGTGGGAATTTCTCACTATTTATTAAGCAGGTATCATGTCCAACTCTTTGCTGTTTTAATCAGCCTGATGGAGCTTTCATTTTGATGAAGGGCATAACTGTTATTGTATTCTGATTATCACTCGGTCAGACAAACAAATCCAGACAGGAAGTTCAATACACGATCAAGCTGAGCTGATTGCTGAGCTGATCGTGTCCAATCAGGATTAGTGAGGGACTACGAAAGCTATTTGCCACCATGCCATTTCTCTTTGATGTTCTGTCATACAGGCAGGTGAGGTCGGTTGTTAAGTTGTAATTGTTTAATTAGATCATTAGGAATCTTTTGACACTGAGACCTGAACTAACTTTGCATTAGTTTATTGAAGATGCACCTAAAAGTGACACTTCTAAGGTGAAGCTTCTTAAGGTTCTGTGCTGCAGATGATTTGGGAATTCAATTTAATTATCTGTATTTCTATCACAATATGAATGTGATTTCCTAAACCAGATGGCTTTAATTTCATTTTTTTTAGCTGTGTACAGTATACTCTGTGCTTAACAGCTTTCATTGCCATCACAATGCAGAACACCCTGCTGATCCAATTTAATTGGTAGCAGAATTGGCCACATTTTTGACTGGGCTGAGAGTAGCACGAAGAATTTATAGGAAAACACTCACACTCGCCAAAACAAAATGGCTCAAATGAAGATAAAGAGGAAAGCTCACTGACACAATAAGCATTTTAAGATATCCTTCATTGTATGTAATATGATGGAGTAGAAAGCAAACAAAATGCTTATTCAAAACTAAATCTGAATGAGGCAGCAAAATCTTCCTCTTTCTGGTACACAGACCACAGTGAGCCCCTGTCACCATCAATTCACCAACTACAGAGCTGAGCCAGCAAGGCTCAAATCACCTTAGCTAGTCAGCACAGATTAAATGTAGTTCGAGTTTGTTTTGATCAGGGGGCACGAAGTCCTGTGTGCTGCTTTCCCTTTGCATCTCTCTCACACCAAACTCGTCCTAACTTAAAAATACATGATTATAGCAAATAATATGAAACAAATCTCAACATGACCATTAAGCCATACAGACATTTCCTGTATATAGTGTATTTTCTTCCTGCTGTGGCCCTTCTAACGCAGAGAGAACGTCTAGTCTCAAAGCTGAGGGGTTACTTGGTCTTGATGAGAAACAGGTGATCGATGTGAAACACTCAGGGCTTCACTGAGATGAGCAGAGTTTAGATGGAGTCTCCTCTCCATTATCTACTGCTTCTCCCTCACTATTTCAGCCACCCACTTCTCCACCCCACTGCCGACTCTGCAGCCTTAGAGGTCCATGAACCATTTTCTGTTTCCCAACAAAATAATAATGCTGTGTGGATGCAAAGCTTTTCAATTAAAAGAAGCATTCATACGTCATTTGAAGACATTTTGTTGACTTTGAAGGCTTTCCTCCTTCAAATTTTCATTAGCTTTTTGTGCTTTCAGCTGTTTGTAAAATTCAGCTGGGATTTAAATGAATAGCTTACTGGAAAAGACAGACTGTTTCAGATTCCAAACATATGCTAGTGTCTGCAATATTCATGGTGTTTTTGGCCTCCACCAGACTAAGAATTATTCTGGGCATAAGGTCTCTGCCTCACAAATAGGCTGTTACTGTTGCAGGTCAGACGTAATTCTATGAATAATGGAATAAAATTGGTCATTTGTTTCCAACACTCTGCAGGAATGCTGCCAGATTGTGTTGATGTATGCCGCTATTAAATGCTTTCAAACAAAGCTAATGTATCAACCCCAGCATGCCTTGCTAAGATATATGGGATGTTAATTTCATGGTCATCTCGCAGTGAATGAAACTAGCCAGGGACTGGGAATGATGCAAGTGACAGGTTAGTGACGTACACAAGAGGGATGGCTTGGGTACAATCCATGCACAGACAGCAAAGTGACGTATCCAGACAGCAGCTGTATGACCACAGCAGTAGACTATTGTGTTGAATTTCATATTTCATGAACAGAAAATTCAGTAAATCATTTATCCAATTTTGCTATTACATCCCAGGTTCATAACAAGTCCGTAGGCATGACATTTGGTAATGCTCCCTCTCTCCTCCTCCTCTCCTCCCATCCCACGCTCACTGAGAACATTGTAATTAAGAGGCTGCAGGAGGCTTTAGAGCTCAGCCTGAATTTACGTGGCAATTGATACGAGCATGAAATGACTTATTGCCAAAAACACTGCACGAGCATTCCAGCTATTAGAGAATAATCAGTGTGCCACTAGAAGTGTATTTCGTTACAGAGTGAAGACCGGACTGAGGCCTAGAGGTTTTAGCCTGTTATACTCTTCCCCCAGTTTAACAGGAGGGATGTTGTCAATTAGTACTTTATCATTAGGAAAATCAATATGCAATTTACAGAAATGTTACTCAATCATAGGCTACTAGAGTCTTTCTTTCACAGGGCTGCCATGCTAGATAAAGAACATAGATGATTTTCATTTCTTTTTTCAAATTGTCAATTATGATTATCACCACTGAGGGCTCTGTCTTAATCTTTGGAGAACATTGTACAGAACAGAAAATAATAATATTACAGTTTGAGGATACACCAACTTGAGGAAATGCCACATGAGTACATCTCTTTAAAGCAGCATGTTATAAACATTTTTATATTAACAATGTGAAAGGGGTCATTCTTAGTGACAAACCCAGAAATAATTATCAACCAGCTGACCCTCAAATCTACGAAGCTTTTTAGCATCTTTCAGCTCATTGTTTCGTTTTTACAGTCCGACACTATCATCAGCCTCGCTTCCAGCATCAGCAAATCTTCTGATAGAACCACTGTCACACCATCAAAGTTAGCAACGAGCTGGTGAACATAGTGGAGCATTTAGAAGCTAAAGAGCCAAATATATCCCTCAGGAGTTAGCGGGGACCAAAACAGAGCTAGAAGTAGAGTGAAATTTTGACTTACATTCATCAGGTGGACACAAACACGTCACCAAATGAATTCTAATTCGGCTCCTCATCTGCTGGTTGTGTAACAGGCAATTGTTTGCCAACACATTCGGCACAACAACTTTATAAGGTGATAATATAAGAGTTGTGGGTACACCTTGTTGCGCTGCTCTCAAGTGGCCACAAACCAATTATTACAGCTTAAACTGTACTGTACTGCTTATAATACTTAGATTACATTCACTTGTACGACAGACCTTAATACCCCTTTAATTTATGTAAAAATTATGTCCGTGAGTCATTGAATGTGCAACTTCAATTCATTGTTGTGACTCATTTGACATTATTGCCATGTTCTTTTACACCACCATTGACTGGTAGTTCTCAACTTCAGCAAACTCCATTAATTTTAATGCCACTGTAACAAAGTTCTTCAAACAGACAAAGTGTTCAGATGACTCAAACTCATTGAAATACCGAGACTTTCCATCTCGACAGTATGAAGCGGCACTCTCACATTCCCCGCACAGCATGCATACATATTACAAAACTCCCTATACAGACTAACTTTTGTTTGAAGACTTATATTTCAACAGCACATTGCTGGTAGAGATATCAGAGTTTCAGTTACTGGATGTTGTACTATGAATGCAGCCGAGATGCAGCCTAATTCACTGGATGTCCTTGAAGCCTAGAGAATCACTATAATCTCAGCATTTCTATCCTATTTAGGGAGATGAGATCAATGGACAAAGAGAAGAGCTGAAAGAAGCTGGTTGATCTAAAGAGGTTTTTGCTTCATTTTGGATATCCTGTTTAGGATGGAGGATTTGTAGAGGCTTACATTGCTGCAAAGAAATATGTCTGTGTATGCGTGTGAATGGGTAAGAGGTATGTGGGGGGTGGAGGGGTTGGGTTCATGACAAGGTATCCCACTATCAGCAGCATCAGTCCTCCTGGGATCTCATTATTCACCGATCAGGCTGACTTCATCATAACAAACACCAAGTGGTCACACATTCGGGCATTTCTGTCGGTGAGTGTACATGTGTGCATGCATGAAAGGTCCATTATGTGAAAAGTGCGAGAAATCACAGAAAGCTAACGGATATAAAAATCCATATAAAATGAGAAAAGCTGAAAGAATAAAAAAGGAGGCTGAAATAAAGAATAGATAAGACAGAGACTTCCAGATTGTGAGGTTTTCTGAGGGAAAGGCAAGAATTGAGGAGTCGAAGCAACAGTTTTTGGTTGGTTGGCTCGAGTTCCGGCTGCTGATTGATCTCCAGGTGACAGCCGGTGTCGGGGGCCCTCGGCCAGGCTGTCATTCCCTCGCGCTCTCCCACCCTCCCGCCCCCTCTCATCTTCAGTCTGTCGCTTTCTCTCTTTCCCCCCCCACTGCTTTTTAAGCTCTCAGTTGTGCCAACTAATCTCTCACCTTCTTCTCTCCATTGAGTTAGCTTCTACTTCTCTCGCTCTCTCCGTCCTCCTCATCATCATTCTGCTCCTCCACCCTTTTCACCCCTTCATCTGTGACAGTTGGTTTCTCAACTGCTCTCTTCTACCCTACAACTCTGCCTTTTCGTTCCCCGACTGCTGGGAACCAACTGTCCTCTGCTAAGCACCGTCCGTTTCACACCACCTATTTATTATGCAAGAGAGCATAATTGCTCATGTGGAGGGTTTTAGTCTGTGCTTCTGTCCAACCATGCGTGTGTGTCTGTGTGTGTGCGTGTATATTTGAATTTGACTGTGCATGTGTGTCAGTGTCTGTGCCCTGAAAGCCTACAAATGCAGCACATTAGTTTTCTTCAGACATAGCCTAAGGATATTTTGGTGACCTTGGTCTTCAGTGAGTATGTGCATGTGTTGCTCAATTATAGAGATTTCATTTTCCTGTGTGTGTGTGTGTGTGGGTGTGCACAAGCACTCTCTAGTTTGTGTTTGTGCATGTGCTCACACGCGTATGCACATGCATACATACAGGCACCCTTGAGGGGCATGCTTAATGATAGGCTCGTTTGCACAGCTCTGCCTCTAATGATCTATTAAAGTACACTTAGCCAGTAATTATATGGCCAGTCCCAAAAGGCTTATGAGGCCCCACAAGGGATCGCTAAAGATACAAGGAGACTATAGAAAAAACAGTGTGTTTTATGTAATGCACAGGGATCAATAATATTATGGCCTTAAACTTTGCTTTAGGTTTATGATAAAATAATTTCTAAAAAGGGGATATTGTCAAATTAGATTTTTCTCCTGATGTGATCACATAGGTGGATAAAAATAAGATAGGGATTAGGTGTTCCTCAAACTTTGCTGAGGAACATGTAATCCCTGGTTTAGCGCTCCTCTTCTTCTAGACTTCTTCTTCTTCTTCTTTAAATTGTCTGTATTCAAAAGTAAAATGCAAAATCAAGAGAGCTAGGCTATCAATTTCAGTCAATTACTTTTTTTTTTCCAAATTAAGTAGAATAGTTACAAAGAACAGACAGCCTCTTCTCTAACAACACCATTAGACCATTATCCTAGTCATTAACAGAATTGTCTCCTGAAGTTCAAGAGCAGCTAGCAGCCCCTCAGTTCTTTTTCTGACTACTCTAAACTATTCTCTTTGCACTCTATATCAGTCGCAAAACTTTTATTTTTATAATTGTTTTGAGGTTTGAAATAACTCTGTGGCCTTTTCTGAAACTGGGTGAAAGCGCAAAACCAGCTGCAGGCTCAGGCACATACGCAGTCCTGGCGCAGCACAATCCAATCTGAAAGCAGTATTGGAGCAGGATGAAAAACAGTCCAGTCAGACCGGATTTCGACATTTACTCACGTAGTGAAGCAAAAAAGCAGCCGGAACTGGAATTAGCTTGGGTAGGATTGTATGCATAAACTGGAGGTGCTAACAACAGCAGTCCACAAACTTATCCATTTTTATCACACACTTGACTGTCATTAACTTCTGTCACACTACAGGCAAGCAGCATCCCTCCGTCTCTGCTGCTTGTAATATTTTGCCATACAGTTATATGAACAAGAATTTAAACAATCAGTATTTCTTGAATGAGAGGTCGGCGTTATCGTCTCTCTTAAACTGACTTAAGACTAACTAAACAAATCAAAGTTCAATCAGCTTGAATTCTGCGATCAGTTCACGACTGGAAGCAAATGCGTCTCACCATTTCCTACTAGAAATAAATAGGCAGCGAAAACTGTGACTGCACCTTTAGCTCCTTTGCAACTCCCTGACCCTTCCCCCTAACTCTCCCTATCACCTCTCTCACAATGTGCTAGTAGCTCATCTTGAGCCTATGTGCAGGTCTTCTCCACACTTACCTGGAATATATTTTTTAGCAGAGTTTACCAGAGTTGCTTGTTTTTAACATGCAGCAGAGGTGCCCTTCTGCCCGCTAGCAGAGCTAAACATTTGGGATTTCCAGGTTTCTGGAGGTTGGCACTGGGGATAATAGGCCTCCCACTCAAAGTCAATATCGACTGCTTCCTCCTGCCCTCCTCTGCTCCGAGTCTGTATCAGTGCAGTCACCCACTGGTGTCTTCACAGTGGAGTGACTCATGCTCGGTCTCCTTGGTCTGAGAACCTTTTCCACCTACCTGCTTATCAGTTATTTAATTCACTGACCTATTCACTCTTTTTGTCTGAGCGTCCATTATCTGATTTGCCTAATCCCCTCTCATCCATTTTCCTCTTACAGATGAAAAAGGCCATTTTTCTGTTTTTCATTTTCCTGTTGCGGCATGACCGTGTCTTAGACTTTGTAAGCTTTGATATCTCCAGGAGCCAGTCAAGATTTCCCTTTGGCTGACTAAAATATGTGTTTTTGCTCATTTTTTAAAAATAAGATTTTGACCTAATCCTTAAATCCGGTACCACACACGAGGTGGGTTCCTACATGGCAGGAGGTTTAAAGAAAGTGTAGTTAGCAGCTTTGATCATTGTTTTCAGTTGAAAGATTTTGGTTCTTCGCATTTATATAACCCTCTAACTTCTCTTCTACGTGTCTTTTCAACCTGCTGACCATTGTAACCAGTATACATGCACATATGCATCGTTCCCATTAGTTCTCCCTATGCTCTCTGCTCTTACAACATCCCAGTTTCACCTGTCGCCTCTTTCCTCCCACACCACGCCTTTTTATTTTCTACCTCAGTCGTCCCTCTACCACTCACCACCCCCTCCATTCCCCCTTATCTTCAGACTCCCTGGCCTTGGTGACAGACAGACAGACAGACAGGTAGACTGGGCTTGGTCAGGCTGTCATAAGTTAGACGGCAAAACGGGCTGCCAGGCGAAGGCTGCCACCTGAGGGGGGACTAGGTTCTGACACCTCTATTAACCTTCAGGAGACGTCCATCCCCCGTCACACCCCCGCCTGCTCTCCTTCCTGCTCTTCCTCACCTCTATCTCCGCCTGTCCCTAGTCTGCTACTCCCCAGGCAAAGGAAAACCTGCTTGTCCCTCGAGCAAAAGAGCCAAATAACAAATACCTTTATTTTCCTCTCTTCCCAACCTGGAGCATTTCAATATACCATGGATTTCTATCTCACTTTCTCAATTATCCATCGGTCTCAGTGTCCTTGTTTTTAACCTGTCTCCAGTCTGTCTAAGGCTCTTTCTGTCTGTCTCTCTCTCTCTCTGATTCTAGCCCCTTAGCACTGCAATCCAGTATTCGTCCAATGACCTGTATGTCAGGAAATGCATATGGCCAGTGCAAAATGCATGGTTATGTGCAGTGAAGCATAGCTAAATGGTGGGAATGAACAAATCGCTGCAGCTTTCTCATGTCAATCAACCGGAATAATGGGAGTTAGTGAATACTGAGTGAGACAGATTAAATCGGATGTAAACATGTTTGATTAACACATGCCCTTTTTACCTTGGCAATAATTCAGTATATAATTTGGTGTTATTAAAAATAGATTATGGTACATCATGGCAGAATATGACAGCTGCATTCACACAATAATATCGTTCTGCCTGTCTCTCTCTCATTTTGCCCTGCAGGAATTCTCTTTACTCCAACTGGACGACGTGGTGGACCAACGAGTCAACATAGTGGGTTTTTCAGTCTTCAACAAAACTCATCCCTTCTTCCAGGATTTTGTGCTAAGCCTCAACCGCTCCTGGCAAGAGAACTGTGACCATGCACCCTTCGCTGGCACCCCAGTTAGTACACACAACACACACAAACACACTATCACACACAGTGAAGACCAAGGTTACTCATGTAAGAATAATGGATGAACCCTTTTTATTTATTTCTTTACCAAGTCCAAACAGGGCCTTCCTAGACATTACTCTTCCAGCACACTGCTGTATCTCAAGCTCACCAACTAAAACACTGAAGTCACTTAGACATAAAAGTGCCTCTGAAATATACAGGGATGACATTTATCCAGTTAGCTGTTGTAATTGCAGGTGTTGCTCTAGGCAGTTGTTGTTTCCCAGACAGCTCATTAGCAGCGTTTGGCACCCTCCTTATTACATTTATAATGGCATCTTCCTTGTTAAATGTGCTTCAGAGGAAATGCAAAGCAAAGGAGCAGCTAATGTTCACAGCACCCCCCCTTAAATCATCCACTCTTCTCATCTAAACATTGTCTGTAGCTCAACATTTAACATACTGTGCTCTGCATATCTGAATGAGTCACTTCAAAACTGCCTCGTTTACATACGAATGACTGAAGACTGTTGCAGGTTTGTATTTTAAGATCATTTGTCTCATGCTGGCTCAACTGTTTTTTTTTTTTGTTTTTTTTCATTTGACCCAACCATACTAGACAGAAAAATTGGCCCTCATGCTTGAACATTTCGTATTCTCAGTAATAACACTCATATTTATTTTATGAGATAGGCTCATCAGAGTTATCAACGTCAGGTTCAGCAAATAAAATGTCGTACATGACCTGCATAAACAGAATCTGCCACCTATTCCTAAATGACCGCTTGTTTATGAGACCAAAATTTATGAATATTATCTGACTGCCCAATAATCCCTCTCTCAAGGCTAAGCTCTCTCACCCATTTGTCCAGAAGTGTCACTCATAAAAACAGCATCTGAGAGCAATGCTTAAAGTGGAAGAAATAAAGTGCCAGTACTCCCATTATTCACATGTTGGCGTGTAATGTAGAAGTGCTGGTACTGCCCAGCACTTTGAGCACTGTCTGAGAGTAACAAGACGAACTTTGCCAGCTATTAAATTGAGACGCTGCTCTCAGATACCAGTAAAGAAAAGCTCACTGTATTACTTCTTACATCTTCCATCATTAATTAGTTTTGAAACTAACCAAGCTTACTGTATAATTGTACATATCTTTATATCTTATACTAAAAAAATAATAATATATTTATGACAATAGTGGAAACTAATGATTAATGAATAAAACTACATGATTACACATTTCTATTTGTCTTATTTTTTCAAAACGTGTTGTGAATAATTAGAAATCACTGTTAACAAATACAATAAGAACCAACAAGAACAACACATCTGAGTGCAAATCTTGCAAATCTCCATTTTCTTAAGGGCTTCATTAAGAACCAGAAATGCAGTAAAGTTAATTAATGAATGAATCCCTCTCTCTGTTTGAAGTTAAGAGAAAGTAAAAAAGGAAACAAACGCGCTCATACATGCACCCATCAACCCCTTCTGCTTCACACAAGCTGGGCAGGGAAACAGGTTAAGAATAGTTTGAACACAGCATGAAAAAATGTTGTGTTCTGTGCGCAGCAGGTCACTCGGATACTTCTGGGCCTGCGGCAATTAGGACTTGTGACTAATTAGCTAATAACTAGAGAGAATAAAGGCTGATGAAGGCAGAGCAAGAAAGTGATTAACTCATTTAGACATGCACATAGATAATATGCTGTCTTTTTATTAACAGTAATTAGGTCTGGAGGAAATGTAACTGTGGCAATCATACATACCAAAAATGCTTACAAGTGACCTCTTTAAATGTGCAGACATGTAATGCATTCAAAGATAAAGACTTGCATGCCAACTGATCATAAAAGTTCATCTGGGAAAATGCAGGCAGCTGCGTTTTAGGTGGGTAGGTTCACAGGAGAAGAAGGTTTTAGAGAAGACAAATTAATGTAGGACGAATTATGCTGCCTTAAAATATCTTCCAATTGTGTGACGATATTTATATTCTTAAATTAGCATCCAGCAAAGGAACCACACAAACTCACAGATAGTCCTTATCTTTATATGAGACTAAAATATCAGTAGGTGCACAAGGCGTGACTGTATTTGTGTTAGAGAACATCAAACAAAACCAAAGGCTGAAAGGTTTTAGTTACAATGTTATTTTTGTAAAACAGGCCTGAAATAGTGAAAGCAGCTCATGCTGGCACACAAATGGAGTACACCTGTGACAGAGGAGCTGCTATGCCGAGTGACCTCTAGGTCACTTACAGTGTGTCTATGAAAAACTGTAAAAATAGCATCCGCGAGGTAGATTTTAAGACCAGAAAACTTCCCTTGAATATTTACAGATTTAGATTGTGAGACCTGACACAGCAGCATGTCCCCTTTTTAGTCTTGCAAACTCTCTCCTGTCCAGAATTTATTCTAAGACACAAACAAAATGTACGAAAGGTCCAGACCTGTTGTACGAGCCGTGTAATATTAATTTTCTGATCCTAGCTACTCGGGGAGCTACACAGAAAGATAGTGAGCAAAGAAAGAAAGACAGACATCCAGAGTGAAACGAAGATAAATGTAAATGCCACGAAGTTATTAGCTTCATGTCGTAGATATTATTAGATACGAGTGGAATATAATAAGATGTACTGCTGTAAAATTTTGCCATTCACTTCTGTTGCTGACCTAACAATTTAGACATTAGTCCCATATGTCAAACCTAAAGTACATCTTCAGAGGCTGTTTGTGCACACCATATTGCTCTTAATGTGCAATCCACCAATTATGTTAATTCAAGGTTGTAATACATCACAGTTTTGCAGTGTAATGGCCAATTGTAGTTCTCTTTGGTCTCCAAAATTTACTATGCATCACAATATCTCTCAGCCCTGTATCAATATCCACCAAACATCAGGGCCATTTCATCTCTAGTTCCATTACACAGATGTATAGCAGTGAAGCCCAGACTCTCCCGTAGCTTCTAATGCAAGGCATCATGCATTTTAATCAAATGTACATAGCAGGATGCAGTGGTAGTGACGCTGAGGCTGTTTGTACAGGGGAGATGAGAGGAAAAGCTGCCTCTCCCACTGTTTTCTGGCCCTCGCTGAGAGAGGCAGGCAGTAATTGGAATGGTCAGGGTGTGCCAGCTTCATTGGGGATAAGAGTAGGAAGGACAGAGTCTCTCCGAGAGACGGAGAGAGAGAGGGAGAGAGATGGTTTCAACGCTGTCAGCAGATCAGAGTCTTTCTAATGATCTAATGGAATAATCTCACTGCCACTCCAGGGATGGGTTAACCCCTCACTGACCGCTAACCACTGACATGTTACATTGTGTGCTTTGAGTTTTTGCAGCTTTGTGCGTGTGTGTGTGTGTGTGTGTGTGTGCATGCGTGTGTGTGTGTGAATGAATGCATAATGTATTCACCTTCTTCCCTCCCTCTCCCTCTCCCTCTGCAGCTCTCCTCAGCTCTGCTCTTTGATGCGGTATATGCGGTGGTGGCGGCGGTCCAGGAGTTGAACCGTAGCCAGAATGTTGGCGCCACTCAGCTCTCCTGCAAGTCCTCCAAGATCTGGGAGCACGGCACCAGCCTCATGAATTACCTGAGGATGGTAAGATTGCCTCTGCTGGACGTGATGAAAACAGACGACAGGACTGACCACTACTTACCCTAGTGGAATAGTTTGACATTTTGGGATATATGGTTATTTGCTTTCTTGAGTTAGATGAGAACATCGATACCACTCTCATGTCTGTCGTTTAGCTTAGCTTGGCATAAAGGCTGGGAAGAGGAGGAAACAGATAGCCTGGCTCTGTCTAAACAAAATCCGCCTACCAGTACCTCCACTACAAAGCTCACTAATTATATGTGTTATATCTCATTATATCTCACATAATTATCTGCTGTCAGTGAAAATATCCAATTAACACGGAGAAAGTAAAGCAGTAATGAACATCTCCATAAGCTTGATTATCTGACTTCTTGTTGTTCTAAGTTGGAGGGCCAGAAACAGAATAAACAAAAACACACAAAAACGTGAAATATATCTGTACGCTAAATATGAAGCTACTGCCAGCAGCCAGATAGCTTAGCGTAGCATAAAGACTGGAAACACTGAGAAACAGCTAGCCCAGTACTTCTAAAGCTCACAAATTAATATGTTATCTCTCATTTGTTTAATCTGTACAAAAAATGATTTCCTGTCTGGGCCCAGCCAAAAGAATTGTCTGGAACATAACCCAACATAAAACCATAAATTGTCATTTTAACACTTTGTTTTTGGTACAAATTAAACAAATGAGATATAACATGTTAATTAGTGAGCTTTAGAGGTGCTGGTAGGTGGATTTTGTTACCTTTGGATAGATCCAAGCTAGCTGTTTCCCTCTGTTTCCAGCTTTTATGCTAAGCTAAGCTAACCAGCTGCTTCATATTTACTGCACATAAATGACAGTGGTAAGGATCTTTTCATCTAACTCGCGTATTTCCCAAAATGTCGACCTTTTTTTGTTTTCAAGTTTTCGATTTTTCACTGTTTTTGTGTTGTTGACTCTTTAACTTGCAACAACAAGAAGGGCAGGAAATGGCATTAATTAGATAGATAGCAAAGCTTGTTGAGATCTTTCTACATGTTAATTGATCATTTTAGAGCCTAGATATTTTCACTGACAGCAGATAATAATGCGTAGTCTGTGCTCTCGTATTCTTTAAAGATATACTCCCTATCCACTAGGTCAGTGTATCTCGTTGCTACATTTTACTGAGAGACAATAGAGAAGGAGAGATAAAGATGAGCTGTCAGTGAATAAAATGTGTTTTCCTATTAGGGGGGAAATGGCTGCGGAAGTGATTGGGCTATCGAAATACTTAAATGTGACGTGGTGTGTTCAATATCAGACTACTTGTCTTTCTCTCTCAGAGAAAGAAGACGTGACTAATGGCTCTTCCATTTTGCTGTAAATTGAAGATATTACAGCCTCGTCTTCATATTATTATTCAAAATTTTACATATTTCAAAAGTCTGATACTGAGCCAGTAGTGCTAATGTAGCCTCCAGTCATATCCATAATAGGTGCTGCTGAGAGGGGAGCAGGCAGGATTTCATGGTGAGGTCTTTTAACGTGTTGCTGTCTCTTTGTTGGATAGGTAGAATTGGATGGTCTAACAGGCCACATTGAATTCAACAGCAAAGGCCAGCGCTCTAACTACGCCCTGAGGATCATGCAGAACAGCAAGGATGGCCTAAGGCAGGTAAAGTGACCCCCGGTCTTACAAATCTGATGTTGGTATTATCTGTTTTCAATGTAATCACATGCTGTGGATCCAGACAACATCAGCGCAGCCTTGCTGTAGCATAAAGTTCATGCGATAGGTTCAAAAGAATTTACATATAAATAGTGTGGTATTTCTGTTTTCCCTGGCCATAATATACCTGTTATTGCTGAACAAAAAAGTTCTTCAGCACAGTCCTGATCTCAGTAGGGCACTTCTTCTGGCAAATGATACAGTTGTCTTTATGGCAGTGATGTAACTCCAGGGAGCCGTGATAACACTTGCTCAACTGACATCTTTTGGTGCAAACAATCCCCATTATCCTGCTAGCAGAAGTGTCAAGGTGCCAGAGGACAAAATTAAATATTAGAGCTGCCTCTTTGAAGGTGCAAAAACGCATATTTTTACAGAAAATACATTTTGGTTAAAACAGAAGTCAGTGTGTGTTGGCTTTGCTGCTGCTGCTATTATTGGTTGTACAGATATGTCTTTAACTTACAGATATTAAATACATATTTGAGGTTGTGATTCTTTATGGAATTAAAGAACAATTAGTGGTATTTTACAAAATGACTATAATACATCAGCAGAGATTTGTGGGTGGTGTTGATCAATACCAGTCACTTCAGTATTGCCTCAGTGGATGCCGGGATTTCAAGCTTCCTACACAAGCAGTCCTGTTGTACTCTTTCGTTTAGTGAAAATACTCTACATGCACCGCCTGGCATTTCAGTCTACGCCCCAAACCACACTGCACAATGAAACTGGTCTCCCCTGACATCTCTTTGCCTCAGTTAGTTTCACACCAGGGAACACTGTTTCAAATACTTTACAATTTCTTCTAGATTGAACACATTCACCAGGATTACAAAGACTGAGAGTAGTCAGTAATGAAGTGTAAGTGACGAGAGGCTTTGAGCAGCTTCGAGTACTGTCTGTTAATGAATGGATGGCAGAACAACTGGTGCTCTTGTGCTATGTACTGTATCATTTGCTCATGAGCTGGTGATATTATAGTAGGGGTTTCCGATGCATCATGTCAAGAATCCACAAATCAAAGAGCATTAGACCACAGATCTCTAATATCTGACTTAAGACAATCTGTCTGAAAGCGTCTCTGTTTGGTGATAAAAGAAATAAAACCCATCATCACAAAAATCATCCCAGACATTCTCTCATTGAAACTATGTCGAAATATTGAAATAGAGAACTGAGAGTCCTCTGATGGAGAGCTGATGTTTCCTGGTCTCCACTTTGGGAACCAGTGACCAGGAGTTTAGCGAGGCAGGTAGAGACAAGGACAAGACAGGCTGGGGGAAAATGTGTATGGGCAAAGTGATTGCCCAATACTCTCCCATCCATCAACAGCATCTCCAGATGCTCCAGTGCAGCTGAGCCATCACCAGCAGTAAAAATCCGTGGTTGATCTCCCAGTTAAAAAATATAGGTTGTATGTGAGTAATGGAAGGGGAAAGAGGGATCAAAGGTAAACATCAACACAAAAGCAGCTAAAGCCTTGAATAGCTGAGTGATAGAAGTGTGGATCATGATGAAGAATCTGGCTGTGATCTTGTTTGCTTGTATGGTAAAAAGCCAGGTAAACCTAGGTTTCAGAATATTTATAATGATAGCCTCTTTCATATGAGTCACAAAACAGCTTAAGTTTCCATTTTGTACATTGATGTGTTCTGACAGATATCGCAGTGTGTGTGCGATAACTCTGTATTGTGGGATTGGGGATATATAAGACTATATTGGTGAACCAAGTGATGGGAAAAATGCACAAAATAAAGTGAAAAAGGAGGGAATTTATATGGATGAGTTATATAAGTAACACTTTATTTTCAATTTCTTCTGCCAGCCCTGTTTAAAGAAGTAGCAAGTTTTTCCATGCCAACAAAGTATCCGGTCACACTGCGCAACAGTACTTGATATTGTCTGTGACATTACAAAATTCTCCATGTACGTAACAGTGACAGTTGTGCCCCACAATGTGTTATTCAAAAGAATAATGGGTGATTTTTGCCAAAAGACAACTGCTGAGAGTCTTGAGCGACCAAGCATAAATTAAGCTTTGGTGTGGCCTTGAGCGTTAGACGGGATACATCCAGAACCAGGAGCAAGAAGTGCTTTGGGCACGAGAACTGTATGTGACAGACATAAGTATTCATTTCAAATACAGACCATAAATGTACAGTATATGTGTAGTTCACCCAGTTTAATGACAAATCACCACTTTTATTTTGCAAAAGGCAAGTGATGACCAAAAAACAGATCATCCTTTAGTGACTATAACGTTTCGTATTGACGTCAATGCACATACAGTATGTAAGAAAAACAACAGTAAAGACACTGGTGGGCTTAGGATTGAATATATGCATATATTTTCTCATGCATTTCATGATATCTGCACAATATCTGGTGTGTTCATTCCAGTTATGGATGCCAAAGTGGGGTGAGACATATGAAGCAAGCGCTCTGCACCTGGGGTCATGTGGCCAGTAGATGCTCATCTATAAACACAAATAGACACACAATCAAGCAAACATCTGCTCCTTTGCTTTTGTCCAAATAAACTGAATACAGTAGTTCTCTGTCCTCTTTTTCTCTCTGTCCCTCTCATTGTCTCTGCCTCTCTGCCTCTCTCCCATTCAGTCCATACAATGAAAGGATTACACCTGACTATCTGCGTGCATCTCGCCTTGTTATGTGTGTCCTATGAGCGGATAGCACAGGCTATTCTGAATGCCATCATTTTTACATGCTGTAGCTGACAGTGTGTGCTAGTTTTATACAGCTTACTCTTAAAACCCTGTTTTCTATAAATGCCAGGACTCAATATTTCACATTTCATCTCAACGCCTGATGCTTGATGTAAAGCGATAACTGTAATCCCTTAAGTTTGTGCTTTTTCATTGTGCTGTACCAAACTATGCATAGTATTTCCCCTGGAAATACCTGTCTCTCACCCTGACAGCTATAGTGTGTCTTTCCCTCCTGCCCTGACTATTGTGTTTTTCTGTCAATGCTGCATTATGTATGATGGTTATTAACGTATCCATAATCCAACAAACTGTCACCACTCTGCTGCAGCAGATAGCTGTGTTTGTGCTTTCTTATCTACAATATTTAAAATAGTTGTTGTTATACTGTTATGACACAGACAAGACACAGATAGTTTGACAGCACAGAGAGGAATAACTGAGTGTCACATCTCTGTTTTACAACATTTGACCCTTTCAGTTGGGATGATCTCAATGAAAGAGGGAATCGAGTTCCTGCCTGAGTGTGAGAAAAATCTTACCTAAGCAATCCGTAAAAGAGTCAGACAGCGGCCCATCTGCCTTTATTAACCTTGTCTGTGTCTCCCCATGTCCCCTCTTTACACTGGCACTGGGCCAGTCAAGCAGAAGGATAATGCTATCAGGTCTAATGTGATGATTTCAACCAGAAGTATTATAAAGCAGCCCTGCCAGTTATGTTAATGGGGAGAGGCAAGGTGTTAGACGAGGGACAGGATGGGGGTGTTGTTTGTTTTGTTGACTAACACCTCCCACATGCTGTTGGGTTGGGGCTGCTTCAGCCAGGCAGACACTGGAGGTGCCAGGGCCTTGGCAGAGATAAAGAAGGTGGCTCACTGCCCACACACACACACACACACACACACACACACACACACACACACACACACCTCACACCTACACACACAGAGTTTAAGCAGAATATTTGCAAATCAACACATGACGAGTTGATATTTCAGGTCTTTTGTTTAGCTAAAATAGAGTAGTAGCATCATTGTCCACAACGCCCACAGCCAGTAAATGCACATTAAAAGAAGAGGGTTTCCATTCAAAATGCAACCTGAAAAGAGAAAAAGAATCTTCCATCAACTTTCATCCAACACTTTCTTGAGATAGAGAGCAATGAGGCGTGTCGTACACAGCCGCCGACCTCCATTTCTCTACCCCACTATCTGTAATCTGTAGTGACCACCATCCCCTCATCCAGAGCCCTGTGGATGCGCTATAGATCGCCTCACATGTGTGACCATCAGCTCCTCAGGGGTTCAACACTCTACAGCCGATCACCGTCAGAAATTGAATTTCTCTGGCAGGCATTTTCACACATTAGAACAGTTTCCTGCTGCTCTGTCTGCTCCGCCTTTCTCTGTCCTATCTATCTATCTATCTATCTATCTATCTATCTATCTATCTATCTATCTATCTATCTATCTATCTATCTATCTATCTATCTATCTATCT